>CM056584.1:53153204-53505704 GCA_029721435.1 Gymnothorax reevesii | reverse complement strand
ATGGCCAAGTCACCTACCTCAAAGTAGGTACAGAGAGAGTGAGAGAGAGAGAGAGAGAGAGAGAGGGAATGTATTATTGCACCTCTCCATTGTGGATCACCTATGAGATGTATTATTAAATTTTAATTAAAGTTATGAAGGATTTGTTGCAGAAGTCAATATTGCCTTTGTTCTGTACACACACTCGGTGGTCATTTAACTAGTATTTGTGCTGAATAGATTAGACATGCACTTGACCACCGATTTCGGTACCTATGAGCACTTTTCGTAAGCACTTGTAACTTCAGAATGTCCTCCTTGAAATAAAAATCTCCATCGCACTGATTTCTCAACACTATAGTAGATTATGTGAGGCTGGATCTGAATCATTAAGAAGTCGAAATGAAGCGGCAAGTTCACTGTGATGCAATATTATTGAGTTTTGCTCCCAGGAAACGGATTGCATTTATTGTGGCTTGGGGGGTCTGAATCATTGCAGAAGTATTTGGTTGTCACAGAAAGAGCCAGAACTATTTATAATGGCAGCTGTAACTCTGAGACCGGGGTCACAGTGAGAGTGTAAATGTTGCTTTTGGGACCGACCACATCTGGGCTAAATTAGAAAGATCTCTTATACGAGGCTGTTTCTGTCCCAGCGTACAGAATGCATGTGCGTATTTCATATGGCACTGCGCATCTGAGGGTTAGCGCTTTGGCTTAGCTGAGCTTCCCCCACTGATGTCAGTGTTACGTTCTTAAATACATAGACTCAAAGGAAGGTGCGCTGCTACAGAATTCACCTTGGAACAATTAGCCATTTGAGTAATAAGTTTTAAAAAAAGAATTGCAGCCAGCCCTTGATGTACTCTCAGCCATTAATTCTATAAAATATATAATATAATTCAGATGTGTGAATTGATTTCAGAAAAGGACTCAGGATTGAGACATCTGCTGAACAAACATGTATTAATACCAATAAAACTGTCGCCGAAGCAGTGAGAGGGCAACTTTCCACACAAAGCTTTGCAGCACATGTCCCAGAGATCTGTAAATATCGGCTATTTCCATCCATTAACTCATCGAACAGATTCTCTTAGGTCTATTTATTGGTTTTCAGTTATTACTTGTATGTTCTGACTCCCAGCTCGCTGGAGAGTGGAAGCGCTGGTGCGGGACGCTTGGAGGACTTCTGCTCCTTGTGCCAGAATATTCCACCTCTACTCCTCATTGGCCCATCTCCTGGCTGAGCGAGCAATGCATGCTTAATGATTGGCTAATTCCTTACAGTGTTACAACAGCACACCTTCCCTGTCTGTGTGAAAGGACAGGCTCGGGGCTGCTGATTCAATAAGATTGTGCAGCAATAAACATTCGGCAAAACAAAACAAGATTGTATTTTTATGTCTTTAAGACTCCGTAGTTTCAGGGCGTAAGCGCCCAAGAATGAAGCCGATTGGTACGTTGCTGTCATTTCAAAATGGCAGGAAAGGTTTTGCTTAATGATAAGAGCGCAATAAATTGCGCTAGTCAAATCTAAGTGGGGCTTTTTATGCCAGCAGAGCTTTTGATTGAAGAGTCTTTGGCTTGAGAAAAAACCCTTCACTTGCACAGTAATGATAAGCAGCCCCATTTTTCATGTCTGTCTCACGCTTACTCTGAGTTACACTGGCAGTGTGCTCTAAAATGCACCCGTGTCTAGTATATGAATAACAGTACAACACACTGCTCTGTGTTTGCTCTATGGTAGAGAAGGCATTTGAGATTTCACACCGTCAACCAACAGCGATGCGAGTTAAGCCTAGTTCACACTCAAGGGGCAGTACGTCCTGGAATCTCAAAAAGATCATCAACAACATGGTGACGCTAATATTTCAATTCTAGCATCACAAACGTTTTACTGTATGAACATTGTACCGGCTTGAGAATAAAAATATTCACAAAACTGACAAAGTTGAGCTAGTCCACTGTTTTATTGTTTTTTTTTTTTCGAAAATAGTGAAAACTGAGTTACAAAGGTTATTTGATACAGTTAGCTTTCTTGCTTCCTAGCTAGCTAGCTAGCTATGTAGGTAGCCTAGATAGCCAATGTTGCAGGCTGCCAGTAGCAATGGTACTATTCAGAACACTGCTCTACTGGCATGAAATTTTTGATCAACCTCAATATTTTGAGGTGGAGCGAAATGGCAGTATCGTGCATCCGCTTGCGTGATTTGCATTGACCGGTGCGACCTAGCATTTTTTTGTGCGTGTTTGTATCTTTGCATTGACTTTGAACGTAATCTGAAATTTGTTTCAGTGGAAACGCAGTGTAAGATTGTCTGACTGCAGTATGATATCTATGGTAGTGCAGCTAGTCTGGCTACAGTCTAAGCACCATGGTAGAGAAGTCATTTGGCTGCAGTATGAGCTCTATGGTAGAAATTGCAGTCTGGCTGCAGAATGATCTCTATGGTAAAGAAGGCAGTCTGGCTGTAGTATAAACTCTATAGTAGAGATGACTGTCTGACTGCCGTGTAAGCTCTGTGGTAGAGAAGACAGTCTAGCGGCATTATATGCTCTATGGCAGGGCTCCTCAAATCACAGTCCTCGAGGGCCGAGAACTGCTGGTTTTCCCCCCTCCCTTTACCTGAGAGTTAGGTGAGGTGATAATCCAGCCAATCAGCGGCATTAATTGTTCCCTTAATTGCCAGGAAGGAAGGAAAACCAGGACTGTATTTGGATTCGAGGGCCAGATTTGGAGAACCCTGCTCTATGGTAGAGATGGCAGTCTCGTTGCATGTCAGCTCTATGGTTTAGAGGGGAGTCTGGCTACAGTATAAGCTTTATGGTAGAGATGGCAGTCTGACGGCAGTGTGAGGTCTGTGGTAGAGAACGGAGTCGGACTGCAGTATAAACTCTATGGTACAGAAGGTAGTCTGGCTGCAGCGTGAGCTGGCAGAGAAGGCTGGTCTGTTTTTGCTCTCTGTTCCCTGGGTGGCCCAGCGCTAACCTCTGCTAAACATATTACAGCTGACAGTGTCTGGCAAAGCAGCATTCCTGCACCATGGCGGTGACAGCATAGCATTGCGTCAATATGGCTAAAATGCTACCTGTGATGATGTGAGAATAATATGCCAAGTGAGAACAGTCAGTTACTTTTCTTTATCTGATGCCCCCTCTAAAATGACTGACAGGTGATTAGATGCAGCTGCAGCTAATCTCTTCACACACACACACACACACACACATGCACAGTCCCAGGTAAAGGGCTGTCAGATCTGATAATGGCTGCACTTTTAACGGGGGGTTTCAGACCCCCGTCATGCACCGTGACCTATAGGTCGCCAGCTGTCACAGCAATGTTATTGCGTTGTGTAAACGTCACTGAAATGTTACCAGGATTGTTGCGAGAATGTAGAGTGTGATTATTAACCCTTTGTCTCCCATGCAGGTTCCTCTGAGCTGAGCTGTCGGGAGGTGCGTCTGGCGCGATACGTCACGGACGGCGCGTGTCGGAGTGCCAAGCCGGTGAAGGAGCTGTTGTGTGCGGGACAGTGTGTCCCCGCCCACCTCCTCCCAAATGCCATCCTGCGGGGCAAATGGTGGCGAGGGGGCGGCCCGGAGTTCCGCTGCGTCCCAGCACATTCCCGTGTGCGGCGCGTCCAGCTAACCTGCCCCGGCGGCGGCCGCAGGACTTACAAAATCCGCATCGTCACTTCCTGCAAATGCAAGCGCTACAACCGTCAGCACAACCAATCAGAGGCCAGGGTTCTGCCCACGCGCCATAGTGACAAGAAACGTTCCCGTGGGAACCGGGACCAGAGCAGAGACAACAGCCCAGAGATGGGGAACTCGTACTGAACCATCCTGAGGTCCCATCTCTCATTCTCACACACACACACACACACACACACACACACACACACACACGCACATACACAAAACACACCTTCATTCCCCCAGAAATAACGCCTCTCCACCTTTGGGAGAAGAGTAGATATACTCAGACCAGTGAGAGGCCGCGTGTCAGACGGTTTCCAAGTAAGTCGTTCACACCTCTGGCCCCTGAAGTTTGCTCAGTTTAATCGGTGGCTTATTTTGCATGATCCCTCATGACCAAGTTGTTTACTGGGATGGGAAAGGCTCACTCTGGTGGGACACTGACTGAAGAGAGAAGTCAAGATGGTCCTTTTCACCAGGCCACTGACTTTGTCCAGGATTTCCATGATCTCGGTGGGGCTGGTACTGCTCCAGTCTGGCAACTAGAGCAAGCACAGGAGCGAGCCTGACTGCTTCCTTCTGTTCACGTCATCTGTTGCTCCCTGACAGGATTTATTCTGCTTTGTAAACTTGTTGCTTCCCTGGCTAATTAGTCCCGGTGACTCCAGATTATCCCACTTTGTCATTTTAGAACTTTAGTCCAAATCAGCTGGTGGACCCCTTGAACACTTGACACCTTACCCACAAACCCCCAGGGCAAGTTGACACCTCCTTTACCGTCTGACTGCTAGGAGGTCAAAGGGTAGTTATTACTGGAATGCTCTGACTGACAGGATTCAGAACAATTGAGATCTGGATCCAGCACATGGATGGAGAGAGTATAACAGACTCAGAGCCCAGCCCTGCCGGGGGGGTAGAGAGGGTGCGCTGGACTGAAACTGCCACTTGCTTTAATAACTCAATTATCCCCATTTCTGCACTTAGGAGGTGAGCCATTCCTTCTTGACATTTCCTGTTTGCTACAAGGCATGGAAAATCATTCTTCAGTAAACAGGGGATTTGGTGAATAGCCAGACGTTGACACAACTTCTGTGCCACAGAGGGGACTGGACCGTGAACATTTCTAGGGCCAGTTGCAGTCCGGCATAGTGCTGCCAAAAGTGGACTAAGAATGCAATAAAATCACAATAAAAACACAACATAACTGACGATGTAACTGAATTTCATGCAAAGTCAGATCATGAATAAGCTCATGTTCCTTGGAGAACCTCAAGTCCCATTGCTTTAATTACTGAGTCCAGCGAGGTCTCTCTGTGCCCTGGTTGTACTGGGCTCATTATTTGAAAATGAGGAAATTCAGTATTTTTCCCCTGAGTTCCCCAGGTCCACATGTTTCCCATTATTGGTTGCTGAATTCTGTAAATAGTACTGCCAGTATTTGCATCTCTCTTTTTCCGAAGCACTGACTGTACATACCATACCTGTGTGGCCCACTGGACCAAACGCCTCACCTGCCAATCAGCGATACGGAGGGGCCGAAAGACCCCAGAGCGACCATTACGAACAATTGATATTTATTAATGTTTCCTTCGTCTGAATTATTTATACACCATTTTGTAGTTATAATAGCTGCTATGGCCATGTAAGGGAAGAGAGTGTTTTAATAAAGTTCAGGAAAATCTATTTGGAAAAAACTGTCATTCCTATTAATGTGTCAGTTTTTATCGCGCCTCTGACAGAGTCTGCTTTCCGCTCGTCTGTGTCTGTCTTCTTGCCGATGGAGCTGTCACAGGTACGGAGTCACTGAAGCCGAAACGCCAAAATTTTGCTGCCGTCACGGTGTCTGGGATTAAACTCCCAAGAGGAAAAGAGAGCCCTGACACCACAAAATGCTGCTGTGCTGTAAATTTCCACATGATATTATTTAAGCGCCTGTGTGCACTAGGTCCTGCGTTATTAAAACTAATTGAAGTTACAGAGCTGATCTTGGATTGGATTAAAATTCACTGAAACTGGTTTTGAGGCCATGGAGGTGTCCTGTAAATACACGCCTAACGACTGATTGAAGCTCAGTCTCCCCCAGAAGCCCTCCTAAGAGTTCTTCTCTGCCACCCATTAGCACTGTCGCCCCTGGGTTTTCTCTTGTGCAGGATTTGGCTAAGATTCTCCATAAAATGCGTTGTGACAGCATTTCAAATCACATAATTTTACTATACACAGTTAAACGTATATATTTTGATTTGATTTGATCCCAAGCACATCCAACAGTGAAAAAACAAACAGGACCTTAATGCTTGTGTACTGCTCTCAACATTATGTTTATGTTGTGCTAAATTCATTGGCTGGGGCCATGTTTGTAATGCATTAGGCTAACAAACAGTGGGGCAGCGCAATGGTTCTTGGTGAACTGCTGAGACCTCGTTCATTGGATGCAGTGACTAAAGAAAGCAAAGGCATCCAGTGGAAAAAATAAGCAAATCAAACATCCCCATATTGAGGAGGGTTTCCGATTTCACTTGTTCACCCAAAAGAGTTGTTTCCTCTCATCCAAGTCACTCAACATGATGTGCTTTCCCTACAGCCCGTGTTTGGGGCTGGAGCAGGACTTAAATAAATCGATGCTGACAGAGCATCTGCCCTGAGTTACAGCGCCTGTAGGGGTTGCGACCCCAGTCCCACCTGGCTGGGGCCTCGCGCATCCCGTAGGGAATGCTGATATATTCAAACAAGCCGTATGCCATTTATTACTTACACATAGTTCACTCTGTGCCTTCATTCTCCACTGGGCTGCTGTGTGTCTGCTATAAACTAAAATGCCAGCACCGAAATGTAAATAAATCAAACTTTCCGCATCGGTCAATGCTTTGTAATTAAATAATTACAAGCACACATTACGCAGGGAAACACTATAGGCCTTGGCACACCACAGCTAATGATGGATGGTTTCTATTCTCTAGCAGCAGGGCAGCTGTTTTGTAACTGGAAGGAAAACTGACTGACGCTGGCTTTGGTAGAGCTGTGGGAAAAAGACGGAGAAAGTGTTTGGGGTTTATATCAGCCAGAATTCCAGTCACAGCCAACGCTGGGCTCGATACATGATCTCGACTCCATGACCTGACGTTTGCCGCATGATCTGGTATTTGCTAAGAAACTTGGATTAGGAAAGCGGGAAATCGTCTGTTTGTTCTTAACCTTTGAGGCTCAATGTTTTAATGCATCTATGCTCAGTTTAAATGACTCCTGCTCGCCTGGCCCCTGTTTGAAGCCTCTGAGTTTAATATTCAATATTGAGGTCTGCATTTTTCATGAGGAGACAACCTACTTTCTGTGTGGACAGTCCGTTTTAAGTGCACACTTTTTTTAGCATAAAATATCATAGTTAGGTTTTTGTGTAATTGATGTGCTATGCATTAATGAATTGTAATGCTCCACAAGTTCACTTGAAAAACAATTAGCTAAATCCTTATACCCTAATTAAGGACAATTATTTATGACATTTTTTGTTTTCTAATGGTTGAATCTCACTCATCTAATTTCATGTTGAGTTATTATTGAAGAGGGTTTTCTTTTTGACCCTGTGTATCGCATAATCTGCCAGCTAACTTGTTATAGAACATGAATATGAAATGGACGCATCATCTGGCCACTTTAAGTAATATAATAAGTCATATTAATTCAGTCATATATTCACAGTAGTTGCCTGAGGGCTTCAACTCTCAACCCCTACACTCTCAACCCAAAAAGTTAAGATGGTTTGGAACTTGCATATAACAACAAAGCGTAGTGATGTCTAAATTTACTTTGACTCATAATCCATTGCATAAGTATCCATTCCTGCTATTCAGGCCTGCAATGCATTCAATTAATTGGATTGGGGCAGTTTTGAACTGGTAAAGGTGTAAAAAACAAATAAATAAAATGATGTGATTGAAACAGCTGATGTGAGCAGGTGATTGTAATCATGATTTGGTACAAAAGCAGCACCTGGGAAAGGCTTAGTATTTGGTAGCAAAGATGGACTGAGGACTGCCAGTTTGGCCAAAAATACATGAGAAGATCATTGAAATATTTGAAAACAACATTCCTCAAATAAATAAAGGAAGGGATTAAAACACTTCACCCTCTACTGTGCGTAAAATAATTCAAATATTGTAGGAACACATCGCCCTCCATAATTTTTGGTACCCGTGGTTAAGATGTGTTTAAAGCCTTAAAATAAATTCCATTTTTATTGCAGAAGCATACTCTCACACTGAAAATTGCAGAAAAATGTAACCTTCACCTCAAGTGAATTTTAAGGGGAAAAAAATCCCTGACTTAGAAATAATTATTTTTCATTAAAGCACCTCATCCACAATTATTGGCACCCCTAACAATTCCTAGGAATTAAATGTAATTGAAGTATTTCTGTCATTTCTACAGTAGTTTACAAAGTTGATCAGAGTATCTAGGAACATTTAATTAGTAAATCATCACTTCCTGTGACCCTGGGGTATGACTATGACGTGACACAGAGGCCATTTCTCTTATCCACTCTTCAACACGGGAAAGACAAAGGAACACACCATTCAAGTAAGGCAGATGTGTGTCGACCTTCACAGGTCAGGTAATGGCTCCAAAAAAATAGCCACTCGCCTGCACCTGCCCATATCTACTGTCAGAGGAATTATTAAGAAGTTTAAATCTACTGGAACAGTGGTAAACAAGCCTGGACGAGGATGCAAGGTTATTTTGCCGCCACGCACAGTGAGGAGGATGGTAAGAGAAATAAAAAGTTCGCCAAAGCTCAGTTAAAGAATTGCAACAAATGGTCACATCTTGGGGTCACAAAGTCTCCAAAACAACCATTAGGCGCTATCTACATGCCAACAAGCTGTTTGGGAGGCATACATGGAAAAATCCTTTTCTCACTCACAATCATAAACACAAACGTCTGGAGTTCACTAAGCGGTACTGGGACTTTAACTGGGACCGTGTGCTTTGGTCAGATGAGACCAAAATAGAGCTTTTTGGCAACAAACACTCTAAGTGGGTCTGGCGGAACACAAAAGATGAGTATGCAGAAAAGCTCCCCATGCCCACTGTGAAGTATGGGGGAGGAATCGGTGATGATGTGGGCCTGTTTCTCTTCCAGAGGCCCTGGGAACCTTGTTAGGGTGCATGGCATCATGAACGCTTTGAAATACCTGGAAATTTAAAATCAAAATTTGGTGGCCTCTGCCCGAAAGCTGAAGATGGGTCGTCACTGGGTCTTTCAACAAGTTAATGACCCTAAACATGTCGCCAAATCTACACAGAAATGGTTTACCACACACAGAATCAAGATCCTCCCATGGCCATCTCAGTCTCCAGACCTCAACCCCTTTGAAAACCTGTAGAGTGAGCTGAAGAGAGGAGTGTGCAGAGGAGAGGACCCAGGTCGCTGGATGATTTAGAGAGATTGTGCAAAGAGGAATGGTCAAAGATCCCTCTTTCTGTATTCTACCATCTTGTGAAACATTATGGAGAAGATAAGGTGCTGTTTTGTAGGCAAAAGGGGGTTGTACAAAGTATTAACATCAGGAGTACTAATAATTGAAGCACCTATTACTAAAACCCCAGAAGTCACACTTGACTTGACTTGACTTGTGGGGTTTTAGTAATCAGTGCTTCAATTGTGGCACACCTGATTTGATGTAAAAAAAATTATTTCTTAATGTGGGATTTTTTCCCCATTGAATAAATGCACTTGAATTAAAGGTAAGATTTTCCTCTTTTTTAATTGTGGTCCAATATTATTTAGAAAAAAAACTGAATATATTAGAAGCTAAAGAACACATCTGAACCAGGAGTGCCAATAATTATGTATGGCGCTGTATAGAGCAATTTCTGTGTTTTGTAAAGGACAAGGGCACAGAGCTAAGATAAATACCCACGGCGTCGACATCTCTGGACTCGAGGGCATCTGTCACGCACAATCACTCCAAGAAGATGTGTGTTATGGTAAAAAAAAAAAAAAAAAAGATTTCACGTCTTTTTGGAATGAAATGGATGCTGTGTGCTGCAGACCAAAGAGGAAAGGGACCATGCAAACTCTTGCCAACAACAAGTCGAAGAGTCATGCTCTGTTTAGCCTGTCGCCACAGTTGGATTTGATAGGCTCAAGTTCTGCTGCAACCTTGATGAGGAAAAGGAGGTTCAGATAATTGATGGACGGAGTTCTTTCTCCAGGCAGTGGAGATGTGCTTATTAGCTAATCCCAGTGATAGTAACTGAACAGTTGGGAGGAATGTAAGTGTCTGTACATGGATTTCACACTTCAGGCCTGTATGTCTGCACGTGCAGGTGTACAAACAGCTCTGCTCATGTTCAGCTATAGCGATAATTGGGGCAGCTTTAGATCACCAGAGAAACCCACACGCTCAGCAGCAGAACTGATTTTGGCGCTGTGGCGTACATCGGACACCCAGCGAGGGCGATGCCAACAGCAGGCAGCACTGAGTCGCGACACCCAGATCGCAGTCGCCAGCACGTCAGAGTCCTTCACAGACCATAAAAAGACTGTAATAAACATCCCCAGATGGCTCTCTAAAGTGCATGTGTAAGGACAGTTTCCTGCTTTGATCTTCCGTAATGGAATCGGTCGTATCTCATTAAAGCTGGGCACACGTACACTGTCAAACTGCTCATCAATAACGGCGGCCTCCCCTGTGCCGAGAGCCCGTTCACTGGGTGCGCTGTGATGTCGTGCCAAACGCTAAATGCAGGAATTGAGTTAAATGGATCGCATGTCTCCCTCTAAGATGCCTGAATGCTGAGAGTGTCAGCCGGTTAGCTTTGTGCTTCGGCAAACGAAGCGCAGAACCTCAGGCGTCTGCTGATTCTCGCGGGCTCGTGCACAGAACTGAGGTTGACGAAGCAGACAGATGAGCCCCTGTGGTTTCGAACCCCTTGCTCTCTCCAGTAATGATGTCTGCCTGGAACGACATCACCAATCCTCGGCACAACTCTCGCATCCTTACTTTCCCTCACCATCACTCATGACTGATAAAACTCTACACACGACACAGTATAATCGGCGTTATGCAGAACATACAGACTTTTATCGGTAGGGTTTCGATTTCTCTTCACTAAAGTGTATGTGAAGGAAGGAGGAACTCTGTACATTTACAGAAAAAGAAGATTCTTAAATTTTTTATTTTATTCTAGTATTCACTTGGTAAATTTATAATGTGCAGAAGCTCCTTGTTAGAAGAGTTCTGTCCTACAAATTACCCCTGAAATGGGTAGAGTTCCTCTATAAAATTACACAAATAACCTCTGAAATGAGTAAGGTTCCTTTATGCAACTACACAAATAATCTTTAAAATGCCTGCGGTTTACTATGTAATTACACAAAGAACATCTAAAACAGATAAGGTTCCTCCATGCAATTATGCGAAGAACCTCAGAAATGCTTATGGTTCTATATCACATGCCTGGTGGATTCACGGCAAGTTGGGAGAGGTCAAATTATACGTTGTGCTTTTCAAACAAAAAAAAATCCTTCTCAAAAACTGGTCTCATCTTTCCTTGCTCAAACCTTTGAATCGTTTGTTATCAACTCATTTAAAATTTTTATGAATGTTTATTTAAGCCCAATATTCCTTGATACTGTGGCAGGCCAAAGGCAGGGAATTGAACCCTAGATTCCCAGGTAAGTGTCAAATACACTGACCACATCACCAAAGAGCCAGGCTCCTTGACAAGGTAGCCAGGGTGAATACTTATTAGGAGGTATTTCTAGTGGCAGGACCCATCAACTGTCAAATTACATTCTACTTTTGTAGAATAGATGAGATATATGATGCGTTTGGTGTAATGTCTGAAGGCTCCAACCAACCATAACCTCAACCAGGAGTGAGTAGGATTAGACAATGAACGGATGAATAATGGATGGATCAAGGTTTTAGCTCATAGGATGAAGTTTGGAGCTTAGATTTGGGATGAGGTCGGGTGATTAATTAGGTTAGCATTAGTTAGGGTGGAAATTAGAACAGATGTACTGCCAGTGGTAGGAATCATCCTCACAGATGGGGGGCAGCATTGAGCAAAGCTCTTGACTTGAGGTCGCTCCAAAGGACTGGCCCTTGCTTATTCTAATCTGCTGTAAGTCATGTCAGGTAAGTGCATCAATTGAATAAATGAGCTGCACGTATGAAACGCCAGCTGAAGTTCGGTCAGGGAACTCTTTGCAGCTGCTGCATCGCAGAATTTGGAGATCACATGTCCTCTCACTACCCAATCATGTTTGCACACATCACTTCAGTAATGCAGCGCACTCCTCAAAAATGGCTGATCAAACCAGTGCTTTGCAGCTGTTCATACTGGCGCTTTGTCTGCAAGAGTCACCCGCTGCGCAGCCTGCATTCGCAGCTAATCGCTGTCACTGCTGATTATTATGCCGCTATTTCTGTTTTTCAGCCCACCCACCGCCACCCCAGCCTCCACCTGTCTGTTAAGTTCTGCCTGTGTACTCCAGGGATTTGGTATCGCATTCATAGGTAGATATTACTTCTCCCTCTATTCAGGTGCCCAAAGCTGATCTATTAACAGCCAAACTAAGATAAGTTCTGCATCATACTCAATAAATGGATCTCATTATAATATGTGAGTTGTCCTGGCTGAACTGCAATGTAGAAAGGAAGCCAGCCTCTGCCCGGCCAACTGTTCGTTAGTTTGGAATCTATCTGATCAGATGAAGGAGAAACCAGAGGGAATGTAATAGCAAAGACAGTAAAAAACATGAATGACATTCGAATAAGAACAACAGAAATAAGTATGCCCATCCAGGCACCGGAGGCATCGTCTCTCAACTGCACTGTCCCAGTTTGTCATGACTACAGCAACCAAAAGCAAAGTATGAACCCATCCCAGTGGTAGATAAATTAGCAACATGTGGACTGCAGTAGCCTGTGGAAATATTGGGCGGGAGCCGTCACGAACAGGCCTGGCTGCGTAGTGTGAATTTCTGAGGTTTATCTCTTCAGAGGCTTACATGACATCAAACATAAACAGGCACCTTGATTACCAGTCTGCCCAAAACACGCGCCAAAGACATTACTGTATAAAATTGGCATTTTGCAGAAAATCTTATCCAGAATGGCTCATGATGCAAAGAGAAAATGGGTTCCATGTTGCTGTACTACTCAACTCCCAGGAAAAATGCTTTTACGACATACTTTTTATAAACTTCTTTTTGATGATGTTGGGAAGAGGATATGTAAATAATCCTGGCAAATTCATACTGAAAAAACATGTTTAAAATTTTTCTTGTACAATTGCTTTGCATCAGTGACAACAAACCAAAACAATGCATCAATCGTATATCCTGTTTGTTTTTTAAGAGGGTGTGTTGCCCTGCTAAAAAGAAAGTGTAGACATTAGGACTCCGATAACCCCTTCTACAGCAGATGTTCCTGAAGAGTCATTCATTAAAAATCATGAAATTTAGGAAAGCTGTTTGAAGTTCCAATGCTGCTGGAAATGGAATTTCGATGTCAAGGTAAATGACGGACGGGAAGACTTTGCCATATGTGAGAACGATGCCACTGTTTCATCGAGGTAAGGCTCGACCACAGCAGGGTAAATTGGAAGCTCATTTATGAAATAATCACCATGAAATTATCGTACACTGGAGGAGTGAGTCATCGACTCCATTATGTGTGATGGTGCGTTCAGGAACCACTCGCAAGAGACAGAAATCCAGAAAACGTATGCCTTTATTGGAGTCCGAGTCAAAGCTAAAAAACACAGGAATTGCCAAGCCACAATACAAAATCCAAAAACAGTGTCGACTAGACAGGCAGGGGTCAGAACCAGTAAGGCAGATAAGCAGAGGTACAAAAACGATAGGCAAGAAGTCATAGTCGATGAACAAAGCCAAGGGTCATAAACAGGGCATCCAATTGTGGTCATCCAAAAATGGGTCGAAATCCAGAAAGACAAAAACAATACAAAAAGGGCAATGGCAAGAATCAAAGCCGGACAATCTAGTAGAAGAGAAACAATTCTCAATGGCATACAAGGCGCTCTGCACAAAGAAATATTGATCAACGTTCTGACAAAAGCTGTGAGTGAAATGACTGCTTAAATACACATAGGGGAAGTGACATGCGATGCCGGAATCAGGTGTAGAGAATCAGCCTAATTACAATGGGAGAATCCCATGAGGGAAGCCCTAACCACGAAAATTCGTGAGAGCCAAGACACGGACAGGGATCACACAAACAGCCTATGAAAACTTTACAGATTTAACCAGAGTGCTCGTTAGTAAGTTGGTAATCTATATACATGGATTAGTTGTGTTAGTAGACTATGGTACAAAATACAAACGTTAGTCTTGTTAGTAATCAGTACAGAAAGACGAAGGAAGTAAACGTGAATCGAAGGAACATTTTAAACTCCGGAATTCATTTAAATCACCTGAAGTCAGTGAGCACGCAGACAGGGAAGACGGACTGAACCAACTAGATCACAAGAGAGGGGAGACAAGTGCAATGGAACTGAGAAATGGAATGAACAAAAAATCTGAGTATTACAATAACCAAAAAGAATAAATAAAAGACAAAATCATGAACACAGAACATGAACATAAGCATGACCAAAAACCATAACCATGACACTATGACAGCCTGGCTTGAGCTCTCATGAGGGGTCATCTCAATAAGTGTCACCGGGGAATGGTGTGGCACCCGCGGCACGATGGAATCATGGTGGGAGTCAAACCCAGTGTCTGGGCACCCTTGACTCCACCGGCATTACGCCTGTGATGCTTGTATGGCAAATTGCGGCAGATTTTCATCTGGAATGGGGGATACCTGTGGTCTCAGGACAGCCAAAACTTTATTCATGAATGGCTCAGGCGCCACTGTGCCTAAACTTTGAAACTGCGTAGAAATCGATTTTCTAGCCTCGCTGGTTGCTGCAGGATGGGACTTGTTGGGCTGAGGTTAATGACACAATTCCAGAGCTGGAAAATCCAGGTTCAGGCCATAAAACATTTCCCCTGTATATATGAAGAGTTTGTTTCCAAACCACAATATATCAATTTTACTCATTTTGAGTAAATCAGCTTTTTCTATGTTGAGGCCTATTGCATTTTCTAGTAAAACACAATCTTTGAACATGAACAAATACACCTTATAGCATGAATTTTTAAAAACAGATTTTTGCACCATGTGTAAGAGGCACAGGGCTATCGTTCTATGGTATTACCTCAATTTTTGTCATTTTGGTACTTATTGCGTTTTGGAAACAAACTCACGTGTTCCTTTTTTTTCCTAAAAAAGCACAATCCAGAGGGGTGCAGTCCGGCCCAGTAAACATTACGGAGAAGCGGTGACGGAATTCTCAAGGAAAAGTACCTTATATAAGGTACTTATGCTGTACTTTACCAGCATTCAATAAATCATAAAACAATAATTACAACATAAAAATCGACTTCAAATTACAGTAGGCTACCTCAGATGTTATCGGTCTGTCCTGTCTGACTGATGGTGCAAAAAGTGTTGTTCTGTGGGAGCTCATAAAAACTGCTCATCCTCCTAATATATACATTGCGCATGCAAAATGGTGGAAAATCTGACCAATCATCAAATGTATGATTTTCACTCTGGGGGCCGGCAATCAAGGGTCTGCAGGGTCAGTACGATCCTGTTTTCCGAGTGTTGTGGAGCTGTGACAGTGTAGGGACAAAAACACAGTTCAGCTTATGTGGCGTTTGCACTCAGCATTGTGACCTGCATAATAAAAAGGTCCTGAAGGCGTGTTTTTAATGAGGAACTCAACACTTGGCCAACAGCATCTTTGGAGCTTGAGTCAGAACGGGAGAGGATGAGTGAGTATTTGCTGTCTGAGATGTGATGACTGATATTCCTGACTGTCAGTTGTCACACAGATGATGCTGGAACAGCAGGTGTGGTTCTGAAAGGTCACCCAATCCGCTGCCCAAAGATTCTGCCTCCCAACCAATCATACCGCAGAAAACTCAGCTAACTATGCCCATCAAAATTCATTCAGTGCTCATTGAGTGCTGGCGAATGTATTCAGTCTATTCAGGATCCTTATTCTAAACACCGTTCTGATTAATTACCGTCATTACGACCCCACTGCCACCCCGACTTTATCTCAGGTTCATTTCTGTACTTCATTCAAAAACTCTTTCACTAGAAGCATGAGAGATTCCGCTTGCCTCGTCTTATCGCACTTCTCACTGTAGCAAGGATGTTGTCGCACAGTCGCAAGGGGGGGATTCTCGCAGTACCCCCTAAATTAGGCACCATGCACACTTGCATAGACTAGTAGGGAGTTCCCAGAGCAGAGCCATTCACAAAATTATTGTAATGTCAGATTCCCGGCATTGATTGCACATCGTGTGTTTACTTTGATAAAAGTGATCCTGGCATTGCTGTTCACAGAAACAATTAATGATGTTCCCGGCGAACAGCCCGTATGCAACATCAGATGTACTACTGGAAAGCTTTATGGTTTGTGATTTAACCATTTGGTGCGCGGAATCCCAAGTGATTTTGTAATTTATGTTGCTCAACAAAAGTTGCTGATGCACCAGGAATCACCTTCTCATCTACGCTGTGTCGTACAGGTAATGACAGTAGCTAGCTGGCTGATGAATCGGCAGGACTTTTATTTTCGATTTCCTGGACTGTACACCTCTGGGTCTTTTCAGGCCTATTGTGTTAGAGAGTGGAGATGGTCCGGGGGGTAATGTGAGTCCAGGAGCTGTCCAAACACCGTAGACCCAGAAATCGCTATCTCGTAAAAGGGTGTAAGGGGTGAGCGGCAACGAATTGATTGCAGCTGTTTTCACCGCAACAATATTTCACAACACAGTCGAACATTTCACAACTCCAGCCTGCCACAGAGACGCCACGGAGTAAATTGACATTCTGCCTGTCTGGCGACAATAAGAGCTTTCATTGCCACATCTGCCTTTTGTCGTACCATCTAAACGGACTGCGCTCCATCCAAACACGTTTCATCATGTGTTTCAGCCCTGCGCCGGACATAAACCGACTCGGTTCTGATTTGTATATCCAGGCTTCGCTGATGAGTCAGACACTCCCAGCAGCCTCCTCAGTGTCTCCGCTCTGTTCAGCTGCTACGCTGCAGAAATCGTTACGAACCCAAGAAGCAGGAACAGGAGAGTGAGACAGAACGTCTGAGAGTGTTAATCCAACTCTGTGGGTGCATCTAAACTTGCTAATGCACTAAACTTCAGTAAAGGTCGGTTCACGTCAGGGATAATGGTCGTTAATCCAGTGTTCCCTCATTGGTCTCAGAAAAATAGTTGGATTTCGAGGGGACACAGCAGCTGCGATGGATGGAGGTCTGGACCATTGAGAAAATACAATCTGATCTATCAGCTCTTCTCATTCTTAAGTAAATTACTTAGGAAAATGTCAAGAATGGCGCTGCTGAGTGTCCAGGGGAGGACAGTGGGTCCCACAGGGGCACAGTAGGGCCTAGTGGAGAACCGAAAGGCCTAGGACACAATAGTAGGGCCAAGAGGGGTACAGTAGGACCCAGGGGAGGGCAGTAGTGCCCGCGGGTGGGCAGTGGGACCCAGAGGAGGATAGTATGGCCTATGGGAGGGCAGTAGGACCCAGAGGAGGACAATATGGCCTAGGGAAGGACAGTAGGGCCCTGAGGAGAACAGTAGGCCCCAGGGGAGAACAGAAGGCCCCCGCTGAGGCCAATAGTGCCTAGGAGAGGACGGCAGGACCCAGAGGAGGATAGTATGATCTAGGGGAGGGCAGTAGGGCCCTGAGGAGAACAGTACAGCCCAGGGGAGGGCAGTAGGGCCCTGAGGAGAGCAGTACAGCCCAGGGGAGGGCAGTAGGGCCCTGAGGAGAACAGTACAGCCCAGGGGAGGGCAGTAGGGCCCTGAGGAGAACAGTACAGCCCAGGGGAGGGCAGTAGGGCCCTGAGGAGAGCAGTACAGCCCAGGGGAGGGCAGTAGGGCCCTGAGGAGAACAGTAGGCCCCAGGGGAGTACAGTAGGCCCAGGAGAGGACAGTTGGTTCCCTTTTCCTCACCTCTCTGCTTCTCTGCCTCTGACTCCTGTAAAGCCTGTCAGACAGGCAGGGGAGAGGGAATGTGTCTGGTGGCTCAGAGGGGATTATTAGTGTTATGACATCTCTCTGTGTAATGCTAAATAGAGCAGTGTGTGAGTGCGGTGTTCCCAGACATTCCCAAACTCCCGGACTCCCCACTCCCAAAGCCTTATTCCGCCAGCCCGATGAAGTATTCTCCACTGTACTGGCCTTACTAATCCCTGAGGACACTACGCGCTCACGCACATGCAAACATACACATCATACCTGAATACTGCACGTACACAGGGATATACATACCACACACACACACACACACACGCACGCACACAGACACACACTCACACGCGTGTGCACACATACACACATATACATGCACTCACACACGCACACACACAGACACAGACACACACACTCACACACGCACACACACAGACACAGACACACACACGCACACACACACACACACACACACACTCATGTGCAGCGAGAAAGGAAAGCAGCAGACCTTGACTCAGTCAGCTCAGAGAGACAGACCTGTTTGAGGCCTGACAGCCATGTTATATGAAGCCAGGCCTTAAAGGTGAGGATGAATAATTGAGCAGATAGCGGCCATGACCTTTCTCTGTCCTGTAATCCCCTCATACACATTAATGCATGTTACATCAACAAAAACAACAGTTGAATAATGTTATCTTCACAAGCTATGTATCATGTTCCAGCAGCATACTCGCTATGCGTCTGTTTGCGGTTGGTTGTTTAAAAATTCTAAATGGCACCGTGTCTCGTTGAGCTGCCCTCAAACGTCTGTGTTCCCGTAAGATGGATAAATAATATTGTTGCTGCGCTTTCATCTGCACTGATGTTGCCATCTCTGCTGTGTCTCAGTTCAAACGCCACCGACTTCAGTTGCTTTGACCTTTTTTGGCAGCGTCGTGCACCCGGAGAACGCTCCTCTGATGGAAAGTGGAAGGGTTTCCAGCTCGCATAAATACCGGCTCCTCCGCTAGAGAGACGCGTTCTGAAGAGCGTCCATCAGCGAGTATTAAATCACGAGCGGAGAGGAGAGACCACCGTGCCCAGAGCGAACGGTTAACCTGGAGGAGTCTCACAGCGGGGATGAAATCATTAGCACAGAGACGTTATAAATAACCGTTTGTCGGCCATCGTCTTCCCGCCCATTGTGTGTATCTCTTGAGATTCATCTCGTCATGGATTCAATAAACTCCTGGAGTGAGTCAGTGCCGCGCCGGGCGTCTCCGGAGAAAGTCAGATTGATTTTCCAGCGTGTTTACAAAATTATATTTTTTCTCCTCTTGCGATATAAACCATGATCAGGCTCGTGTGAATAAAGTGTTGGACTGATCTGGAAGGGCTTTCTTTGTGCTCAGTTCCATTATTTCTGAGGCCGAGTGTTTGAAGCATCCTGAGCCCTTTTCCAAATTTCACCCTCAAACACATTTCTCAACTCTTGATGTGGCAGGACACTTCTCCACGATCAGCCAGGGCCAATGGGAAAGAAAGATTTTCCCTGCAGCTGACACGGAGGGTCCTGATTGGCCCTGGGGGTGGGGATTGTGGGTTGCCACCTGTTGAACAGATGTGAAAGCCCTTATTTTTTGTGGAGGTGCTTTTTGGCAGGTTACAGGTGGCAGTGTCCTCGTCCGTAAGGGCGACCTCTGGGTCACACATGGCGCTGAACAGTTCTGAATGACAGTGAACTTCAGTTGTTTCTTGCAGCTGTTCTAATTTTGTTGACACTCGATAAAGAGTTCAGTGTGCATATTCTGGTACAATATCCATACTCCGGTGCCCCATAGCTGTGTGCTTTTGGTGGCGCTATACGTTTTAAATCCCAAAATCACTCAGACCGCACTCATGAGCTCCACACATGAACCACATAAAGGCTCAAAGAGACACTCACAGCAACTGCTAATGTGCCACACAGACAAATCCCTCGTCTGAAACCAAATCCAAAAGTTTGGTTTGAAAGGAATATAAAACTTTCAAGAAAGATTTACTTTAAAAGAACCATTTTATGCTGATGTATTGCCAGCATAAATTTGGATAAATCACATGTGAGGATTCCCTTTTATGGATAAACTTAAAACCAAGATCATAGCTTAAGGCAGCGAGGGGCACTGGGGTGATCGAAAACCAATTCAATATTTTTTGTTTCTTTTCTTTTTTTTATGCATTGTCACAATTGTGACTGACTCAATCTGCTTTACCCAGGACAATTGGGAAATCCTGGGCCACATCATCGCAAGCTGTTCCGCTGCAAACGCGCTTTCTAATTTAACCGAGAAATGCAGCCTTCATCTCTTGCATGTCACCTGGCAAAATGGTCAGTTCATTTACACTCCAACTCCATGTTGACAATTCCATGTAGTATTAGGCAAGATGAAGGCTGCATTTTTTGGTTGAATTCGAAAGCGCGTTTGCAGCGGAACAGCTTGAGATGATGTGGCAGCCTAAAGATGAAGCCTTTGAAGGATGCAGCCGATGCTTCGAGAAATGGTAACGGAGTGTTTAAACCCCATGGGGCAAATATAGACAGCGGCGTCCATAAATTCTGAAATTTCATTGCTAAATAATTCTGTTATTGAAATTCCCAATATCTTGCTTCTCTGGGATAATTTTTCCCAGTCTCTGCGACACAAATACTGAGTTATAAAACCTTCAATACACTCATGCACAACCAACAAAAATGAGCATAATTTGTATTATGCATAGACACTTTGATGGCCATTGAAATCACCGTTTTAACATATTTGCAACATGATTTTTTTGGGCGTACAGGGAGAATGCTGATGATTTTTATCAAACAGCCATGGAGCATTAGCAAGGCTCGGAAAACAGCATTTGGCTCAGCTCTGAGACTTTGGCACGCACGCTGAGACCATATGCAGTGCAAATTAGGCATAGAAACAGCCTGACATATCAAATCCACGTGAGAACAGGAATTTCAATCGCAAAAGTTGACACATTACCCCACACACATTTAGACTGCTCCAAAATGTTCATAATAACTTGCAATGTGCTTTATTCCCCATCAGATCTGCTCCGCCAAATTTGAACTATAATTAGCTGCGACGGCTAAAACAGCAGGTGTTTAATAATGTGCTCCACACCTGTCTGAGAATCACAGTGCATGATAGTCTGTGGCCATTCTGAACATGGGAGGAATATAATGACAATGAGTGTCTCACGCTTGCTTTGTGGGATTTTAAAAATCATAATATTGTCGACGGGGAGAAATAAAATAAAAGCCCGGAGGACTGTTTGTTCTCTCTGTCTTTAAGTCTGGATGGTAACATACTGAATGATTTAATACCTCTTTGCTTTGCAATCCCACGACCACAATAAATACAGCGAGAGCGGATGAATATGGAGTATCCAGGGGCCAGGAGGAGGAGCCGAACTCAGGGGGGTGTGGCCCTCAGCACTGGCCCCCCACTGCCCTTCTCTTAATGACGCAGCAGAGTCATGAGCTCGAATGCAGGTGTAAAGTTTAAACATGGTGGACACCACACAACCGCCATCCCGTCATCCCAAATCCCTGCATCTGGACAGTTAAGTATGCACCCTGGGATGATGGTCGCTCGCTCGTTTCAAAGAGAAGAGGAGTTTGGAGAATTGTTTGTAATTCAATCCGAATGATTTTTTAGGTCACGTGATTTTCCTTGCATTCGTAATTGGAAACACAAACACAGGACTGGTAACAAACAAGTCCGTCCTGTTTGTTACCCGGGTTACCAGATACACAAAGGCCAGTCCACATCCAACCGTTGTGCTTTGGGACTTCGCATGGTCTGGTATTGCGCATATCTTACTTATTAAAAATGAAAGGGAATATGCTCTGAATTGCCAGAATTTCAAACAGCTGTCAGGCTTAAGGTCTCAAATTTACAGAAGGTGGAGAGACGTTAACAAAACTCTGTCCCTCATTGCTATTTTAGTCACGAGCTCAGTTTAACGATTCAGCGAAACAAATTGAAAAGAAATTATATTTGAGATGTATGACTGGGCTCGGATCCACTCTTGGAGTTGTTAAGAATTATAATATTATATTATAATTGGGCTATTAGAGCCTATAATGGCCTATTAAAGCTCCCTGGGGCTGATTTTTCATGACCTTGTCGCCAATATGAGCTCAGGGTGCCCCACTTTCAAATGCAAACCAATTCTGATGAGGTTTAAACAGGTATCTCAGAACTGAAGAGGTTTTTCACAGGATTTTAGGTGCAGAACACAAATAACCTTGATGCACAAAGCCTGTCACCTGCTTAAAGGTGCAGTCACCTGTAAGGTGCTTACTTCACCCCTACTGACAGCAATTTTTCCTATTAGCGCATTACTGGAACAGTTTTCATGGGAAATACTCTTCTTGTGCTCATTCCTGCTGCATAAAAGATGGACCTGATTGATTTTCTGGAAAATATAACTTTTCTATAGTTTAGGGCAGGGATGTCAAACTGACCCGTAAAAGGGCCAAGAGGCTGCAGGTCTTCAATCCTACCAAGCAGAAGCTTGCCTGAAACCACTGATTTAATCAATTGATCTAGGCCTGCACAACTGATTAGTTGTATCAGGTGTGCTTCTGCATTGTTGGAGTGAAAACCTGCAGCCTCTTGGCCCTTTTACGGGTCAGTTTGACACCCCTGGTTTAGGAGGTACAATATTGCCTGTTCTCATTCACCAATAGCGTTGGTCTTGCTTGAACATATTTTCAGTATAACCTTCAGCCACACCTGATTTTACCCACAATCTTTCTGTATCCACTGAAGCCTATGAGAGGTTTTACAGGCGTTTTTGGGGTCTCTCTGGAATGGCATTGCACAACTGGACTCTGAATTCGAAATGCATGCGCTTCCGTTGGGGAAATTCAGGAGACAACGATGCATCGCCTCAGTTCCTGCTTTATGGCGTGTTCTCAGATTGGTCACAGTTTTGACATTTTCACACACTGAGAAGTTGTTTTTGTTTACACAGAAATGATTTTCTGGTGTTTAGCGAGAGCTGCACGCTGTGTGATGGAGTTTGTGTTGAATTCTGTGGCTGTAGAGCCTTGGGTCCTCGTCACTGCAGACGGGAGGTCTGGGCGAGAGCCTGCCTTCATCTTGAGGATCTGCGGCCTTGTTTCACTGGCCCTGTTTCCTTAGCCCAGTTTCGTTGACCCTGTACCCCAGCTGTGAATGGGCTTTACTGCGCTTCAGGCTGGTTCGTGATCCCCTCCTGCCAGGGGGCTGGAACAGCCTGTATGATGGACTCTATAGCCTCCTGTTCTCCACAGTTCTCAGGTTCTCCTCTCTTCCAGAAAAAAATCCATGCTCTGTAGAAGCCTGCAGAGCGGCTAAGAGTTGAGATATTCACTTTGTGTCTTATTTTGCCATTTTCGATTTTCCATCTGTCCATCTATCCATCAACATTGGAATATTCAGCTAAGAATGTTTTCATCACAGTGTATATTTGCAGTGTCTTCTCTTTAATGTGTCGGGTTACTGCTGTGTTCCTCATGAATATCCAACTGCTATCCATCCACAAGTCTTTATGTATATTTTTATTTATTTAATTTCATGATGTGATGAGTCACTTGGTGGCGGTTGTCAGAGCGAGAGAATAGGTGATATACTGTACCTTTCTCTAAAACATTCCGCTAAACCTCTGACTGAGGACAGTCCAGCACATTCTTCAATGCTCACGAGGCTGCTTTGTCTATCGAAGCCTTATTGAGATCCCAGATAAGCTACATAAATAAAGCTCGCTTCCTGTCCTTCTTTCTTCGTGGAAAAACCCTGTTTGTCAATAACAATCTGTCTGCCTGTAAAGACATACTGAGACTGCAACTATTTTTCTGCATTGTTTAAAAAGTTTGGACTGTGGAACGAACCCTGTTGGGACTTTTTTCATCATCCTGTCAGAAGAAAAAGAGCATGATTTTCACCAATCGTAAAAAGTCCTTTTTCAGAGCTGGTTTCATGTCTTTCCAAGCATAACTGAATTAGAGGATTGCTAGTTATGATTTGAGATGAAAATAAAAGGGAAACAGCTGCTCGGTGGGTGGCTGGCTGAGAGGGAAGATTTCAGAGGCGAATTCAAAGAGAACGAAAACCGCAGCGATGCTGCTTCGGTGCCGTGGGGTTTGGGTAATGGGTTTTCAACGGGGGGCCCCAGGGCTTCTGGGGTCCTTAAATGTATTAAAGTGGGTCCTGGGACAAGCTTGATGAGTAAGTCCTATGCAATGAGCTCCATGATGTTTGGGCTAAAGATACACTTTCTCTTGATTTGGCTTTATACTCCAGAATGTCCAATTCTCCTGGCAGAAGTGCTTATTGTTAGATTTAGTTTGGGAGTGCTAGTGCTAATCACAGTGGCTAGTGGCTACATAAACATCTGAATTACTTTGACAAGGGCCAAAGTGCTATGACCAGACAGTTGGGTCAGATGCATCTCTGAAGCAGCGAGGCTTGTCGTTGATGTGTGAGGTCAGAGAAGGCTATATCATCTGGTCTGACCCAACAGAAGAGCGCAAAGCCTTGCAGAGACTTATGCTGCTGACTGCTGATGGAATGCGCCACAATGCACCATTTATTGCACACTGCCGCAAAGGGGATGTCGTAGCCACAGACTAGTCAGAGAGCCCAAACTGACCTCTGTCCACCATCTGAAGTACCAACAGTGGGAACATGAGCATCTGACCTGGACCTTACCGCCGTGGAAGAGGGTTCCCTGGTCTGATGAGTCACATTTTTTTAAATATCGTGTACATGTGTGCACAGTATAGACATATACCAGGATGCCCTGTGAAGGCTGTCTGATGCTTAGTGAAATGTTCTGTCAGGAAACTCTGCGTCAAGACATGCTTATGAATGTCTGTTTGAGACATGCCATTTACTTGAACATTGTTATGGACATGGTTAAGCCCTTAATGCCAACAATATTTCCTGTTGCATCAGTATAACCAAATTCCCCAGACATCAGTCATATTGAGCATCAGTGAAAGGTGCTGAAACACGTTCAAACGCAAGTGGCTTCACTTTTCAATGAACAGGACTTCTGCTGCTAAAATCTTGCCAGAAACTACAAATCACCTTCAGAGGTTCTGCAGGGTACCGGGCTCATTAAGTCCAAACTGTTTTGGCAAAATGCAGAGGACTAGAAAGGGCTTTAGGCAGCTCGTAATAACATCGCCGCACATGTACCTCTGACTCATTCAGGCAGGTCACCTGACTGCAGCTCGGCGCCCATTGCTGTGATCAGAGAGAGAGGGCTGGGCGCATTACACAATGAACACTGAATAGAGAGTGTCACTGATGACTGAAATGATACATGCGCTCTCCTTTCTTCTAAGTTTCGCAAATGGTATAAAGTGACAAAAAAACTTTCAGCAAATTTAGAGTTTAAAGGCACACAAACATAACTTATAAACATAATGTGGTGAAAATATAATGTTACAGAGAATGTTGGGTACAGACAGAAATATTCAGTTTAGGATTTATGGTGCAGTCAGCTAGTGATCGGACAGTGACACTGTTTAAACGGATTGTGTTTCATACATTATTTTCATAATAGGCGCTAATACCCACACAATTGGATTACGTATACCTGTACAATCAGATTAATAATACCCGCACATTCAGATTAATAATATGCACACAATCGGATTAATAATACCTGCACAATCAGATGAATAATATGTACACAATCAGATTATTGATACCCACACAATCAGCTGAATAATACCCAAACAATTAGATTAGTAATGCCCAAACAATCAGATTAATAATGCCCACCCAATCATATTCATAATACCCACACAATCAGATCGATAATACCTACTCAGAGTAATAATACCCACACAATCTGATCAATCATCTCTAGTTCATACTTATCTTGATTGTTTTCAGATTGAATGTGCTACAAAGCAAAAAAGCAAAAAAAAAAAACCTGCATCACTCCAGATGCTGAAAGATTGCACTTCAGATGAACTTCAACATGCAGCCTTTCTGCTGCGCTGAGACAGTAAACAGCTTCATTCTGTTCGTCTGCAGAGATGATTTTTAGCTGATGATTTTATGACTGATTCTGAGAGGGTTTTTCTCTTCCATTTGGATACATTTACACCATAACAGCTGCAAACTTCCCGTCATTTGCGTGTATCAAACCAAACTCAGTCATGCAGGTGTTGTGTAAAATCTAATCCCAGGAAGACTGGCGCTCCTAACTCCGTAACGTCCCAGAGAGACTGAGAGAACGCAGGCAGCCGAGGGAGAGTCTGTCTGTCGGCCCTGGAGTCTGTGCAGGAATATCTTGTAACTGCAACCTGTCACGGAAAAGGACTATTTGAAACTGTAGAGTCTACTTTCCAAATTAAAGATGCAGTGACTACAGTTCTATTGTGATGTATTACCTGCCAAGCATCATATCAAATCCAGCCTGGGCGCTCTGTCAGAAAACAGGACCACTAGTAACTATATGAGAGGGCCAACCACTATAAACCTGGGATAAGAACTGCAGTAAATTGCAGGCAACAGCTTTCATTCAGTGCAGTTACCCACCTAACTTGTTCATCCAGCTAACTCCAAAAATCATGCTCTATAGGAACACTCCTCCCAGTGTCCCTGACCAAGGCTCTAGCTTTAGAGCTGGAGTTGGTCCCCAGGCGCTGCTCTGTGGCTGCCCACTGCTCCCAACTATAGGATGGGTCAAATGCAGAGGACAAATTACCCCACGGGGTTCAGTAAAGTGTATGGTATCGCGATGAAATCCTGTGTTGGTGTCAATGTGTCACGGATTGAGCAAGTAATAATGGAAATAAGATGCCATTGGTAAAAGGTGCCCCCCCCCCTTTTTTTTTTGATGCAAACTATTTTTACCAGCAACAGTGCAGACCCTCAATTCCAGTCCTGTGTTGGCCCTGTTCTGAAAACAATCACTGAACAATAAGGCCTTAGGCGAAGCCTTAACTAATCATTCAGCATTGAATAGAACATTAATCTCATATTCAGACATGCGTGTAAACGTGGTTGGCATGAACAAGAGTAAATCAATACAACAAAATGGGGAAGTATGGCATCCTGAAGTTGTGGAACCGATTCGGCGGTCTCTGAATATGTACAAAACCTTGACAGTACCGTGAAGACAAGATTCTTTTCTAAGCTTCAGTTCAACGAAGGTTTGTGCAGCCTCCCGGATCCTAAAGAGCTGAAAGTTTGGAAGAACGACCCTTGTTTATCTCTGGGTCGGCTGGATCATCACAAGATTTTCCTTCATCGAACATAAATTCAACCCCGATTCCAAAATAGTTGGGACGAAATGTAAATTGTGAATAAAATCAAAATGCAATGACTTTCAGATCAATAGAACATAGTTTCGACATTTAAAATGTTATCTGAGATATTTTTTAATCAACAAAAGTTTTCTGGCTGCAACAGGTCTCAAAAAAATTGGGACACAGGCAAAAAAGGGCTGAAAGAGCAATCAATGTAAGAGAATCAGCTGAAAAAAAAATGTAGCAACTAAGTTAACTGGCATCAGGTGTGTAACATGATTGTGTCAGGATTACGTGTAGGAACCACAACCGAGCACCAGGGAGTACAAAAAAAAGGGAGGCTATTTCTGACGGGGGGAGACCCCTAACAGAGCAAGCAACGGTACAATGTCCACAATCCAAAAAATCAGAATTCTAAGGGCGAAATCCAGAACCGTAAACAGGGCACCAATCACAATACTCTTGGTCGGGCAAAAATAGGTTCAGTACACAGGCACAGGTATGTCAGAGAAGCAAAAGCCGAAATCCAGTAGGCGTAAACAGATTCGAAAACCAGGGCAGCAATCACAAAACTCGTAGTCGGACAAAAGGATTCGTAAACAGATGCAGACAATAGTACCAAAGAGCAGAGCCAAAAATCGTAAGTCGAACGGTCCAGTCAGAAGAGTAATACTATGAATGCAAGGCGAAGACAATAGCAGGTAAATAAGAGAAACATTCTGACAAGGAAGTGCTGTGAAAAGACTCCTAATATACACTCACGGGAAGTCACATGCTTAACACAACACACGTGGAGGAAGTCAGACTGATTACAAAGGAGGGAACATTAGGAAGAACCTAATTGCATGAAATAGGCAACAGCCAAAACGCAGACAGGGATTACGAGACAATCCTATAGACAGATATACTGCTCCGGTCAAGGAGTTCTAACGTGCACAGATAATAAGAGAAAGGACAGCATGAGCAGGTGTGGAGGATCCACAGAAACGCAGCAGAGAAGATTAGGGAAAGACAAGAGGCGGAGACTAGAACAGGGCGAGTGCTGAGAGCTTGTTAATCAATTAGTAAGTGCAGCTATACAATCCCTTGGTGCTCATTAGTAAGTTAGTATTATATACAATGTTAGTTTGTGTTAGAAACTCTAGCAAAAATAACAAACTGTTAGTATGGTTTAGTAATATAGAAAAAGCAAGGCAAAGGAAGTAAACAAGATTAGAAGGAATGGTTGAAATCCAGAAACCATTAAATCACCCGAAAGAGTGGCACGCAATACTGGGGCTGTGAGCAATGACACGACAAGAGACCAGACAGGGGGAGACAAAGTGCAATGCATTGCAGAAACAAAAACATGGACCGGAATGAAACTATGGTAAAATGCAAAACATGGAAAAACTAAACTAGACAATACATGAACAAATCTAAGTAATCAAATCAGAATACATAATCCAAGGCACGGTCAGTTAATACAAAGATCAGGCAGAACATCAAAGGCATGACAAACAGAGCGGAATCTTAACTGTTTAAGAGATGCTGAGTCTCTCAGAAGTAAAGATGGCCAGAGGCTCTCCAACCTAGGAAGACCTGAGTAAAAAAAAATTGTGGAATACTTTAAAAACAAAGTTCCTCAACATCAAATTGCTAAGTCTTTGAAGGTCTCATCATCGAAAATGCATAACATCATCAAAAGATTCAGAGAAAATGGAAAAATCTCTATGTGTAAGGGACAAGGTCGACCTTTACTGGATGCCCATGATCTTCGGGCCCTCAGACGCCACTGCATCACTCATCGGCATGATTCTGTCATTGACTTTACTAAATGTGCCCGGGAATACTTCAAGTAATCACTGTCTGTAAACACAGTCTGCCGTGCCATCCATAGATACTACCTAAAACTCTAACGTGCAAAAAGGAGGCCATTGTTGAGCATGATCCAGAAGCGCCGCCATGTCCTGTGGGCTAAGGCTAATTTAACATGGACTGTAGCAAAGTGTCCTGTGGCCAGACGAGTCCAAATTTGACATTCACAAAAAGCAAGATTATTCCCTTGCTTTGACCGAAACATAAAATATGAAATGCAAAGTGTAATGGTAGAAATTATGGGAAATAACTTACAACTTACCCGACAGAAAGTGAATAGTACAAACACGCGAGTCAGTCGACGGCACCCAGTTCTTTCATCGAATTGAATTGATCCAAGCGGATTTTTAGGTTCTTGTTCAGGAATACGAAGGAACGTATCCATGAGACCTTAACAAATCGGTTTGTGCAGTTAATTACACTGCAACTAAATGAGTGTAACTAGTTCAGGCAGGAAACTCAAGAAGAGCTACATCAGCTGACAGCAGCCTGGTAAGCTACCAGCACGTCAGCATCAGCAGGCACACAATTGGAGGATACACATCACAAGGTCATACAGCGGTCTATTTGAAAGACGTCAAGCTCACTTGCTTCCGCTGCTGTTTGCAATGACTTTCATGCTATGCAACATGCTGTTTGGTTTTTTGCTCGCCACCTCCACCCCAGCCTCCACCTGTTTGGTTCTGCTCACATTGGGGGGATTTTGATTTCTGTTCATGACTATGTTTGTATGTTTGCTGTGTCTAGGTAGGACACTCCTCCAGAGCAGAACCGCCGCCAAAATACAATGTAATGCTTATACCCATGAATAAATTGTTCTATTTTATTCAAATGTGAGTTTTCCTGACTGAACTGGTATTATTACAGAAAGTGGAAGACAACGGTACTTCGCCTATTAAATCAATTGTAATGTTGATGCTTTTTGCCAACCTCACACATCAACAAACCCATATGACCAGGTTCGTGACATCACGAGAACTACTGCTACAGCGGTTTAGCAGACCGTTTAAGCGACATAACTTTTAAATTCCAATTTAATTGATATGAATTTGAATAAGGATGAAGAGCAGCAGATAGCAGGGGAGGGGGGGGGGGGGGGGTAGTTCTCTGTGTGGGTGGGGTAATCGCACTCCTGCCCCCCCCAGTCAGGGAGAGGTGAGACCAACCTTTGGGAGCGTTGCTCAGTTGCAGAAAATGTGATTTGGGGCACAGCTGCAGCTGGGATCCTAAGAGAGCCCCAGGCCAGAGACAGGTACCCCTCCCCCCCAGGCGCTCCCGGAGGAGCCCCTTCAAAACGCATCAATAATACCCCATTAAAGGGCTTTTTTGGGATCCCAGGGCTTCAAACTCTGCCCTGAACCTGAGAGGCGTCAGATCAGCCTGTACACCCCCCGCCCCCCCCTGAAACCGTCACAAACACTAAACACTGAAATGACCGCACAGCCTCTCCGCAGTCTCTGTCTCCCCAGAGGAGGTGCGGCTCATGGCTAAGATATGTGGAACAAAGGCTGTTCCCCCTACGCACTGCTGCAGGTGCTCACAGCTCCCCCTAGAGACTCACTGAGGTACAGTCCCAGCTGAGTCGACTGGATTGGCCTCAGAACTTACAGTCCTTCACGAGCACCTCTTTTTCTCAGGGTGACTAATGAGGATGTGGGTGTGTCTGGGGGGTGTAATGGGGGGGGGGTTGACAGGCTGGAAATGTTTTATTAATGTTGACTCGCCCGTCAGTTCTGGGGTCCGCTCCTTCGACAGCTGTAAATCAATTACATGTGTATTCTGCAAAGAACTACCTGGTAACACCTCTTGGGACAGCTGTGTGTGTGAGTGTGAGTTCGAAAGAGAGAGAGTGTGTGTGTTAGAGTGCCTGTGTGTGCATTTGTTTGTGCGTAAAAGAACGCCCTCTTAACACAGTTTGGCCTGCTGATTCTGTGCCCTCTGTTAGGACGCTCTAACAGAACATAATCCTGTCACCCTATTAATCATGAACTGACGTTACAAACAAGAGCATAATGAAATCTAACCACCACGAAGATCGGGACAGATCACTCTCCAGACAAACTGACTGCTGCTCCGAACGTCAGAGCTGAGGAGCAGGGAGAGATTCCAATGGATCCCGATCAGAGGTTCTACTCTGATCTAAAACTCTGAGGCAAACTGATCCTGATGAGACTGTGTGCAACTGATCCAGAGAGGATATGGGGACTTTACAGAGACACCAGCACTCTGTGGTGTGTGTGTGTGTGTGTGTGTGTGTCTGTGTGCATGTGTGTGTGTGTGTGTCTGTGGGTGTTCATGTGTGTCTGTGTGTGTGTGTCTGTGGGTGTTCATGTGTGTGTGTGTCTATGTCTGTTAATGTGTGTGTGTGTGTGTGTGTGTGTCTGTGTGCATGTGTGTATGTGTGTCTGTGGGTGTTCATGTGTGTGTGTGTGTCTGTGTCTATGGGTGTTAATGTGTGCATGTTTGTGTGAGTGTGTCTGCACACGTGTGCATCTGTGAGCATTTGTGTGTGTGTCTGCATGTGTGTGTGTGTGTGTATCTACGAGTGTTAATGCGTGTGTCTGCATGTGTGTGTGTGTGCGTGTTAGTGTGTTTGTGCCCGTGTGTCTGAGTGCCCATGTCTATGCACGTGTGTGTGCATGAGTCTGTGTGTGTTTAAGAGGTGTGAAGGGGTTCACCTCAGAGAACATTATTTTACTGGAAATCAAAAATGACATTACGCCCCTGTCCCTGGGGGATACTTTTCCTAGAAAATCTGAGAGGCTAACCGAGGCCACTCAATTCACATGAGGGGTATGACTTCACAGATTAAATACATTTTAAAAAATCACCAACACTGGTATTCAGGAACACACTCTTGCAGATGGTTGCACTACAGGTTTAAATGTTTAACCTTTCAGGCAAAGAACCCACCGGCACCAGGGAAAATTAATTGTAGACATTTTTGGTGGTCCCTGAAAGATTAAATGTTTGAAATTTGGAAAGTCTTGAGTTGGCCACTTGTGCAGGCACATTGATATGCTTTTGTGATAACAGTACCCCTTATAATCCATGGCACTCGTTAATGGAGCCGAATTAAATACCAATGCCACCAAAGCAGGATTTAACCAGGCTGATACAGCTCCCACCATAATTATTGGCACTCCTGGTTAAGATGGGTTCTTTAGCTTCTAATAAATTCAGTTTTTTTCTAAATAATATAGGACCACAATGAAAAAAAAGGAAAACCCAACCTTTAATTCAAGTGCATTTATTCAGTGGGGAAAAAATCTCACATTAAGAAATAATTGTTTTACAGCAAATCATGTGTGCCACAATTATTAGCGACCCCGATGTTAATACTTTTTACAACCCCCTTTTGCCAACAAAACAGCATCTAATCTTCTCCTATAATCTTTCACAAGATGGGAGAATACAGAAAGAGGGATCTTCGACCATTCCTCTTTGCACAATCTCTCTAAATCATCAAGCGACCTGAGTCCTCTCCTCTGCTCTCTCCTCTTCAGCTCACTCCACAGGTTTTCAATGGGGTTGAGGTCTGGGGACTGAGATGGCCATGGGAGGAGCTTGATTCTGTGTCTGGTGAACCATTTCTGTGTAGATTTGGCCACATGTTTAGGGTCATTATCTTGCTGAAAGACCCGGTGACGACCCATCTTCAGCTTTCGGGCAGAGGACACCAGATTTTGATTTAAAGTGTCCTGGTATTTCAAAGTGTTCATGATGTCATGCATCCTAACAAGGTTCCCAGGGCCTCTGGAAGAGAAACAGGCCCACAGCATCACCAATCCTCCCCCGTACTTCACAGAGGGCCTGAGGTGCTTTTCTGCATACTCATCTTTTGTGTTCCGCCAGACCTACCTCAAGTGTTTGTTGCCGAAAAGCTCTATCACGGTCTCATCTGACCAAAGCACACGGTCCCAGCTGAAGTCCTAGTACAGCTTAGCGAACTCCAGACGTTTGTGTTTATGATTGTGTGTGAGAAAAGGTTTTTTCTGTGCATGCCTCCCAAACAGCTTGTTAGCATGTAGATAGCACCTGATGGTTGTTTTGGAGACTTTGTGACCCCAAAATGCTACCATTTGTTTCAATTCTTTAACAGTGAGCTTTGGAGAGCTTTTTATTTCTCTTACCATCCTCCTCACTGTGCGTGGTGGCAAAATAACCTTGCATCTTCATCCAGGCTTGTTTACCGCTGTTCCAGTAGTTTTAAACTTCTTAATGATTCCTCTGAAAGTAGATATGGGCAGGTGCAGGCGAGTGGCTATTTTCCTGTAGCCATTGCCTGACTTGTGGAAGTGATGAATTACTAATTAAATGTTCCTAGATGTTTCTACAATTTTCAGTGAGAGAGTATGTTTCTGCAATAAAAATTGAATTTATTTTAAGGCTTTTAACACATCTTAAACAGGGGTGGTAATAATTATGGAGGGCGCTGTAGTTTGCTGTATCCGACCACAGCCTCTTTCACTCAGTGTTGTACTTAAGAACTGAGAGGAACTTAAGACCTTGTGAGAAGGGGTGCATCTGAAAGCCTCGGCTGCATCCTTCAAAATCTGCATTTAGGGGTCGTCCCTTGATTTCATCCGCCAAACTGACACTTAGGGTAAGAGATAAGGTTAAATTTGGGGTTAAGGGTTAGAGTTAAGGTTAAGGTTAGGGAAACCAGTGACAACTCACATTGATCAAAGATGTGTAACGGAGATGAAATGACGTTATGTCAGTTTAGTGGATGGAGCTAAGTGACGACCCCGAAAAATCCAGCCTCCGAAGGATGCAGCCGAGGCTTTGAGGTACAGCCAGGGCTTCCATACGGGCAGCAACACCTGTCAAGACAGGATGAGCGATTCTTTGACCTGTGACACCAAAACAAAGTGTGAACTTCCTGGATGAGTGCTATCACCATAGACACTTAGCTCTCGGTGACGGAACACATGGCAGGTGCTCGTCGCGGTTTCTGTCTCACATTAAGCGAGGCTGTGCAGCGGCCCGACACTCGATACTCACACTTATCATATAAACACTCGAGACACTCAGGGCTGCGCTTGCTTCTGCCCCTCGTTCGTGGGATCGTGAGAGAAAAAACTCCAAATATCCCAACCATCTCTTGACTGTCGTTCCCAATCCCAAATATTTCCCACTGCTCGGAATTTCTCTCACGCTCCCATCAAAGGTGCCTGCTGTCGACGCTCAGCTGGACGATCCTTGGATTTCCGAAGGGAGAGGCGGCAGCTGGGGGAACTTCAAAGGTCTTGTGGATCAGCAGAGACCAAGCCGGGAGCTTGGCGCATCCTGGCAGTAATTCTGTCAGCGCTGGAGTATTGGCTGGTCTGTTACCATCCTCTCCGCCACTGACACATCTGCTCTGAGCGCTCTGTGATTCCTGCCCTTCGTTAAGGTGAACAAAATTTAATTTCACAAAACTTCACTCACCATAGAACACTTGACTGGAAGACTGCAGAGTGGGCCAATTGGCGAACACAGGATTTGGTGATCATGCCATTCGAGGGTGTGATTCAAGTTATTGTGCAAACCCAGCCGGGACCTTTGTGAACTGAATCAGGTGTATCCCTGCACTGCTGAATCAAAAGCCTGTGAATACACTAGCCCCCTCTGGATGAGCTTGAATATGCCTGACCTACAGGACTGTAGATCTTCAGAACAGGGGTGGGCAGCCCTGCTATAGCTGTTGAATGAGGTGTGCTTTGTTAGGTTTGGAGTGAAAGCCTGCAGGATGCAAGATCTCCAGGAACAGGGTTGGACAGGCCTAGCGTAAAAGAGCTTAAATAAGATTTCACACAGACGGAGGTCACAGAGGGCACAGGTCTGTAATTTAATGGACCATAAAAGCAGTAATATCTCAGAATATGACTGTCCTGATAACTCCGTGCTCATGAGTTAAGCATGCTGCTGAATCTATTCTTTCACAGAGTCACGGAGCCTAGACTCATTTGACTGTATTTTTCCAGCTACAACAGGAAAAAACATAAATCACAAACAGAGCATGTGTTTTAGGGGCTTTGCATAGTGATATACTCATAAGTGTATCATTACAAGGAGGCATAGAGCACAGAATGTTGAAAGCTGGTTATCTCCGTAGGAGTAATGTATTCTATCAAACTCAATCAGGAAAAAACACAACATTTGAAATGTTCCTTGGCAAAACCAGCTGTGTGGAAAGAAGTCTGATCGATGTTAAGTCATGAAACAACTGCATGCTAACATGAAACATTTCGTATCAGAGAACATACAGGTGTCAGTGATCAGTGTTGATTTGAGACTGACTCAGCTAATATGATAAGTTCCTGTGGAGAGACTGTCCTTGGTACAGAATAAATGCCTGAAAAATACTTTTTTGACAGAAGTAGTCAGGTGTGCGAGACAAAATGACATCATCAGAAATACTTGGAAAGTGATTAAAGTCCAAGGATCAAAGAGTTTAAATCATGTCACGTATTCTTAATAACCAAAAACTGATTGTATCGATCATTTCTACCTCCAGCGTAAAGAACTGAGCACATGACAGCGACCAGTTCTGAATACCAGGGAGAGCTGCATTTTCTGAGCCAGGATTTTTTGAAGGGTTGCTGCAAAGCACAGCCAAGTTAATGCACTGTGTCATGGAATCTAACGAGGCGTTGTACAGTGAAAGTTCAACAGCATGACCAGGAGGAACAACACAGCATGTGGGCAGGGGAAGGGCTATCTGCTGCAGGAAGAGCTAACTGGCTGACCCTGTCCTGCACTTGCAGACATCATATAGATTGCAGCAGGCAATGTTACTAACTGCAGCAGAGAGTGATGCAGCAGCAAGAAATGTTACTAACAGCAGCAGAGAGTGATGCAGCAGCAGGCAATGTTACTAACAGCAGCAGGGAGTGATGCAGCAGCAAGCGATGTTACTAACAGCAGCAGAGAGTGATGCAGCAGCAGGCGATGTTACTAACAGCAGCAAAGAGTGATGCAGCAGCAGGCGATGTTACTAACAGCAGCAGAGAGAGATGCAGCAGCAGGCGATGTTACTAACAGCAGCAGAGAGTGATGCAGCAGCAGGCGATGTTACTAACAGCAGCAGAGAGAGATCCAGCAGCAGGCGATGTTACTAACAGAAGCAGAGAGAGATGCAGCAGCAGGCGATGTTACTAACAGCAGCAGAGAGTGATGCAGCAACAGGCGATGTTACTAACAGCAGCACAGAGAGATGCAGCAGCAGGCGATGTTACTAACAGCAGCAGAGAGTGATGCAGCAACAGGCGATGTTACTAACAGCAGCAGAGTGTGATGCAGCAACAGGTGATGTTACTAACAGCAGCAGAGAGAGATGCAGCAACAGGTGATGTTACTAACAGCAGCAGAGAGAGATGCAGCAGCAGGCGATGTTACTAACAGCAGCAGAGAGTGATAAAGCAGCAGGCAATGTTACTAACTGCAGCAGAGAGTGATGCAGCAGCAAGAAATGTTGCTAACAGCAGCAGAGAGTGATGCAGCAGCAGGCAATGTTACTAACAGCAGCAGAGAGTGATGCAGCAGCAGGCAATGTTACTAACAGCAGCAGAGAGCAATGCAGCAGCAGGCGATGTTACTAACAGCAGCAGAGAGTGATGCAGCAGCAGGCAATGTTACTAACAGCAGCAGAGAGCAATGCAGCAGCAGGCGATGTTACTAACAGCAGCAGAGAGTGATGCAGCAGCAGGCAATGTTACTAACAGCAGCAGAGAGTGATGCAGCAGCAGGTGATGTTACTAACAGCAGCAGAGAGAGATGCAGCAGCAGGTGATGTTACTAACAGCAGCAGAGAGTAATGCAGCCGCAGGCGATGTTACTAACAGCAGCAGAGAGTGATGCAGCAGCAGGCGATGTTACTAACAGCAGCAGAGAGTGATGCAGCAGCAGGCAATGTTACTAACAGCAGCAGAGAGTAATGCAGAAGCAGGCGATGTTACTAACAGCAGCAGAGAGTAATGCAGCAGCAGGCGATGTTACTAACAGCAGCAGAGAGTGATGCAGCTGCAGGCGATGTTACTAACAGCAGCAGAGAATGATGCAGCTGCAGGCGATGTTACTAACAGCAGCAGAGAGTGATGCAGCAGCAGGCGATGTTACTAACAGCAGCAGAGAGTGATGCAGCAGCAGGCGATGTTACTAACAGCAGCAGAGTGATTTTGGTCTGCCTGAACAATCGCCACAAGCAATACTCCATTTCTGGGAATCCTAAATTTAGCTCATCGAATAGACGTCGGCTTCCAGAATTTCAGAGTTTTCCTCTCTATTTTCTCCTGCAACTTGGTTGATCTTGTCTCTAGTAAAATATATCTGACATACTTTATATCACAGTACATCACTTACATCATTCTGCTGCTCAGAGCAGTTGGCCACTGCAGATACATTTTCTCATTTCAGAAGTTTGCACTGTGAAGATAAATCAACAATTCCTCATTCCCCTGAGATGTATATGCGTCCAAAATCGATAAAATTAATTTGTAGATGGATACATGATCCATATTTTTCAAATTCCTCTGACAATAGAACCACCGCAAAGTCTATGGTTTGAATTATCGAGCATTCATCACCAATCTCAAGTGAGTTATTGAGTCTGTTTCTAAACACACTGATCCCATGAATATTGTACTCTGCCAAGTTTTGAGGAGAATCTATCCTCCCCATCAAAATGTATCCCGCGATGTTGCTTCATGTTTTATACATGCTTCTCGCATAAAGGTCCGTTGAGTTCACTGCAGCTCATACTGTTTTGTATGTAAGTTGTTTGATCTAAACATCAGTATATCCTTGTGAAAGATGTGCTTTTATTCAAAGTGAAATGCCAATTGCACATCTGTGCGCATAATATGTACTCCTTTGTTTCGTAAAGCCCTCTCATTGTTGCAAACGTTGTTCTGTTGCTCACTATCTCTGCAGTCTGGTCCCATCTGCTCAGTGTGCTGGCCGAAGCGGGTCTGAATAATGATCGATCCTGGAGGTGTTGCTCTGTTCCTGAATGTCCCTCATTAGAGAGTATGTTTTATTGAGTTTTGTGTGTTTCTCTGAGAGCGAAGCCAGGGACTTATAGCACTATGCGGTTGAGCTCGAGAGCTAACGTAGCTGTCGGGGGACCTTCCTGTGCTTCGACTCCACTGAACCATCACAAAATTATTCCAAGCTATTCCCACTTGGCTCGATTCTGATCCCCACATATGTTACAATCTGACAGGCCCAGGAACAGGTCCCCGTATTTGTGCTCCAAGGTCAGGTCACCAAGGACGTAATAAAAATTATTGGCTGACCATTTCTGACAACTCTCCGGACTGTGGGGGCTTTGCAGTTCAGTTGATTTGATACTTATTTTTACATGAATTTAAAACTTTTCTAGTCACAGCCATGAACTCTGATCGACCGTTTTCCCAATAACTGTTGACTTAGGCGGCAAAGCGTAGTTTCAGCAGGCAAGGAGTCTGGCAACGGTAATGTTTTGGTTCCCATGTTTCTGGACGATGTTCTGGTGAAGTCCTGTTTTGGTTTATGGGCCCATTAAGTGGAAGAGTGATACAAACCATCGATGAACATGGTCTTACAACAACCATTTCAGTCCTAAAGATGGAGCCTGAACAATGAGCTGTTCGCTCTCATCCTTCAATCTTTAGTTTCCTATCATTCCTCTCAAAAATCACTAAAAGTATCTGTTGGGAGCAACAAGACACCTTTCCGCAATAAAATAAAACACCTGCTGAGCACATAAAGCACAGTAAGTTTTTCCCCTAAACTTTCCATATTTTAGTTTGTGCCCTTTGACGTTCATAAAGGAATAAAAAAAAACGAGAGCTACTTTTTTGGAATAAGTCCTCTGTTCGCACCTCCAGATATGCCTTTCCTCAGTGGAAGCCCAGGTAGCGGGCGGTAATGTCCATGATTTCAGCGCCTAGCTTTATTCATCATTCTGACAGCCAGCATGAGTCTTACATCACATGACCTGATATATACCCCGTTTTCCACATGATGTCATACCTGGAGCTCTACGGCACCAAGGGACAACTTTCCAGCTAAAAGCTGCCTCGCCCTCCAGAAATGTGAAAATGAAATATGAAAATACAAAAATGGAACCAATATATGCACATTAGTGTTTATACCACGTCTAGTTATGCAAAAATTGAAATATAGAATTATAATTTTCCACTCTGAGGGGGTCTCTCTGTGGCCCGGACACTTGGCGAGGAGCATGTTACTTGGATGGGGGTTGCTTGTGGGGTTGGATGGTGATTACCAGGTTTGGGGTAGATGCTGGGTTGGGTGGGGGGTGGGGGGTAGTTTCCAGGCAGGGGAGGGGCGGTTTCTACCCCAGAAAGCTAGTGCTAACCGGCTTAATCTGCGAGACGTGGAATGAAGGATGCATGTGTAAAGATCTCGGGAGCTTCAACTGGACAGTAACCGGATTGATCTTCCGCACAATCTTGAACGGGCCGATATAGCGGAGCGCCAGTTTTCGGGATTCTACCTTCAACGGGAGGTCCCGGGTGGACAGCCAAACTCTTTCCCCAACCCAATAAGACTGGGCCAAACGACGCCTTCTATCAGCGAAGGATTTTTGTTTGCGCCCCGAGCGCAACAGCGAAGAACGGACCTTAGTCCAAACCGACCAAGAGCGCCGAATGAACTGGTTGACCGAGGGAATCTTGGGATCGTTCTCGGTCTCTGGAAATAGTGGGGGTTGGTAACCCACTTGGGCCTCAATCGGGGAAAGCCCCGTGGAGGAATTACACAACGAGTTATGAGAATACTCGACCCAAGCTAAAAATCGACTCCACAATGAGGGATTATCCGCCACCAAACATAGAAGAGTGTTTTCAAGAGACTGATTAGTCCGTTCTGTCTGCCCGTTAGTCTCCGAGTGAATACCCGAAGAGAGACTCACTGTGGCCCCGAACTGCTTACAAAACACCTGCCAAAATCTGGCTGTAAACTGAGGGCCTCGGTCAGACATGACATCTTGCAGAAGCCCATGCAACCAGAACACATTGTTGACCACAAGATGCGCTGTCTCCTGTGCTGAAGGCAGTTTGGGTAGCGCGACAAAATGAGCCGCTTTAGAAAAACGGTCAACCATGACCAAAATGACCGTTTGCCGTCAGATACAGGCAGCCCCATAACAAAATCTAACGCGATATGCGACCAAGGGCGCCAGGGAACGGGCAAAGGTCGCAGAAAACCAGCGGGAGAGAGATGGGAAGTCTTTTTCCTGGAACAGACGCCACAGGCAGCAACAAACTCCCGAATGTCCCTCATCATATCCAACTACCAAAACCTTTGGGCCAGGAACTGCTTGGTCCGATGGGCCCCCGGGTGCCCCGCCAAGCGGGAAGAGTGCCCCCACTGGAGGACCTGTAGCCTAACTCTATGCGGGACAAATAAACAGCCAGGAGGCTCCCCCCCAGGACCGGGATCAGACTTCAATGCCTCCTGAACCACCGCCTCAACCTCCCACTGAATGGGTGCCACAATCTGTGCAGTACGAATAACAGGCTCCGGGGTAGGATCACGATCAGTGGGATCATACATTCGTGACAGGGCATCAGGTTTAATATTTTTAGAGCCCGAGCGGTAGGTGAGCGTGAAATCAAAGCGGTCAAAAAATAATGGCTATCGCGCCTGCCGGGAATTACGCCGCTTGGTTTGCTGAATGTATTGGAGGTTTATATGGTCGGTTCATACCACAAAAGGGTGCTCAGCTCCCTCCAACCAGTGGTGCCACTCTTCGAGGGGCAGCTTGACCGCTAATAACTCCCGGTCAAAAATACTATAATTGCGTTCCGCTGCGGACAAAGATCGGGAGGAGCACACGCATGGGTGAAGCTTATTATCCCAACGAGGGCGCTGGGACAGAATAGCACCCACGCCCACCTCCGAGGCATCTACCTCCACAACAAATGGGAGGGAGGGGTCGGGCAAAATCAAAATAGGCACCGAGCTAAAACGTTTCTTTAATTCCTGAAAGGCAGCATCAGCTGCAGGAGACCAAAAAAACACTGAGGAGGTATTCTTTTTAGTGAGCGCAATAATGGGGGCAGCAACCACGCTAAAATTACGAATAAACCTCCTATAAAAATTATAGAAGCCCAGAAAGCGTTGAACATCTTTAACACTATGCGGTGTAGGCTAACTCCTGACCGCAGCCACCTTGTCCGGGTCCATTCGCACCAACCCCTTAGAAACAATAAAGCCCAAGAATGAGACAGTTTGGGCGTGGAAAATATATTTTTCGGCTTTAACAAAAAGTTTGGCATTAAGCAGGGCTTCCAGTACGTCTGACGTGTTTTTTGCGCTCTGACAGTGTTGAAGAGAAAATCATAATGTCGTCAAGATAAACGAAGACGAATTTCTCCAAAATCTCTCGGAGGACGTAATTTACGAATGCCTGAAACACCAAGGGGGCGTTAACCAGCCCGAACGGTAAGACCCGATATTTGTAGTACTCATCATGAGTGTTAAAAGCCATTTTCCATTCGTCCCCCTCCCAAATGCGAATCAAATTATACGCATTACGAAGATCTAGCTTTGTAAATGTAAATGATGCCTCGTGCAGACGTTCAAACGCGGAATTCATTAATGGAAGGGGGTATCGGTTTTTAATGGTGATTTTATTCAAACCCCTGTAGTCAATACAGGGTCTCAGACCGCCATCCTTTGTCCCCACGAAAAAGAATCCCGCTCCGGCAGGGGACGTGGACGGCCGAATAAAACCATTGGCGGGAGCCTCCTGAATATACTCTTGCACAGCCCTACGCTCAGGTCCTGACAGCGAATATAGCGAACCCCTAGGCGAAGTTGTCCCAGGATAAAGATTAATTTCGCAGTTATACGGACGATGCGGGGGTAACGTAGAGCCTCGTTGTTTACTAAACACCTCAGCTAGATCAGTGTAATCCCTGGGAATATTCGGAGGCAAGTCAAAGTTCAGGGTGGCCCCAAATTCCTTACCCTGCTCAGAATCTAATGACCCTGTGCCTGATTCCGAATTGCTAAAATCCTCTAAAAAATAATCATCTTCTGGCTTTCGCCAGTCAAACTGAAGATCCCATTCCAACCCCTCCTCTGCCCCTTTTTATAGTCTAGGAGGGTACGGTGGGATAGCCTCCTCACACTCGCTCCAGCCATCAGCCTGCCCCGTAGCTTGATGTCTGAGAAAACAAGTCTCATTATCTCTACAATGAGCGCTGCAATTGGTGCCCCAGCGGACAACAGGGTTGTTCTGTTCCCCCCAGCTAATGCATGTTCTGTGTTCCCATAACCAAGAATGCCCTAAAACAATAGGAAAAGCAGGGGAACTGATAATAAAAAACCGGACCTCCTCCGAGTGGCCACCAAATGAGATGAACATAGTTAACGGTTCAGACACTTATCACTCCCGATCCGAGCAGGCGACCGTCCAAAGTTCTGACCGAGCGTGACTGTGGAAGCGTAACAGTGGGAACGGAGTGCTTCCTAGCCCACCCAATATCCATGAAACAATCTACTGTGCCCGAATCTACGAATGCTTTAATATTAAATCTCTTGCACCCCACAGTCAGTTCGACAGGGATTAATGTTCGGAAGGGAAATTGCTCCTCTATCACCCCCCCATGTAGCAGGAGGGGTTTTCCGTTTTCCCTGACGCTTAGGACAATGTGGACGGGTATGACCTGGCTTATTACAATTAAAGCAGTAGTTCCTCTGCTAGTAGGTTTATTAGTCCGACTGTCAAACGAACTGTCAATTTGCATGGGCTCCACCGGAGTACAACTTTCCGTGAGAGGAATAGGAGCCGAACACTCGCCACTAGCAACTTTAGCCCCATTATCAGCTAGTGGCAAGCTGTTGAGCTTCTCCCTGTTGCGTTCGCGTATGCGGTTGTCAATTCGCACAGCTGTACGTACTAAAGTGTCTAAAGTCAAACAGGGTTCTATAGTAGCCAACGCGTCCTTTATTTCCTCAGTAAGAACATGACTAAATACAGTCATTATAGGTGCCTCTGGCCAGCCGGTCTCTGTGAAGCGATAGAGAATTCAGCTGCGCTTTCTTTACCCTGTTTAAGGTGCATTAAACGTGTGGCTGTGTCTTGACCACAAATGTCTTGATCGAAAACAGACACCATCTCCCTAACAAGGGCCTCTACAGAGGCCTCTACAGAATTTACGGCTGGTGAATTAGATCTAATTAGTGGGCCGACCCAATTTAGAGCTGTGCCAGCCAACAGGGATAATATAAATGCAACCCGAGCATCCTCATTAACAAAACGTGACGGTTGAGCCTTAAAAAATATCTCACAATGGGTGATAAAATCCTTACACTTTCCGGCCTTGCCACTATATCTTTGGGGCAGTTGTAACTTTGGTTCTCGGGGGGAATGTATGGATGGTGCTTCTGCAACTCTTTGTGAAGTTTGTGACGTTAGAGATTTAATACTCTCGGAAAAATCTAACAGAACCCTCTGCTGATTGTGAAGAGCAGTCCCTTGCAGGTGTAGTCTCTCAACAAGTTCAGATCGTTGATTGCAAAAACCTGAAAGTGATTTAGCAAACCCAGCTAACATCTCTTGTTGGCTGGCGATAGCCCTCTTAATTTCAGCCACCGCTGGCATCTCCATTTTGGCTAGAGTGTACTGTGATGGGTACTGGCAGTGGACGCCAAGAGCAGCGGCCAGAAATAAGCAAGGCTGACACTTGCACGACTTTTAGCCACGATTTTGTCGTGCCATTTTGGGGCACGAACTGGGAGGCTCCCGCACTGTTCACGACTAGTTCACGCATAGTTTACGACAAGTTCACGAATAGTTCACGAATGCCTGCCCATCAGTGTCCACATTGACACGAACTGGCACGACGAGTTCACCCATAGTTTGCGCATAGTTTACGCACCTCCCGCATTGGCACGACGAGTTTGCGCAATTCGGACGGTGTCGTGCCGACTTGGGCACGCCATATAAAAAGGGGGCCTCCCCAACCCCTGGTCATTTTTGGATTGGCTGTGGAAGAGACAACATTCTGAATTCCAGAGACACAATCATTGCAGAGAAGAGAAGATGCTCTCTGCTTTGCTCTTCCTCGTGTCTGCTTTGTTTTAGGCATGTTGTCTCTGTGATATAAGTTGTCTCTTCGCTGGCGATCTCTGGAATGGCGAGCAGTTTCCAGGAAGCCCTATATATACCCCCGCACCCACGCGAGCGCCACTGTCCCGCAGTAGTCGTGAACTGCTCGCGAACTGTTCATGAACTGCTCGTGCCATGCGCAAACTGTTCATGAAGTGCATAAACTAGTCGTGAACTGCTCGTGCCATCAATGCGTGAAGTACACGTGACCGTGTCAGTGGGAAGGCACGGCCACGCAGCGACGCGCACCAATTCGTGAACATGTCGTGAACTACTCGTGAACTCGACGTGAGCTGTTCATGAACTATTCGTGGCAGTTTGTGACAGTTGTGGCATGGCGCGCACTGCCACGCACTGGCACGTATCCTCCCGCATCGTCCCGATGAGTTCACGACGAGTTCATGAACAGTTTGCACATAGTTCACGACCCGGTCGCGAAATTTTGTTGTGACCAAAATTTTGAACATTTCAAAATTCTTGTACCGACATGGCACGCATTCACGACGGGTTTACGCACACTCCACGCCAGTTTACAACTAGTTTGCGCACTGGCACCCGTGCCACAGAATCGTGCAGGTGTCAGCCTTGCTATAAGAAGCAACACTCACAGAGTGCTGAGAGACTAAAAGCAGATAAAAATAACGAGGTTCGCGCTACCAACGGACCTGCCGTCGTCCGTGGTAGAAAAACAGGCGAGCTCGAGGGAAACAAAAGAAAAGGGAAATAAATCAAAGACTCTGTTACTCACTAACACTATTCCTGATAAACAACTAAGTCCTTGACAATATCTTTCTAGAGAACCTTACCGGCTAAAGCAGAACTGACACTCTAGCAACAAGAGCAAGGCGAAACAGGAGATTAAATAGTTCGGGCCACACCCCCAATCAATGCCAGCTGGTCCAGGACTCCGATAGGGAGCAAAACGATATCGTCCCGGACGAGAGCCACAAACAGCTCTCAAAGCTCCCAAACCATGACAGGAGGCCACACTGCAGGACGCTGCTGACTGTAGGTTTTCTGCGGGCTGGAGAGCAGCTGGTTGCTCTTGCTTTTGGCCACATGTTCCTGCAGGAGCTTGAGTTTAAACCACAGAGGCTTCAGCGTAAATGAGGCGCACCTCATTTCCAGTGCACATTGCACACCACGTCCCATCTCATAGGGTTTCCTCGAGGTCACCACTGAAGACGGTGAGGCCTGACGCACCGAAAGGCCACGATGTAAACAATCAGTATCTTGCTCAATGGGGGAATCAGAAGAACTGAGGGAGGAGCCCTCAGTCAAAAAAAATAAAAAATCAAGAATTAATGATGCTTTAACTAACCAATGCTTGAGTTCAGCTGCACCTCTATGGCTGTCACCATCATCTAAACTTTCAAAGTAGAAGTAGTTTCAGTCTGAATTTTCCTGCTGAACGCAGATATGGGAGGAGATACTGATCTGTGGTCACTTTAAAGGTTGTAATGAAGACATTTTGTACTTCTCCTCTGTGTTGAGTGATGCACGAGTGAGAGCACCACAGTGAATTAATCAGCTGTGTGTTTGCACAGCAGGGAACAAATGCAACCCACTCATAACTCAGACCTTGAGATGTCAGAGAACAAGAAGAAAAGTTTGATGTGAACTTCCTGTTTTCTGGCTCTCATTCTTAATAAGCGCATGCCACGATTTCCAATGCATTCCTGAGACATCTGTGCTCTGGAGTGCGTTCCATCGCCACCGCAAATCAGCCTTAGAACTGCGAGCAAATCACCGCCACCGCTGTACTTCTGCACGAGAATGGGGCAAAGTGCTGGAGACCACTGATGAACATGCATTACATTCCTGTGCGGTACAGTTTAACCCTCTCCTGAGACCTTACACTTTTAGACTATTTCTCTGACTCCATCACCCCACACATGATGAACTCAGTCTGAGATTTGAGCCCTCTGTTAATGGTCAGAATGGCTCAGTTTAGCTTGTCTGACTGAACACCTGTCAGAAACACATGATGCCCATATGGATCCTGTTTCCTGTAGCAATCCCAGCTTCCTCTGCAGTGAGAGAAGGTTTGTTTGTCTTTTAGCATTAGCATGCTATCTGGCACACGCTCTCTTTCCTTCACCTGTCCACACACAACACACAACACTCAGCTTCATGGCTCATTCTGTTGTCCCAGCTGGTAAACGAGCAAAATAAAGGCAAATAACAAATACTGTTTCCTTCAATCTCAGAAATATGGTATGGTTTTTAAGGGCAAAACTTACCAAAAGTATGCCAAGGTGTCAATAAGGTTTTTGAGAAGAACAAAGAACCCTTTACCAGCAAAGAGGCTGCAGATAAATGGGTGCATTACAGGGTCGGGGTAAAATTTCTCAGGGTAGGTATAAGGGACCACCTCAGTGCAAATGTTCACACAAGATTCACTCTTTCTGTTCTTTATTTCCGAACAGTTCAGACAGCCCTGCCACTTTTAGCATCATATTTACAAAAATCAAGCTGCATAACAGGAAATTTTTTTTTTCAGAGAAAAACAAAAAAGCAAAAACTAAAAACAGATATCACCGCTGCTCCATGAGAAAGGGTTAGGGCCCTGAGATGAAATAGTCTCCAAATGTGCTCCTGGTGCGTGAGATTTCTCCAAAACACACATGCTGCACTGGGCTTCGGTCTTATCATTTTCCTCCATCTCCTTTGCTCTCTCTCGCATATAAAGATGCAAGCGGTACCAGGCACGGAAAACCCCGCCCCTTGCTCATATCTCAGCTTTACGATGAGTTGATCCACTTTTTGGCTACACACGCTCTTGGGTTCGACCTTTCAAGGTCAAATGTCGTGGTACCATTAGGATGCCCAAATATTAGTTCCTGTCAGCGATTAATGGTGAACAAATGGCTATTTATAGTGGTTTTTGAGATATAGTGTAAATTAGATGATTCAAATCAATAACCATGACCACCCTGAACTTTGACCTTTACAAAACTTTGAGACTATGCAGTTTTCACTATGAAAAAAAATAGGATTATATTTTGCAAGTTGGAAAAGGACACTTTTGGCTTTGCTTTGATGTAAACCAGACTAATTTTGACAGAGTTATGGACAACAAAGAATTTTGACCTTTTCAGTGATATTGACCTTGACCCAATTCATTCCAAATTTTTAATGGGAGTTATTGGGGGTCATTATTGGAAAATTTGACCTTAAATTGAAGCAGAGGATTTCTATTAATCTTGGTAATGAACAAAAAAAATAAATAAATAAACAAACCAACAAACCCAGTGGATTACAATACCCTTGATGGAGTGGAGAGGGTAATATACCCCATAACCCTTTTATTTACCTTCATATCTCTTTGATTAAAGCAGCTGGGTTTGTCGCAGGCTGTGCTAGTGCTTCTGACCATGTCAAACCCCTGCACAGCCTCCGTCACCATGGTAGTTTAACCCTTTATTTAACCAGGAGAGTGACAATCTCTATTCCAAGGATACAATAGAAGAAACTGCAGAGAGAACAATAGCAGATATTTTCCGAACTCCACCTCTGCAGATGCGCGTCAGAATCCCGAGTCCCAGCCGGGGTCAAAGCTGCAGTTCCGCAGTAAAGAGTTACAACACCCTGCTACTGGGAAACCTGCATCATATCTGCTCCTGCAATCAGGCCTCATCTGCTTGGCAAAGACTGTAAAGCGCTCAGGAGAGACTGGAATAAAGCTCTTACAGCCTGAAACTGGCAAACATATGAAACCTGAATGCTGGAAAATGGCTCATTTATCTAATATATATCTTCGACTGATCTAATGTTGGTTGATATTTCCTCCATTATTTCCTTGTTCCATCTCCTGTAGTCCTCAGGCTGTTGCCTCTGATTGGCTGGTCATTTCCTCTTTACCTTTGCTTGATTGTTTGTCTGTTCATTAGGGACAATCACAGCTCAGTGATTTATTTGGCCAGGAGCAAGAATCAGCGTCTCTCTCAGACGTCGAGCTTGTGTGTTTCATCTTTCTCAGTCAGAGGATGGGAGCGATTATGTCGAGACCACAGCCCTGTTGCCATCTACCAGTGCACTGAGTGCACTGCCAAGGACAGATGAGCATGATGATTGATGAACGATCATTATTTTCACCAAGCAATCTGATCTCCAATCTGTGGTGATTTGAGTGTTAAAACAAATATGTCTAACAATGGGCCTGTTTTCATACTTCACACTCCGACCGCTCAGAATTAAACTGCTGCGGAAATGCGTACTTTAGAGGATCAATGGCTGACCGACCAGAGAAGACAGCTTGGAGCCACCTTTACAGTCCAGCGTATTGTTTGCACTGAGATTGAAGCGCAAGCTGATCTTTATCAAAGCCACAAAACTGTGGACTTGAAATTGTTTACTTCCTATTTTTCATCTCTTCTTCTTCTTCTTGGGGAAATGGATGTGGCCCAAATATTTAATTTTTCTCCATATGGAAGCACAGGCATTAACAAATATTTATTCAGAAATTTATGACATACTCAATAATACAGGCTGAGTCCCACCCTGATGTCATGGCCGCCAACAGATCTGAGATCAGTGGAGGGTGGGGGGGATGACCCAGAAATTAGTCGGGGTCCACCCTCATTTACGAGGATCCAGTCCGTTACATGAGTCAGTAAATAGGAATTCAAAGATTTCCGAAGATGGAAAGATAAGCACATCCTTCGCGGGAGTATTTTGTTCGGAATGTGTAACATGAAAATGATTGAAGTGGAGGATTGACCGCTTTCCCTCTGCGGTGCCTTTTCCGGGCCTCGGTCTGACTTCACTTCGGTCTGACCGCCGAGGAACAAAGGTGCCACACTTCTGGAGTTCACATTTCAACTCCCCCCCTCTTCACCTCCTCTCCGCCCTTCCTCCCTGTACCTCCCCGATGGGAGGCCCTCAGAATGAAGGAGAGGAGCCACGGAGGGGAGAGGTATGAAAAACAAATGAGTGACCTTAACGGCATTGGTCAGTTGGGGAGGCTATGGAGTCCTGCAGGGGTTAAAGGTCACACACTGTGTGGGAGCAGATCCTGCCATGAGAGAGAATAGCCTAGCATGGGCTGTTAGAACAGTAATGCTTCATTCTTCTCTTCAAACAAAACTGTAACTCAGACTTTGCCGCTCCTGTGTCCATGACTGTGTGGATCCAGTGAACATAACATGTCAATTTTTAACGAGTTTATTGGCAAACATGCATGAGCTTTTGTCGCAATTTTATGGAGGTCCAGCAGCAGCGAGCAGGTAGGACAGTAAACATCATCACTGAAGGATGACTGTGCTTTGCTTTAACATGAAATCATTGCACTTCAATCATCTTGATCATGTGACATCATCCAGGAAAAGGGCGGGTTAAATTATAATTAGTGCTAGGGGAATGCATCACTACAATTCACAGTGGCCCTCATTTATCAAACTAGCGTAGGATCTGGTGTAGATTCTGGTGTAAATATCAGCGTTCACCAGGTGTCACGTCTGATTTACTAAAAGTGTGTACATTGCAGATTTCGGTGTAGAACTGCCGTGGCGTTGATAAATCTGGCGGCTGAAACCATCGTAATTTACATGACACCCCCCTATAAATTCATTCTCCGAGAGGCATAGTCCTGCCCACTTTACGACATGGACTCTCGAAAGACGGCAAAGGAGAAAGAATTTAACTGAGCAGGAAATATAAACTATCACGTCCGAGGAGGAGAAAAACTTAATATTTTTATTTGGAAGCTTTAAAAGTATCAAAAAGGGAGCCCAGAAGGCTGCAGTTTGGAAAAGTATTGATGCTGTGGTAAACCCCGTTTGGGTGGAAAACCTGAGTGCAGCAGATGTTTGATTCAATTCATTAATAAATCGAAGCGACTATTCGCGCTTGTGCGCCCAGATGCACATTTCTCCATTTCCAGCGTGTCCAAAGTTAAAAAAAAATTTTCTTGGCCAAACTTATTTTAAGTGGTACTTTCTATAAGCGGCACTGGAATGGTCATCAACTGGCGCACTTATAAGTATGGCCAAGAAAAAAGTTAGCATTGGCCACAGTATAAGTGCGAATAACATCGGCCTTAATTAATTCAATTTATAGATCCATGATATTTCATGTAATAAAGCTTACATAATTGACAATCCAAATGCTTTACATGTAGGTTAAAATAAGTGGTCCGATTTTAAGATCGTCACCAAAAAAAACGTGTTGTGGCACTTAGGCTCAGCAGCGCATGGACCAGTGGAGGCCGACCAGACTCCATTCTCCAGCTGTCACCATTCGAGGAGCGAATGAGTCCCCAGCGCCTCGATTGGAGCTGCATGAGGATATTTGTTAAAATACAGTCTGCAGAGATCACTCTTCATTGTACTTTTAATAGTATTACTCCATGACATTTTCTTGGGTACCACACAAAACGAGCAGCCACTCGTCACTTTCCCGGAGGAGATCTTCTCTGTGCCAACAGTTCCTCTCACGTCGGACAGAAGCTTATTCCTCTAGCAATAGAAGATCTGCCATTGTCAAAATGTGATCACGGTCAAAGTGTTTGTTAGCCAATAAATATCTGATTGGATGAGCATCTGACCCATCACACTGCATATCTGTGAAGCCACGCATTGCGCTTAATCAAATTGATTGTAATTGCCAGCCTTCTGGCCTGACAAGCAGGTTGTTTCCAAATAAGTGTAATTAATTTCTCAACACAGGTGCAATTTATTTATTTATTAAATAAATTTATTAAATAAATAAATTTATTAATGACATCTGTATAGAGAAATTAATTACACTTATATTTGGAAACAACCTACTTTTATTAATTAATTAATTTAGTCATTCATTTATTTAGCCTATTGATTTATTTTACTAATAAGAACAACAACAGCATGACGTCCGCATCGCTGCATATAGTTTATTACTCATTTTGACAGCTGCACTCGTTCCTGGAGGTTTTTCGCTGTTTTCAGATTGCGTACACCTGGTCAGGGCTGGCGTGAGATTTTTGTGGACCGTTCGCTCACATTCAGATTCATAAATGCCGATTATTGTGGGAGATTTGGCGTACACCCATTTTTTTGGTGTACGCAAGTTTGATAAATGAGGGCCAGTGTGTCATGGTTGTGGATGTTGTGCGTGTGTTTTGGACATTTCTTTGTGGCTGTCATCCCGGGAAGATGTCGAAATCCTGTTCAATCGGATCCTTTACCCAGCTGGTTGATTGAACTGGGGCGGCGCTTCCCAGGACTCTATAAGAGCCGGATGTTCGCCACGCCTCTTTGCTAGAGTGTCTTTTTGTAGCTACCCACCTTAGCTGAAGATATCTGTAGTCAGGATTTGTTTGACTTTCTATCTTCTAATTATAATTGGAGTTCTTGTGCCTTTTTTTCTATCTTGCTTTGCTTCCGTGTTTTGGACTATTGTACGTCCTTTGGAAGCGCAAGCTCTTTTCAGTGGTCCGTATGTTTCTCTGTGTTTGTATTGTTTCCGTGCTGCTCGTTTCCCTCGTCACTGCAGCTGGCCTCCGAATTCCACCGGCCATCACACAGTGCCATTATGACTTCGCTCCACTAATGAGCGATAGACCAGCAGTACCGGAGTTATCGTAAAGAACCACAACTACAGTTAATACTATATTTCACAGCTATGTCGACTGTGCCACTCTAGCACTACAGTTATCATAATGTATCACAACTGTGTTATCCGTAATGCTCCAGGACGACAGTAACCATAGAGCTTCACGATCGTGTCACCCATGGTGCACAGAGCCAGGAAACAGGGAGCTGAAAGTGCAGCATGTAAAATGCCTGAAATGCCTAAAGTGTCACACTCATGAAATTAGTGACATTTTCTGTGCAATAAACCATAAGAGCCCACAGTCTGATCTCACCCTCTATAACAGTGTCCATTTTGAAAGCGGCTTGAGTCCAGTTGTTGTAAAAAGATCTGTGCAAACAAAATTGGTTTTGATTTAACATTGAAAAGTCCCTGGAAATGACAGGTAAAGTGCTCTATAATGCAGTGACTCGAGAGCTGAGTGTAATATTACAGCTGCGGTGTGACGGCGCCGCTGGGCTCGGGGACAGATTCCTTTCCTGAGGAGGTTAGAGGGCTGAGCCCTGATAACAGCTCTGGAGCTGCTCTCTGTCTGATACACATCCCATAATAACCATATTCAGCTGAGCGCACCAAACACAAACACCAGTGCTGGCACAGGCATCCACAAACACACACACACACACACGCATACACACACATACACATGCATACACACACACACACACATACAGACTAGGGTGCCACTGACTTTAATGGCAAAAAAATGTTTTCAACGTTTTCCAGGTCTCTTTTTGTTCCTTTTATGAAGCATAATAACTACTCCAAGTTTCATAGAAATGGATGCATATTTTCTGGTAGCTCAATGAGCTGGAATATTTTCATAGAGTAACTCTTTAGTAGTTGTTGCGTGCGTGTATTAACAGTTTAACACTGCGTTATATATTGAAATAAAACCTTATTCAATATAACTGTTTCATCATCACAGTTTCCGCTACATGTAATTGATCGTAGTGCACCGCCACGGCTAAATAAAAGCTGCCACGTCTGTGTTAAATGACTTCCCATAAACTCCAAAAATTCTACAGACAATCGGGTGTCGCCAGTTCTCCTTGTTAAGTTAAAATGAGAGCTAATAATTCTTGACCTGTTGTCAATTATTTTCTTAATGAACACATTTTCCAATGAATAAAAATTAGCCAATGGAAAGTGGAAAGTCTGAAAGTCATCAATGATGCAGCTGAGCGAGGGGTGGCCTTGATTCAAGCATTCAATGGAGTCCTGACCAATCAAGAAGAACAGAAACAGTTCTTGTTGTAGAGAAAGTTGTAGAGAAACAACGCCTTGACTTTCCAAACAGTAACACATCCACCGTGACTCCTCACTGCAGCTGCTGTTGACAACTAATTTGCAGACAACTAATTTACATTGTGACAGTTTTGGTCACTGTTTGTGTTAATCTATGTTCAAAAATAATTTGTTGACTTTTGAAGTAACTGCAAGTCTTTGATTTTGATCATCTTGGCAATATTCACATTTTTATGTTACATTTAAAATTATTTGATCATATCAGAATTTTTAGGAACATTACACATTATTGTATAACTTTGGAATGGTTGAGCTACTAGTAAATATTATTATAATACATCCAAACTTTGTCATGTTTTTTTCTTTTCACATTATGAATACATTTAGGGGGTGGAACACAGACACAGACACAGACAAACACACACACACGCGCGCGCGCCAAATATGCACGCATGAGGCAGGTCCTAACTTATATGTTGACAGTGGTAATATTACACTAAGTGAGATCTCCCTCACCCTGAGGCTGGCTTGTGTGTTCCATGTCTCTCAGCGCTAGGCTAGCATGTAATAACGCTGGGTGACTAACATCCTTCAGCTCCTATCGCTGTTGGGAATCGCGCTGCAGTTCCGCTCGGAATTGCACCACACTTCCTGTCGGACAGAAAACACGTTGTTTTGGCAATTCACAGGAGAGCACGACTCTGAACTCTGACCGAATTGGAGTGACCACTTCTTAATTATACCAAAGACCTGGTACCCCGCTAAAACAGTGTCAAAACATCGCTTGTGCTGATGTTTGTGCACTCTGTCGGCTCGGCCCCAGGGACTCTTGTGGTGCTGCCGTGAGTCGATTCATTATTTCTATTTAGTCTGTTCCTAGACGTTCTGTAGTGAGAGGCTCACAGAGCGCGAAGACTGCAGGGGTGAAATACTCTCTGTACAACAGCAGTGTGTTTTCTCAAAATCCTGTCTTGTATATTCGTATGTACCCCCACCGGGGCAGACTGGCTTAATCAGAGAGGAATTCTGACTCTGGATGCTCTTAGGGAACAAAACTGAATCCTGCTGGCGTCTCTGTGAAGTCGCGGTTCATTGGTCGTCCTGGGTGCGATAACTCACCGGAATCTCGGTCTGACGCACCAGAAAGCACATAAATACAATATTTATTATCGCAGGTCAAAATGAATGTAGAGACTCAACTCAGTTTCCTCCAAAGCACGGAAATCTTCTCATCTGTGTCAGGAACTAATTTCAGCCACAGAGATCACCTCAGCGAATAAAAATGTGCTAGTAAAACTGCTGATATTTGTATGTGAGACAACAGGCCATAATCAAAACTGAATTCATCATACAAATTAGTTTACATGCACTCAAATCCAATAAAAAAGTATCCCAGCTTAATTATGAAATACAAAGATAGAGCATGCTCTACTCTAGTGCAGGCGCAAGACAAACAGGAGATCCAAATCAAACAGTGTTATTATAAGTCCCACACTGTAGGACCTGCTCCCCAGAAGTTTATCGCCGAAACATCATTGACGTTTTGATCACAACAGTCTTGATCATGACGATGATGATGACGTACTACTACCTGTGCCTGATATGCTAATGACAGTACAGTCAGACACACGACCAACGACACACAACGTCATGTTCCATAATCCAATATACAGTTACAGTGAGTCAATCATAACCAATAATTAGACATTTCTTCAGTTTTACTTTGTCTGCAGTGACTTTGGGTGTTAGTGCAAAATGGAACCTCATTGCACTCCACCTCTAGCAGCAAAGACCCCGCACGAGGGCTGCCCGAAACCGTGCCTGAATTTGTGCTTCACAGAGCCAATCAGTGTTTTTATCTGACAATTTGTTTTGCTATTTGCTCCCCGTAAAAGAAAGGAAATCCCCTTGGATATATAGGCATTCAGCCCTAATTGGAATAATGGCAGCCAGCGGTAAATTTTAAATGACCTGAGCGTTTCCCCGAGATACCGTCGATGTCTGCAGTCGTGTGTAAACAGCGACTGCAGCTGAACGCAGGGGAGACACGCTGCAGATCTTATCTCCCGATCTGTAGACTAGACTGCTCTAAGACCACTACCCCGCTGATTCCAGGGGGAAACACACAGCCCCAGGGTTTAGAATGCATGTCTGGCTACATTTACATGCTTTTTCCTGTTTTTTGGTGATCTATTGTGTGGAGATATTAAATTCAAACAGGTTTTCCATATGTAACAAGTATCCTCTCTCTCTCACATACACACACACTCACACACACACACACACACACACACACACACACACAGAGACTTCCATAGGACTTTGTCAGATAAGAAGCCTGGGCCATTGCTCTTTTGTGCCACCATGCTGACTGCCTGCTTTGGCAATGTTCTCTCTGTGTTTATCTTCATACATGTTCCGACAACCGCAACGCCTGCATATACGAGCATTTTTATTTCGCTCATATTAACCAAAAATCCAAAAGATTTTTACTGCAGTACTATCAGGGTGGCAGTGCAGCATTACTGCAGTACTATCAGGATGGCAGTGCAGTAATACTGCAATATTTTCAGGATGGCAGTGCAGTATTCCTGCAGTACTTTCAGGGTGAGAGCGCAGTATTCCTGCAGTACTTTCAGGGTGGCAGTGCAGTATTACTGCAGTACTTTCAGGATGGCAGTGCAGTATTCCTGCAGTACTTTCAGGGTGAGAGCGCAGTATTCCTACAGTACTTTCAGGGTGGCAGTGCAGTATTACTTCAGTACTTTCAGGGTGGCAGTGCAGTATTACTGCAGTACTTTCAGGATGGCAGTGCAGTAATACTGCAATATTTTCAGGATGGCAGTGCAGTATTCCTGCAGTACTTTCAGGGTGAGAGTGCAGTATTCTTGCGGTACTTTCAGGGTGGCAGTGCAGCATTACTTCAGTACTTTCAGGGTGGCAGTGCAGTATTACTGCAGTACTTTCAGGGTGGCAGTGCAGTATTACTACTGTACTATTAGGATGGCAGTGCGGTATTACTGCAATATTTTCAAGGTTCTAGTGCAGCATCACTGCAGTACTTTCAGGATGGCAGTGCAGTTTATTGCAGTACTTTCACATTGGCAGTGCAGTATTACCGCAGTACTTTGAGGATGGCAGTACAGTATTATTGCAGTACTTTGAGAATGGCAGTGTAGTAATACTGCAATATTTTGAGGATGGCAGTGCAGTATTACTGCATTATTTTGAGGATAGCAGTGCAGTATTACTGCAGTACTTTGAGGATAGCAGTGCAGTATTCCTGCAGTACTTTGAGGATAGCAGTGCAGTATCACTGCAGTACTTTGAGCACAGCTGTGCAGTATTAATGCAGTACTTTCAGGGTGGCAGTGCAGTATTACTGCAGTACTATCAGGATGACAGTGCAGTATTACTGCAATATTTTCAGGGTGGCAGTGCAGTATTACTGCAGTACTTTCAGGGTGGCAGTGCAGTATTAATGCAGTACTTTCAGGGTGGCAGTGCAGTATTACTGCAGTACTATCAGGATGGCAGTGCAGTATTACTGCAGTACTTTGAGGATAGCAGTGCAGTAATACTGCAGTACTTTCAGGGTGGCAGTGCAGTATTCCTGCAGGACTTTGAGGATGGCAGTACAGAATTACTGTAGTACTTTGAGGATGGCAGTGCAGTATTACAGCAGTACTTTGAGGATGGCGATGCAGTATTCCTGTAGTACTTTGAGGATAGCAGTGCAGTATTACTGTAGTACTTTCAGGGTGGCAGTGCAGTTTGATGGCTCTAGAGCTGATTTGGAACTCTCAGGCTTCAGGTTTATGTCAAGTTTTGGAAATGCTCGCACAGATTTGATGTTGGAAAAAACACCACATACTCGATATCTGCTGAAAGGAGCTTTTCTGTTTTTTTTTTTTTTTCTGCCAAGACAATCAGCCAACTGTTCACTCTCAGATTTATGCGGAGGCACATGGAGACAGTAGCTGAGGTCTTCCATCTTTTCTCTTTGTTCCATTGACGTTCAGTAGTGGAAAGCTGCTTGAAACTGGCCTAATACCCTGCCAAAAGGAGTCCCAATGTGCCAAAACCGTGCGTTTCCACGTTGACTGTAAAACCAAGGAAACTGACGGCATGTTATTTCATTTCTCATTGTGATTGGCAGATGGACAGACAGGTTCTACTCCTTACTGTAGGTGTAGCTCATGCCTTCTACTTCATGATAAAGCAGGCACACGCGCTGAGACAACAAAACTTCCTTCCGGCTAACCAATGACACAGCAGATGTAGAAATCCATGACCAATAAGGAAGCAGATGTAGAGATCCATGACCGATGGGGAAATAGATGAAAAGGTATATCGTCAATGAAGAAGTAGATGCAGACAGCTCTGACCAATAAGAAAATGAACGTCAAAGTCAAGATATAATCTTGAATATGCACCTTGGCTGCGTAACATTTTCCAGAAAAGTACAGTTTTCTATCCAAAGCTGTGTTTGGACACGAGTCTCAGTGGGGCCTTGAGTCGGTCACAGGAGGAGGCTGGACTCCAGCCTGACCCAGGTTCTGCATATCAGGTGCACTGCAATATAACCAGAGCAGTCAGCATGTTTGTGTTAGCCAAGAGGTGATGTCATTGCAGATCAAATGTGTTCACCCCCCACCATCTTTGTCCGTTTATGTGTGTGCGCGCACGTGCGTGTGTGTGTGTGTGTGTGTGTGTGTGTGTGTGTGTCTTTTTCATTGAGAGGGTGCAGGGGGTTCTGGTTCACCATGGCATGCCAGATTGTTAATAAGCGATGCAGATTTGCTGTTCCCATTAAATGGGTGTTTTGTGGTTCAGCATGTGTAAAACAGCTTCAGCTCGGCCCTGATTAAGCAGAGCTGTGATTTTCCCTGCATGCAGCAGCAGGCATGTTATTCTCTGAGACAGTACCCTGATTCCGCAGAGTATTCCAGATGCTGATCTACAGTCAGACCCACCCCTGGGGTTTTAGCAGCCCTAATAAAAGACTGTGGCCCCAAACTGCTCAAAAAACCATCTATTAATTAATTCATTACCTAATTGACATTTTTTTATTCCAGTGATCTTCTGTCTGTAATTTCATCCAGAACAAGTACTCACTCTATGGCAACATTTTAAATCACTGGTGAAAAGTCATTCATATTTTTAAAGAGTCATCGGTCAATGTCGAACCAGAACTACAGTCACTTTGTTCAGAGACCCAACAAAGGCTGTTCGCAGCCTAAAATATTGAAGGAAACATAAATAACTGAAGAATAACTGAGTTTTTGCAGTACTTTCAGAACAACCAAGAATCTATATCAGGATGCAGAGCCCAACAAAATGATGTGGAGTCTTGCTGGCATCTCTGTTTGGAATCTTTCACCGCCAATCACGGCATAATTTTTTAATCTGTATATCACTGCTCTACACATTAATCATGGAGCACTATCACTCCCAAAAACAACAAGCTCACCTCCGCTCTGGGGCTGTGCTCTCAAGGTGCTGTTGATTGCAGGGATATTCAATACAGATGTTGGGCTGCAGATTTACATTGTTTTTGGTGCGTTTTGATTTAATATCGTCTCATAGTTTTATGAATCAGAAATGAAGAAGGAAAGTTACACTGGCTATGAGTGGTACAGTGACACTATAATCAGGAAAATGAGAATGGCAAAACATTTTTTTCGTACATTTTCGTGCATAACGAACTCGTTCGACCCCAGAGAAATTGTGATTTAGACAAGGTCTTAAACTTAACAGCCCTAAAATGAATATACAGTATTAAATGTGGGCTCAGAAAAGCCGTGAAATGTGCTCATTACTCGGAGCGCAGGTTTTATATATGGTTTATTCCCGCACCGGAACAGAGTACTTCGGGGATGATTTCTATGCGTATAAATGACCCACAAATCATCAGGCCTGCGGAATACTTATAACAGCGCTGTCATTCCCTCAACTGTGTTAATATATCCTCTGTTCGCTCATATCATTGACTTCCTGGGCTGGTTGTTGAAATCAGTTGCCAGACCTTGATTGTCTCATATTCAGATTTCCTCTCTGATGTACTCATACCGCAGTGTACGCTTAAGGAACTGAGATGGTGACCAAGTCCAGAGCACTTTTTGTTCAACTGACGACAGGGACTCATTCAATCACAATACCATTTAGAATCCTGTAACAGCACTAACGACGGCCTGCATGATTAAATGGAGTTAATACATTTAGCTCTGGGCAGGATCCCAGGTATCGTTAGCGTGGTATTTACGCTGACAGTTACCGGGAGTCCAGGCGTCGAGAAAAACACTGACCGATGCGAGATCGATGCAACACATCGGTCACTGCTGCCAAATCTTGTCCAGTGTGACTAGCTTGCTGCAGCAGCACTTCAAATATTTACCCTTACCAAATGAGGCGAACAGATCGCTGTTTATGTAGAGGTCATTTCTTCTGGAGACCTTGGGAGAACAAATCGCGAGGAAAGTTTCTTTTGGCAGTGCGCGTCGCCGTGGATCTGTCGGCACAATCCCCTGCTTTCGGCAGTCAGTCCCCACGGGTGCTTAAGCCCTTTTGCGGACATTTCACCTCAGTCAAATGCGATACAGAGGATACTTCGCACACGATGAGCCTGAACTGCGATAGTACTGCGAATCGCTAAAGTAAATTACAGCGGACGAAGCCGTATACTTTAAGACTTAATTTCCAAAAACTGTCGGCTGGAACTAAAATCTCAGAAAACAAAATTGCTGACGCGAAAATCACACGAACCAGCAACTACCCACATCATGGCTCCGACTGAAGTTTCTCTGTAATTAGCGGAAACTGGGGCAAAATGGGGTACTTAAGAAAAATCTTTCCCCACGTCCGTATTCATTCAATGGACTTAAACTTGTATAAACATTTAAGTTTTGCACATAAAGAATAATATGACAAAGCAAGAAATGCATGATTTTCAGGTTCAGGTTTTTATTCAAGACTGGAAAAAAAAATGGCTCGCAACCCCGTTTTACCCCATGCAAGGGGCAAAACGGGGTGGCTCCTGAGGCAAATTGGGGAACCAGCAAACCATTGCGGCAAATCCAAAAAAATGATCACAAAACAACGTCTAATTCCATTTTCAGTCTTAACGCAGCTCACACACGAATACTGGGTTTCAGTTGCTTTAATCCAGTCCAGCACATGAGCAGTGCGCCCATCTGCTGCATTCGCTGCAGGCAATACAACTGTCATGACTGACCCGTATAAACATCTTCACTATACAGACATTCAGTATCCTCCAGCGCATCTGAACTTTTCTTTCCTTTTTCTTTTTTGCAACCTTTTACTTTTGGAGGACTTTTCTTTTCTTTCATTTCCAGCAGTTCCATTTTGTAAGGTGAACATGTGACTACAGCTGTTTTCCCACTGACTTCACACCCGTTTGACACCAAAGTATCTGTGACTTTACAAAATTATACACTTGGAGCATAACGGAAAGTACCCCATTATTCCCCACAATGCCTACCCCATTTTACCCCACATCACGCACAGTACACAGTACAGTCCTTTAAGAAAAGCAAGGCGAACTTAGGTCAACATCAACAAGGTGTTCCCGTAGCCTGTAGCATACGACTCGCACAGAACCTCACCTTTAAATCAGTGTCTATTCTGCAAAAAAACTGTCCCACAAAAAGTACACGTGAGAAATGGCATGAAAATGGAGGTATTATGATATTTACCTCTCTGAGGGGAGCTCAACAGTCAACATGTGCACTGGGAAGAAATGCAGTGGCTCTCATTAAGTGATCTCTCAAATGAAGGCTGAGGTCACTCAAAGACTTTAAAGGAGGCGATCTGACAAAACCCATTTTTCCCCCGATACCCCATTTTGCCCCTGGTTACTGTACAAGTTGAAATGGTTTTGTCGCGATATATCATTTTCATTTATTCTTACGGTATTAGTCATATATTTGAATAAAACATTTAGCACATAACACAGTGTCAGCTGCAGAGTATATCTGGAAATTGACAGCTTTTTTGTTTTGGCTATGCACACAGCACACTGAATTCAAAATGAATAAAAGGTTAAAATGAGGTTACAGCTTTCAGGGTGTTTGCATCAATTTTTGTAATTCCTGCACGTATGTCCCAATACAGTTTTTAGTATCATCAAATTAAATCTGATAGACTGTGCTTTAAGCTCATAATTCATTGTCACATTTCAAATTCAATGTGTTGGAGCAGGAAGCCAAAACAACATTGAAGTGTTTCAGTCCAGATATTTGTCTCAGGCCAAATTCTTCCCATTTTTTAAGAAAGGAAGCAGAATTGTGCTCTAAACTCCTGCAGACTGTCTGCAGTGTTCATACAGCGGGGAAAATCAGTATTGAACGCATCAACACTTTTCTCAGTAAATAAATTTCTAATGGGGCTATTGACATGAAATTTTCACCAGATGTTGGTAACACCCTATGCATACAAAAAAAAATCTAAACAAATAAGTCCATAAATTATGTGTAATAAAGTGGAATGACACAGGGATTAAGTATTGAACACATGAAGAGAGGAGCGAAAAGGAGTGGAAAGCCAAGAAACCAGCTGGAATCCGTCAGTATTTAAAAAGCAATCCTGCCCCTTATCACTGAAAATATATATCAGCTGGTTTATTCCTAATTGATGGCCTATTAAAAGGTCTCTCATTACCAAGGTGTCACACAAGAAGCATCTCATGATGGGTAAAAGCAAAGAGCTCTCTCAAGACCTTCGCAACCTGATTGTTGCAAAACATACTGATGGCATTGGTTACGGACGTATTTCTCAACTTCTGAATGTTCCAGCGGGCACCGTTGGGGGCATACTTTTGAAGTAGAAAGAATATAATTTCATCCTAAACTGGCCATGACTTGGTCTTCGTTGCAAGAGAAGTCTGACAGAGAAGTCAAAAGAATAATCCGCATGTTGTCCAAGAGCCAAGAACCACTCGCAGAGAGCTTCAGAAAGACCTGCAATTAGCAGGTACAGTTGTTTCAAAGAAAACAATAATAATAATAATAATAATAATAATAATAAACAAAGTAATGCACTCAGCCGCAATGGCCTCTATGCGCGCTCACCGCGCAACACTTCATTGCTGAAGAAAAAGCATGTTGAAGTTCATTGTTTTTTTTTGAAGATTTTTTTAAGGCATTTTTTCCTTTATTTGATAGTTATACAGTGGAGTGAGTTAAGAAAGTTGGGGAGAAGACATGCGGCAAATGCTCTGAGCTGGAATAAAACCCAGGTCGCCGCAGGAAGGACACAGCCTTTATGGTATGCACGCTTCAACCGATGAGCCATTGGGGCACTCCATAAATGTTGTTTAAAGTTTGCTGCACAACATTTGGACAAGCTTATGAAATAGTGGGAGAATAAATTCTGGTCAGATGAGTCCAAAATTGAACTCTTCAGATGTCATAGCACACGCTATGTTTGGAGGACAAACGGCACTGTACATCACCCCAAAAACACCACAGCAACAGCGAAGTTTGGAGGTGGGGACATCATGGTGTGGAGCTGTTTTTCAGCATATGGTACTGGCAGACTTCATATAATTGAAGGCAGGATGAATGGAGAAATGTACTGAGACATTCTTGATAAGAATCTGCTGCCATCTACTGCCATCTGGATGCTGAAGATGAAATGAGGGTGGACATTTCAGGAAGAAAATAATCCCAAACCCAAAGCCAAGGAAACCATCAATTGGTTTCAGAGAAAGAAAATAAAGCTGCTAGAATGGCCCAGTCAATCACCTGACTTGAATCCAGTTGAAAATCTATGGAAAGAACTGAAGATCAGAGTTCATAGAAGAGGCCCCCAGAACCTTCGAGATTTGAAGACAGTTTGTGTGGAAGAATGGGCCAAAATCACACCTGAGCAATTCATGTGACTAGTGTCTCCATACAGGAGGCATCTTGAAGCTGTCATTATCAACAAAGGCTTTTCTATTAAGTATTAGATACATTTCTGTAAGCGTGTTCAATACTTTTTTCCCTTTGTCATTCCACTTTATTACACATAACTTAATTTAGGACTTATTTGTTTTGATTTCACGGGGTGATGCTGCTGTTGCTGACGCTGACCTCTTGGCTGTGCTGTAGCGCTGTTCGTTGGTGATAATTCTGCTTGAGTTGAGAGAGGAACAGAGGAAGTCGTGTGGGATTGAAGCTGAGAATTTACGCTTGCGTAAACAGGGTTTTCTGAAAATAATTTGTGTGTTAAGACTCAAACAATAATAGAGATTAGACGATTTACTCCCGAGGTATAACTTTTGTCGCAGTAGGGACAGGGAGAATCTTCCCCCCATATTTTTCCCCTTTTTCCCCCTGTAACAACTCAGTGAGCAAACAGCCAAATTAAGTCGCTAATCTGGTTAAACGAAGGCAACGGGGGTTTTTTGGGGGGTTTCAGTCTCCCGGGAGCAAAGCAAAGTAACGTAAAGTATAATAAATTTAAACGCTAAATTTAGAGAATAAATCAAATGCTAAATAATTGTTTAACTAATTGAATTGTGAGATATACAAAGTAAAACAGTTTTCAGGGACTGTGGTACTGTCGTCTGTTTTTTTTGTTCTCTCGTTGATTTAGCAAACGAACCCTAGCAAGCTCTCAACGCCAAGAATATAATTAAATTACCTGGATATCTAACTATAGTCCGGCTTGGTTTCATACTTGGTCGCTTGCCTTCCATACAGTCTTCTAGCCAATAAATATTGACGTTCACCAGGGTTTTTAGTCGCCTTCGTTCTCTATCCTGACTGCATTACCGCATAAACGCATTGCCAAGCTGAATATTCTTTATATAGTCTTTCTCGCATTTAATCATCACCGAAAGGGCTCTTCTGATTAAACACATTGTAAATACCCTATCTTTGTATTTTCCTCCAGTTGCGGTTGCCTGATCAGCTGATTAAAGTTTAACTGCTTGTTCGAGTGCTTAGGACAGCTTGTTGGGGGAGGTACCGCGTTTAATTCACTCACACAGTATACGACTTGTTTATTCGGTCCGTTTTAATTAAAGGGAACCAGGGCTTTACTCCTTTCTCGGTTACCCTTGGTTGTATTTGCGGCTAGCTAGCTAGATAAGTACTGTTTGCATTTTTGGCTGGGGATCTGAGTTTTAGTATTTAGTTAGTGGTGCAGCAGTCACTGATTCATCCGTTCGGTTAGGTTGGAATTTAAAAGGCAAGTTTTTATCGGATTGCTCCGCCTCCTCCAGTTTCTCCTGGCCGTTGGAGCCAGTCTGTTTTATCTGGGTTCTCAGCTAAGCCCTGTGATATTTTTAGTTTAGTATATTAATAGTACTGGACTAGATAAACTCAAGCCGGCTTATTAGGAGTGCTTATTACATATAGAGTTTGGCTGAATTTGGTGTTTCGTTTCTGTTAACTGAAACTAAGCCCCTGTTAAAAGAGGCTTATAATCCATTTACATAGTTTCCCCACGGTTTCTATTGTGACTGCTGCTTTGGGCTTCCAAGGTTAATAAATAAATTAGTAAATTGTGGTTTCTCAGCTTCCGTCTCGGCATTAGTAATTTTCTTATCTAGGGTGAGCAAGGTCATTAGGTAGGGGGTTCAAAATGTGGCCAAAACTATGTGACGGTTGCAGGATGATCGCACTTTTGGAAAGAGATTTCCAGGGTGGGTTTGTCTGCTACCGGTGCCAGCTAATTGAGCATCTGGAGAGCAAGATCCTTGATCTTCAGGGCCAGTTGGCAACACGACATACTGTAGTTCGCAATCAGTAGAGTTCCAAGAGGAACTAAGTTGTATGTCGTTTAGAGAAATGGTGTATACGCCGAAGCAGGGTGGTACTGGGATCCCAGAGCAGGTAGGGAGAGAAAGTTGGGTGACTGCAGGTCAAAAGAGCAGGAAAGGGCGTGCACGCCCTACAGTGACAACTTCTCCATTGGTTGAGGTGTCCAACCGATTCCGGCCCTTGCAGGAACTCGAATTGGCCCCTGACCCTGAGAGTGAGGGGACTGATGAGCAGCAGGGCACCCTGTTAACCTCTACCCCTCAGAAAAGAGAGTTAGTGATAGTGGGGGACTCAATACTTAGAGGAATAGATAGCTTAGTCTGTTCGCGCGACAAGGAGTCTTGTACGGTGTGTTGCCTGCCTGGTGCCCAGGTAGGAGACCTCCTGGATCGTGCGGACAAGCTCCTGGCCAGAGCGGGGAGGGATCCAGGTGTCATGGTCAATGTTGGGACAAATGACATAGATAAGGGTAGGTTTGAGGTTCTGCAAGTCAAATTTGTGGAATTAGCTGAGAAGCTTAGGAGCAGATCCTCAATGGTAGTTTTCTTCGGGATTCTACCGGTACCACGTGCAAGCAGAGGAAAACAGAATTTTATCTGGAGGTTTAACACGTGGCTACGAACCTGGTGTAGGAAAGAGGGGTATAGGTTTATGGGGCACTGGAACTTTTTCTGGGACAGGGGTGATCTGTTCAAGCCTTACAAGCTGCATCTGAACCGGAGGGGTACCTTTGCACTGGGCCAGCGTATGTTGAGGGTAGCACAGGATTATTTAAACTAGGGACTTGGGGGCCAGGGAGGTTAATGAGTGTTACACATAGGGAAATGCAGACTGCCCCGATGGAAGCTGACAGAGTTACATGCACTATTGATGATTTACTTTTAAAGCAACAAAGCGTAGTGGGGGGGCTTGAAGCAGCGGCCACATGGGAAATCAAGGGGGAAGAGCATTAGTAATAACCTGAAATGTTTTTTTTTTAGATGCAAGAAGCATCAAAAATAAATTTCCAGAACTTGAGGCTGTAATGATTAGTGAGGGCTATGACATAGTTGGGATTACAGAGACATGACTAAGTGAAGAGGATGGAGATGAATATAATATAGAAGGTTATAAGCTCTTTAGGAAGGATTGATGTAATAGGCGAGGAGGGGGCGTAGCAATCTATGTGAACGAAAACATAAATGTACAGGAAATTCCCGAAATGGAACATACCTTGTCCTGTGAAGATATTTAGGTCAGGCTCATTGGCAAACACGAGACAAGCTTAAACATAGGAGTATGCTATCGACCACCAGCTTTGGACAGTACAATCCATGAAATGCTTTTTAGGAGGATTACGCAAGCTTGTAGAGGTGGAGGGACTATTATTATGGGAGACTTAAATTATCCTGGTATCGATTAGGATATGGTGAAAAGACAGGGAGGGGGGAAGAAGAATTTCTAGATGTTATAAATGATAATTTCTTGGTGCAGTATGTTAATAAATCTACCAGAGAAAAGGCAATTTTAGACTTAGTGCTTTGTAATGACCCAGATAGAAATAGCAATGTTGAGGCACTGGAGCCACTTGGGACAAGTGATCACTCTGCTGTTAATTTTTATGTTTCGTGGGAAATTAAAAAGGTGTATTCAAAAACAAAAATTTTCAATTTTAGGCGAGCAAACTTTGACAGGATGCACTCATATCTAAGTGAAATAAAATGGGAGACACTCCTGGACTGTAAGTCCGTAAATGAGATGTGGGAAAGATTTAAGGGGGTTTTACTTGAATCACAATGCAGATTCATTCCAAAGGTGTCCAAAAGTAAGCTGAAAAAGCAAAATTCTCAGTGGATGACCAAGAGTATTCGTAGGATTTTGAGGGAAAAGAGGAATCTTTATATGATGTACGTAAAGGATAGCAATGAGAACACTAAGGCTGAATACTGTTTAATGCGGGCTGTTGTCAAAAAAGAGCTGAGGAATGCTAGAAGACTGTATGAAAGACATGGAATGTTGATGCTTCAACATTGATGTTCCCCGCTGTATGTCCTGTCTGTGTTTTCTGTGTGCTGAACACCGCTCTCATAGCGCTGTGTGATGCACACATGTTGTCCATCATTTAGGTCTGGTCTTCCCCCCAGATTCAGGGCATTACAGCTGGACCTGCAGTCGGTCCCTGCTGATCAAACCCTTAATAAGCAGAATGAGGCTCCCTGATCCTGCAATAAGATGAAAACCCTCTCAGGTGGAATGTGAAGTGTGTCCCGCAAAATGCCACTCTCTCAACTTACAATCTGATTCACAGGCATCCTTATGTACATACACACATGCACACATGCACATGCACACACACACACACACACACACACACACACACGCACACACGCACATACACACTCACTCACCCAACACACAGTAAAACGGGGTAGTTCTTCCCTCTCTGCGAGGGGTGTAAGGCCAGGATAGTCGCATTGCCTATCCAGAATACCGGAATACTGGGGTATTTGACGACCAGCTAATCATTCCTGGAATATCGGGGTATCTGTCTGTTTGCTATTAAGACCCAAAATATTTCGGTATCCATCTACTAGCTGATCAGACTGGGAATACCAAGCTATCCGTCTGCCTGCTTATCAGGGTGCGCGAGGGAACCTGAGCGCACAGAGGAAAGGGAACAGAGCGATTTCAGCTGAGAATATTAAGGTAATGACCACAATTAGTAGGTTTGAGGCAACATGCTGATTGCCTGTTGTGTTTACGTTGCAGGAGTTGGGGCGCCTCACTGACTGCTATCCAAAAAAAACCTGTAACCAGTCAGGTGACCCTAGACTAGTGAATAAATATATGCAGACATACACTCCTACACGTTGTAAAAGTTCATCTAATCTGGAAAAAAGTATTTGTTCATAATCACCCCTTACCTATCCTCCATTTATATTTATTCTATTGCCTCTTTACAACAGTACATGACGCAGGCGGTGCTTTATCCTGTAGCCATCTCCTGTAGTTTAAGGGGAACTGCGCTGACCGAATGCACTGACTGGGGCTGTGAGAGGATGTTGCTCAGAGAAACAGCAGGATTAGACCAGGAGCGAGAATATCTCAAGGGCTGCTTCTTCGGCTTATGTGAAGGCGCGCTTGTGTGTGTGTGTGCATGCATGTGTGTGGGTGTGTGTGTATGTGTGTGTGTGGGGCGGGGAGGTAATTTAAGTTAGACTCAGTAAGGAGTTAAAAGTAAAGGATTATTATTTACTGATGAGAATTTCCCCTATTATGCCTTGTGTCCAGGGCAGAGAGTGGCGAGTTTGCCCTGGTTTCTCCTTGATTGGTGGAATCGGAGATCGTAGTGCCGTGCCCACACTGGACCTTTCTGGATAAGAGTGAACGTTCCTGTTGTTGACTGAAGGTCTATGTTGTATTGTGTTAATAGGGGCTACTGTCTATCAGTTGCCATGAATATAGAGATTAAAGCAGAGCTAAATCTGTGTCTCTTCTTCCTGATTCAGTAAATAAGGTTTGGCACAGGAAGTTCATTCAGTGCAGGCCTTTGACTGGAGTAATCTCAGGTTAGCGGAAGACGTTTGGAGTAAATGACCCGCGGAGCGGATCTATCTCCGCCGTGTTCCCAGATGGATTCGGACTCGATGCAATGAGCAGCGAGTCTGAGGCAGAACTCATAATAATCAAGCCGGAATTTGGGGAAGTTTCCGGAAAGACCACACAAACCGTGCGGAAAATTAGGCCTCTATTTATCAACAGTGATTGTGATGACCTCAGCACATTCTTGGCTCACAAAACTGTTTGCCTGACTTGATTATTTTCCCCCAAAAAATAAACACAAAACAATTCCTCTGGCCCAACATCTAGCACAGTTCTCCAAAAAAATTCCAATATTGAATATAAACCCAATTATACTTCTGTTTTTACTACTTCTCTTCTGTCATCTTAAAATAGCAGCCATACATCAGGAATATCAGAAATCAAATGAATTTCAGATCAGACCGTCACACACACACGTCTGAGAAATCAGCCAAAATACGATACACCAAAACAAAATGACTCGTCCCAAAGAGTTAACACTTTTACCCAAGACGTTTCACTGCCTGACCAACGTTCATTCCACAAAGTCCCTTGCATTATCGCAGTCCTGGAGCACACTCTATTGTTCAATATAGGTACTACAGTGAACGTGTGTCTCAATTTCTAAATCGTGATTATATTGTGCTTGTAGCAATAAGAGGAATGACCTTGTCTGGAACATGTTGTCATTACATCTCATCTAATTTACAGCAGGCAGAACGTTTATTCAGATAAAACATCGCAATCCCGATTCAGAGAGGAAGCTTAGTATGAATACTGTTCTTTTAATTGCATTAGCATTACATGTTCAATACATATTACACCAATTGACTCTCATTAGACTTCAACCATTGATACAATTCTATTTTGGATTGAAGAGACGTCAATTTATTTCATGGATTTTCCTTTATATACCTCATTAAAGTCAACCAAGAATCATGCTGCAGACACAATTTATGTTTAAATTTTTTGGAATTACATTTAATTACATCACAATTATAGTAACAGTTCTTAATTATAGTTTTTAAGTTTTTGTTTTCAGACACAAGCGACTCATCCTTGCAATAAGAAAGATCAATAATATTAAGTCGTTCATAATGATGCTAAATAGTTATATTTATTTGCCTTTTCGAGCAGGAAGAATAACAAGAACTTTGCGTTAAACTGGGAGGTGAGACGTGCTAAACTTCATGTTTTATCATGGATATGTGAAAACAATGGGCGTTATTTCAACTAGAGAGATTGTTTTCATAATAAAAATGACTGCCTGAGGAAATGGCCACATTCCAAAACATAAATGCGAGCCAAGAATCATTCAGTTTAGACCCAATGGATATGTACAACACTCAGGTGGTGCGTATCGATCGTCCATGAATCCATCTTTGATTGCTCTTTTCCAGCTTAGTGCCTTTCTCCTCGCAGGATGTCTTTTTAGGGACCCGAGTCCCAGGATGTGAAGCCCAGGTGGCGAGTCTGTGGTGCCGCTACAGACGGAGCAGAACCTGTTTCTCTCTTCCCCACACGACCTGTGTTCTTCAGAAGCAGAGAGACGGAGGGCTTGTGGATCTGGGGTCAGGTACTGCCATGGTCTCAGCAGTTTACTGGCCATGCTTACACTTGGCCACAGGTATGTGTGTGTGTGTGTTTCTGAATATGATCACTACTTAGGTAGTGTGGTAAGGAATGGATTGGCAGCAGAATTGTGGGATTGAGTTCTGTCACAGCCTGAGAGCAGAGGTTGAGTTTATTGGGGTTTATTGTGTCTGGGCTGATGCAGTGAACTGGGCGTAAAAGGTGAAATTCGCAATACCTCTACCTTATCATCCACTGCATACTCTCAGCCGTGTAATTATTCCAGTGACTCACTGCAAGTAACTGCAAGTGTTTCATTAGTGTAGGAGGATAAATATCACTGATATCACTGGGCCTGGGTCATGTCCCAGCACAGTGTTACTTTAGGCCCCAGCGCAGTGTTACTTTAGGCCCCAGGGCAGTGTCACTTTAGGCCCCAGCAAAGTCTTACTTTAGGCACCAGCACAGGGTTACTTTAGGCCCCAGTGCAGTGTTACTGTAGGCCCCAGCGCAGTGTAATTTTGGGCCCCAGTACAGTCTTACTTTTGGCCCCAGCACAGTTTTATTTTTGGCCCCAGCAAGGTGTTCCTTTAGACCCCAGTTCAGTGTTACTTTAGGCTCCAGGACAGTGTTACTTCAGGCCCCAGTGCAGTGTTACTTTAGGCCCCAGTGTAGTGTTACTTTAGGCCCAAGCACAGTGTTACTTAAGGCCCCAGCACAGTGTTACTTTAGGCCCCAGCACAGTGTCACTTAAGGCTCCAGTGCAGTGTTCTTTTAAGCCTCTGTGCAGTATTACTTTAAGCCCCAGGACAGTGTTACTTTAAACCCCAGAACAGTGTTACTTTAGGCCTCAGTGCAGTGCCACTTTAGACCCCAGCAACGTGTTACTGTAGGCCCCAGTACAGTGTTACTTTAGGCCCTAGTACAGTCTTATTTTAGGCCCCAGCACAGTCTTGCTTTAGGCCCCAGCACAGTGTTACTTTAAGCCCCAGTGTACTGTTACTTTAGGCCCCAGGACAGTGTTACTTTAAGCCCCAGCACAGTGTAACTTTATGCCCCAGTGCAGTGTTCTTTTAGGCCCCAACACAGTGTTACTTTAGGCCCCAGTGCAATGTTACTTTAGGCCCCATCACAATGTCACTTTATGCCCCAGCAAAGTCTTACCCTAGGTCCCAGCACAGTGTTACTTTAAGCCCCAGGAAAGTCTTACCCTAGGGCTCAGCACAGTTTTACTTTAGGCCCCAGCACAGTGTTACTTTAGGCCCTAGTGCAGTGTTCTTTTTGGCCCCAGAACAGTGTTACTTAAAGCCCCAGCACTATGTTACTTTAGGCCCCAGTGCAATGTCAATTTAGGCACCAGCACATTCTTATTTTAGGCGTCAACACAGTCGTACTTTAGCCTCAAGCAAAGTGTTACTTTTAGCCCCAGAGCAGTGATACTTTGGGCCCCAGTATAGTGTTACTTTAGACCCCAGCACAGTCTTACTTTAGGCCCCAGCACAGTGTTACTTTTGGCCCCAGCACAGTTTCTTTCAGCCCCAGCGCAGTTTTACTTTTGGCCCCTGTGCAATGTTACTTTAGGCACCAGCACAGTCTTACTTTAGGCCCCAGCACAGTGTTATTTTAGGCCCCAGCACAGTCTTACTTTAGGCCCCAGTGCAGTGTTACTTTTGGCCCCTACACAGTGTTATTTTAGGCCCCAGATCAGTGTGTACTCCGCCCATCCCAGTTCAGCTTCAGGTTCCAGCGCAGTGTGGCATTAGACCTTACTACAGTGTGGCTGTAGGCCATCATTCCTGGAATATTGGGGTATCTGTCTGTTTGCTATTAAGACCCAGAATATTTGGGTATCCATCTACTAGCTGATCTGGGAATACCAAGCTATCCGACTGCCTGCTTATCAGGGTGCGCGAGGGAACCCGAGCGCAGAGAGGAAAGGGAAAAGAGCAATTTCAGCAGAGAAATATTAAGGTAATGACCACAATTAGTAGGTTCGAGGCAACATGCTGATTGCCTGTTGTGTTTACGTTGCAGGAGTTGGGGCGCCTCACTGACTGCAACACTGCTGCGCAGAAGGATGGAGAAGCAGGCTGGAGTTACCATCGACTTTAGGTTTGATGGTAACCTGTTTAACATCAGGAGACTACAGGCAACTACTAAGCTGACCTCGGAGACCATCATTGAGCTACAATATGCCGATGACTGTGCCCTGGTTGCTCATACACCAGAGGCTCTGCAAAACATCCTCTCGGCAGCTGTAACTGCTTACACAAGAATGGGACTGACGGTCAACACCCAGAAGACAGAGGTACTCTGTCAGTCCAATGCTGACCTCCCACCAAAACCAATAACCCTCACAGCAGCAGGGCAACAGCTGCTCACGGTGCCCACCTTCAAATATCTAGGGAGTATAGTGTCTCACACCTGCTCATTGGATGACGAGATCCAGAACCGCCTCAAGCAAGCATCAGCATCTTTTGGTCGGCTAAGGAGAAGGGTTTTTCAGAACAGCAACCTCAGACTCCCCACCAAAATGCTGGTCTACAGAGCTGTATGCATCACTACATTACTGTATGGATGTGAGGCATGGACTATCTACAGCCGCCATCTGAGAAGCCTGGAGACCTTCCATGAAAGATGTCTTCAGAAAATCCTTGGCATCACATGGAGGGACAGAGTGCCGCACACAGAGGTGTTGGAGAGGGCTGGCAGCTGCAGCGTGGAGTCCATCCTGACCCAACACCAACTCAGGTGGCTGGGGCACGTAATTCGAATGCCCAGCCACAGATTGCCACGCAAAATCCTCTATGGTCAGTTACACCTTGGCCGACGCAGTGCTGGTGGGCAGAAGAAGCGGTTTAAAGACCAAATGAAGAACACCCTGAAGAAATGCCGGATGAACCCCTCTTCACTGGAGGAACTTGCCTCCTGCCGAGACCTCTGGCGCTCCCACTGCTCACAGGGAGTGGATTATATGGAGGAACAGCGCACGCAACATCGTGCTTCAAAGCGTGCAAAGAGGCATGCTCGCCAGGCCACCCCTGCTCCCATCAGCACCTCCTTCATATGCTCTGTCTGTAACCGCATCTGTGGATCCAGGATTGGACTATTCAAACACCAGCAGACTCATAAATAAAAGAAGATGGTCATCATCGAATCGATGGACAACCCATAAGTGTGTGTGTGTATGTGTGTATGTGGGGTGGGGGGTAATTTAAGTTAGACTCAGTAAGGAGTTAAAAGTAAAGGATTATTATTTACTGATGAGAATTTCCCCTATGATGCCTTGTGTCCAGGGCAGAGAGTGGCAAGTTTGCCCTGGTTTCTCCTTGATTGGTGGAATCGGAGATTGTAGTGCTGTGCCCACACTGGACCTTTCTGGATAAGAGTGAACATCCCTGTTGTCGACTGAAGGTCTATGTTGTATTGTGTAGTGGCTACTCTCTATCAGTTGCCATGAATATAGAGAATAAAGCAGCGCTAAATCTGTGTCTCCTCTTCCTGAATCAGTAAATAAGGTTTGGCACAGGAAGTTCTTCAGTGCAGTGTTACTTTAAGCCCCAGCGCAGTTTTACTTTAGGCCCCAGTACAATGTTACTTTAGGCACCAGCACAGTCTTACTTTAAGCCTCAGGACAGTCTTACTTTGGGCCCCAGCACAGTGTTACGTTAGGCCCCAGCACAGTCTTACTTTAGGCCCTAGTGCAGTGTTACTTTTGGCCCCAGCACAGTGTTACTTTAAGCCCCAGCGCAGTTTTACTCTAGGCCCCAGTGCAATGTTACTTTAGGCACCAGCACAGTCTTATTTTAGGCCTCAGCACAGTCTTACTTTAGGCCCCAGCACAGTCTTACTTTGGGCCCCAGCACAGTCTTACTTTTGGCCTCTACACAGTGTTATTTTAGGCTCCAGTGCAGTGTGTACTCGGGCCCATCCCAGTTCAGCTTCAAGTTCCAGCGCAGTGTGGCATTAGACCTTACTACAGTGTGGCTGTAGGTCCCAATATAGTTTGGCTTCAGGTTCTATTACAGTATGGCATGAGGCCTCGCTACAGTATGACTTTTGCCCACAGTATAGTGTGGCTTTAGGCCCCAGGACAGCGTGTCCTTATGTCCCCAAGCAATGTGTCCCGAGGCCCCAGTACAGTGTCTCTTTAAGCCTTGGCACAGTGTTGCTTTTGGCCTCAGCATAGCATGATTTTTGGCCCCCTTAGGCCCTAGCACAGTATGGAATTAGGGCTCAGCACAATATGACTTTTGGACCCAGTGTAGTGGAGCATTTGAGTCCACCCCAGAAGGGCTTTAGGCTGCAGCAGATTGTTGGTTGAAGCCCTGGTTCGGTGTGGCTTTAGGCTCCAGTACTGTAAAACTTTTGGCTCCAATATAGTGTGGCTTCAGGCCAAAGTAAAATTTTTGCTTCAGGCCCAGCTCAGTATAACTTTTAACTCCAGTATAGTGTGGTTTTAGGCCACAGTACAATGTACCTTTAGGCTTCAACATAGTATGATCTTAGGCCCCAGTATAGTGTAGCTTCAGGCCCTAGTACAGTATGGTTTCAGTTCCTGGAAACCAAGCAAAACACAATTAAAAAATCTGACAGCATATGCAGTGCCATGGATAAGTTGCCCAGACTCTGCATATGCAACCTGCTAGTTTTTGTCATATAAAAAAAATGAGTACAGATCTGGCAGCCTTTTAATTAGACCATGTTAATATAATACTTGAGTGCAGCTACTGATTCACTGGCGTAAAGCCACGCGGAGCTCACCGCTGAAAAATAGCCCCTGTAGATCACAAAACCAGCCGCTAGGGGTGACCCTGCTTAATCCAATCCCCTCGAATGTTTCCCCAAGGAGAAAGGTAATTTCGAAATGTTTCCACTTGGTGGCAGCAGATACATGATTGTGTTTGTCAAGGACAGGACAGTTTTAGATGCTGGTATGAGCTCGGTGAGTAATTATAAATAATTATTCTTGAGAAACTGCATGCAGCAACATATGATTAATTAGATAACAATTTATCAATCATTCTGCACAGCAAATTACTTTTCACTTTTTCACAGTGATCAATATCACATCAAATACCTTGAACAGCACCACTCTGGGCTGTTTTTAGAATTCTTGTACAAAGACTCTTGTTTGAGGGATACAGCAGGCCCATACTGGCGCAAATTGCAGAATATACCAAGTAAAATCGGAGAAAAAAAATTAAGCTGCCCTCAAATTCAATGAGTTAGTCATTATTCAAATTTAATTACTCTATTCAAGAGCAGACTGACCAGCAGTTACTTCAACCTTTAAAAACATCCCCTGCTAAAACACCTGTAATGAGCACCTCCTGCTTACACACCTGTAATGAGCACCTCCTGCTTACACATCGGTAATGAGCAACTCCTGCTTACACACCTATAATGAGCACCTCCTGCTCACACACCTGTAATGAGCACTTCCTGCTTACACACCTGTAATGAGCACCACCTGCACACACACCTGTAATGAGCACCTACCGCTCACAAACCTGTAATGAGCAACTCCTGCTTACACACCTATAAGGAGCACTTCCTGCTCACACCTGTAATGAGCACCTCCTGCTCACAAACCTGTAATGAGCAACTCCTGCTCACACACCTGTAATGAGCAACTACTGCTTACACACCTGTAATGATAAACTCCTGCTGACACACCTGTAATGACAAACTGCTGCTTACACACTTGTAATTAGCACCTCCTGCTTACACACCTGTAATGACAAACTGCTGCTTACAAACCTGTAATGAGCACCTCCTACTTGCACACCTGTAATGAGCACCTCCTACTTGCACATCTGTTACGATCAACTCCTGCGAACACACCTGTAATGAGCACCTCCTGCTTATACAGCTGTAATCAGCACCTCTTACTTACACAGATGTAATGAGCACCTCCTAATTACACATCTGTAAAGAACACCTCCTGCTTACACACTTATAATTAGCACCTCCTGCTTACTCACCTGTAATGATCAACTCCTGCTCACACACCTGTAATGAGTACCCCCTGCTTATACACCGGTAATCAGCACCTCCTACTTGCGCATATGTAACGAGCACCTCTTAATTATACAGATGTAATGAGCACCTCCTAATTATGCATCTGAAAAGAACACCTCCTGCTTACACACCTGTAATGAGCACCTCCTGCTTACACACCTGTAATGAGCACGTCCTACTTACGCATCTGTAATGATTAACTCCTCCTTACACACCTGTAATGAGCACCTCCTATTTACACATCTGTAATGAACACCTCCTGCGAACACACCTGTAATGAGCACATCCCGCTTACACACCAGTAATGAACACCCCCTGCTAAGACACCTGTTATGAACATCTCCTGATTACACACATGTAATGAGCACATCCTACTTACACATCTGTAATGAGCACCTCCTGTTTACACATCTGTTATGAGCACCTACTACTTACAAATCTTTGACGAGCACCTCCTACTTACATATCTGTAATGAACACCTCCTGCTTACACACCTGTAATGAGAACCTAATACTTACACATATGAAATGAGCACCTCCTACTTACACATAAGTAATGAGCACCTCCAACTTACATATCTGTAATGAGCACCTCCTGCTTACACACCTGTAATGAACCCCCCCTGCTTACACACCTATTATGAACCCCCCCTGCTTACACACCTATTATGAACATCTCCTGCTTACATACCTGTAATGAGCACCTCCTGCTTACATACCTGTAATGAACCCCCCCTGCTTACACACCTATTATGAACATCTCCTGCTTACATACCTGTAATGAGCACCTCCTGCTTACACACCTGTAATGAACCCCCCCTGCTTACACACCTATTATGAACATCTCCTGCTTACATACCTGTAATGAGCACCTCCTACTTACACACCTGTAATGAGCACCACCTACTTACACATCGGTAATGAGCACCTCCTGCTTACACACCTGAAATGAGCACCTCCTGCTTACACGCCTATTACGAACATCTCCTGCTTACATACCTGTAATGAGCACTTCCTGCTTACAAACCTATTATGAACATTTCCTGCTTACACACCTGTAATGAGCACCTCCTGCTTACACACCTGTAATGAGAACCTCCTACTTAAACATCTGTAAAGAGCACCTCCTACTCACACCTCTGTAATGAACACCTCCTGCTTACACACCTGTAATGAGCACCTCCTACTTACCCATATGAAATGAGCACCTCCAACTTACACATATGTAATGAGCATCTCCAACTTACATATCTGTAATGAGCACTTCCTGCTTACACACCTGTAATGAGTACCTCTCGCTTACACACCTGTAATGAGTACCTCTCGCTTACACACCTGTAATGAGTACCTCTCGCTTACACAGCTGTAATGAGCACCTCCTGCTTACACTTCATTGCTATGGCTAACCAATGCAGACATGTGCGTTTCATTTTTAGTTCCTACAGGATGATTCAACCAATCATATCACTCTAAATTGTTCATTCGATGATCACTGATGCATCCAGATCTGTTCTCTAAATAATAAAAACAATATATATATTGCAGATTTCCCAATTTAATGTTGTTTTTAAATGAAAGATGGAGGTGTGTGCAGAACCATTGATTCCTGCTTGTGTGGTGCATCACCTGAGACTGCTCCCTCTTTGGTGGATAAATCTGACCACAGTTCAGGACCACAGCCTGGATGGAACAAATTAACCTTCAGCCCTATTAACCAGGAGGTCAAAACCTCTCTGACTGACAACAGCAGGTTTAAATAAGGCTGAGGTATTCTTACACATGCAAACGCACAAACATACACACGCTCACATAAAAACACACACTCTTACACAAGCATACACGCACAGACCCTAATACACACACACATGTGTGCTCTTACTCACAGGCATATGCACACTCACATACACACACATACACACAGACATGTGCGCGCGCACACACACACACACACACACACACACAGGCTCCTGCTGTGTGTAACTCAGCCATGTTGTGGTTAAGGCCCAGCACGGAGAGGTTGTAAAATGGCTGCATCATGGTTCAGCTATGCAGAACTCCGTCCTCCACAGACACTCTGACCCAAACACACCGAGCGGCGCTGCAGAGCAGCCTGCAGCACACCGTCATCATCCCCTGGCTGAGCACAATGTACATCCTGGAGCCTTACCATCGGCCATCTACCGCAGCTGAGTCTCTTAAACCATTCTCAATGTAATGAAACAATGCTGAGATTTCAACGGATTCAAAACCCTCGCGGTGCTCACCCTTTCTTTAAAGTTCAGTCAAATTTTATTACTTACAGAAGATTTAGGAAGAACAACTTCCTAATGTTTTTATAACTTTTTTCCGAGGTTCATTCTGGGTGTTTGGACAGGGTAGAGAACTGTCCGAACAAGCTTGCATTTTGTGACGATCCATGGGGAAATGTGCATATAACCGCAATACATTTGATTTAATTTAGTCTAAGTGTTTTTGCTGGGCATTTTGCTCAGCAGTGACCGAAATTGAGATTTGGTTAAATGCAGATATGTAATGCAGTGACTATACGCTTACAAAAATGATGCCAAATATTAAATGTTGCCATTTTAAAATCCTAAAGTAATGCAATCATTCTGCTTTTTACAATTAATTAACAAATTCAATGAGTTTTACATAGCCTATCTGACATCGGTCAGAACTAGCGCGCCTTTATGATGAGGCTTCAATCTTGAGTTTGCTTCCGGAGTGACTACCGAGTCAGCCCTCAGCGGTTGTTCGTGGCTGTGTTCTTGTCAGAACTTTTTAGCGACATCGCTTACCCGCGAGCTGAAACTTTCAATTTAGAGGGAAAAAAACACTCAAGTCATTCGTTTTCCATCTGTTAGACACTTAAAAAAAAAAAACAACTGCTGCCGAATCATTATTAAACTCTGCATGTTTTGGCCAAAACTTCGACCGCGGATGACATCACCCGTCATACGTCTGCACGAGGACTGCCATCATAAAACGGACCCGCGGCGGACAGCGAGGAGTTTAAAAATACAGGGCAATTACTCGGCGAGAAAAAGGGAGAATAATTGGTGCCGTCAGCGGCCATCCCGGGGCGCGCAGGTGACCCCATGGAACCCACGGGAATTTGCACAATATACGCATATTCTTCTCAAAAAGCTTCTAACTTCCCCCGGTAATACATTTAACAGCATGCTATTTTTTCAGCAAAGAAAAAAATTGAGTTATGATGAGAGTAAATATAATGTCACAACTAATCATTAAAAAATTTGCACAGAAAAAAATCTTGGATTCCTGAGGAATATGGGCAGATTTACATAAGAAATTTAATGTCACTAACTTTCCGTGGTATTTTTTTTATTTCTTTTTTTCTCTCTGTATTGCCATATCAGAGTGTGTTCTGTGGTAGGAGGACACTGATCCAGGCTTATATATATATATATATATGTGTGTGTGTGTGTGTGTGTGTGGGTGTGTATGGAGTCTGTATAAGGGATGGGCTGATACTCTCAGTTGAAGCAGCGAATGGCTGATCCTCCTGTCATGCTGTGAGTGTGTTTGTAGTGTTTGTATCTGCACTCTCTTTACACCAAGTTACTTTACGAGCAGCCCCTGGAAATCCCATCAGGAGCCTGTATAAATCCCCCCCCCCCCCCCCCCCCCCCATAGGTGATGGGGCTGGGCGGGTGGGGAAGGGGGGAGGGGTGGGGGTTCTGGCATGTGGTCTGTAGCACCCCCCACCCCCCCTCAGGCTCACATTTCAGTCCATAAACTCTGCCCTCGCCCCCCACCTGAGCCTTTAAAAGACAGGAGGTGGCTGGCTGGGACCGCTTCAGCACGGAGATCACTGCCCCTCGAGCTCACAAACTGTACAGCCTGCATCTGCAGGAGCCTGGAGATCCAACTGACGAGGGCCGACCGCTTGAGGAGCCTGGAGCTCGGAGCACCGGGAGCTGGGAACAGTGGATCAATCAGCCAGGACAGAGCCGCGTGACTCACACCGGAGGGGAGAACAGCTGGACTGGCCCTGGGCTGTGTCTGCCCTGAGGGAGGGAGAGAGAGAGACAGGGAGGGAGAGAGAGAGAGAGAAGAGGAGAGAGTGAGGGAGAGAGAAGAGGAAAGAGGGAGGGAGAGAGAGATCGAGAGAAAAACAGAAAGAGTGAGAGAGAGAGGGAGGCATCTGATAGTTTTTCAGAAACTGCGAAAGACCTCTAACAGCGTTAAACACGCAGCTGACCGTCGTTCCTGAGGGCTGCTGCACTTTTGTCAGTCCCTGCTGCAGTTACAGACTGTTTCTCCTGGACTCAGAGATACTGACCCACTCCAGTCCTCCCTGCTTAGCGCCAGCCGCTAACCGCTAACCCTGACGCTCTCCGCCACGAACGACATGGATCAACCGGCCAGCAGCTGCATGCGGACGGGGGGAGGGGGCCCAGTTTGGGGGTGCGTGCGAACCCCGCATTCGGGGGTCCCGGGAGTAGGACTGGCCCCGTACCAGCAGGGGCCCTTCTCCCTGCAGCAGAAGCCTGAATTCCTGGCCTACACCACGGACTTCCCTGCGCACTGCCTGGGCCAGGGGGCCTACCCCCGCGAGGAGCGGCCTTACACAGTGCCCCATGGGGGATTCCCCCGGCCCGAGTGGGGGTACCCTGGGGCCCCGGAGCCCTGTGCAGTGGGAGTGGGGGTGGGGGAGCCGGCGGCCATTACCCGCGGTGTGGAGGGGGAGTTTCCCCCTCACGAGTTACTGCCCGCGGAGAACGAGAAAAAGAGCAGCAAGCGGAGGAAGGACCCCACAGGTGAGAGGTGCTGGTGTGTTTGACTGAGCCTCAGGTCTGCAGGTAAAGGCCCCCCCAGGTGTTCCGCTCAAACTTAGGCAGCAGGTATCAGGAGTTCGGTCTATCACCGGGCAGCAGGTATCAGGAGTTCGATCTGTCGCCGAGCAGCAGGTATCAGGAGTTCGGTCTGTCGCCGGGCAGCAGGTATCAGGAGTTCGGTCTGTCCCCGAGCAGCAGGTGTCAGGAGTTTGGTCCGTCACCGGGCAGCAGGAATTAGGAGTTTGGTCTTTCACCGAGCAGCAGGCGTCAGGAGTTCGGTCTGTCGCCGGGCAGCAGGTATCAGGAGTTCGGTCTTTCACCGAGCAGCAGGTGTCAGGAGTTCGGTCTGTCGCCAGGCAGCAGGTATCAGGAGTTCAGTCTTTCACCGAGCAGCAGGTATCAGGAGTTCGGTCTGTCGCTGGGTGGTAGGTATCAGGAGTTTGGTCTTTCACCAGGCAGCAGGTGTCAGGAGTTTGGTCCGTCACCGGGCAGCAGGTATCAGGAGTTCGGTCTGTCGCTGTGTGGTAGGTATCAGGAGTTTGGTTTGTCACCGGGCAGCAGGAATCAGGAGTTCGGTCTTTCACCGAGCAGCAGGTGTCAGGAGTTCGGTCTGTCGCCAGGCAGCAGGTATCAGGAGTTCAGTCTTTCGCCAAGCAGCAGGTATCAGGAGTTCGGTCTGTCGCCGAGCAGCAGGAATTAGGAGTTCGGTCTTTCACCGAGCAGTAAGCGTCAGGAGTTCGGTCTGTCGCCGGGCAGCAGGTATCAGGAGTTCAGTCTTTCGCCGGGCAGCAGGTATCAGGAGTTCAGTCTTTCGCCAGGCAGCAGGTATCAGGAGTTCCGTCTGTCGCTGGGCAGCAGGTATCAGGAGTTCGGTCCGTGGCCGGGCAACAGGTATCAGGAGTTCAGTCTTTCACCGGGCAGCAGGTATCAGGAGTTCAGTCTTTCGCCGGGCAGCAGGTATCAGGAGTTCGGTCTTTCACCGAGCAGCAGGTGTCAGGAGTTCGATCTGTCGCCTGGCAGCAGGTATCAGGAGTTCAGTCTTTCACCGGGCAGCAGGTATCAGGAGTTCAGTCTGTCACTGGGTGGTAGGTATCAGGAGTTTAGTCTGTCGCCGAGCAGCAGGTGTCAGGAGTTTGGTCCGTCACCGGGCAGCAGGTATCAGGAGTTCAGTCTTTCGCCGGGCAGCAGGTATCAGGAGTTCAGTCTTTCGCCAGGCAGCAGGTATCAGGAGTTCCGTCTGTCGCTGGGCAGCAGGTATCAGGAGTTCGGTCCGTGGCCGGGCAACAGGTATCAGGAGTTCAGTCTTTCACCAGGCAGCAGGTATCAGGAGTTCAGTCTTTCGCCGGGCAGCAGGTATCAGGAGTTCGGTCTTTCACCGAGCAGCAGGTGTCAGGAGTTCGGTCTGTCGCCTGGCAGCAGGTATCAGGAGTTCAGTCTTTCGCCGGGCAGCAGGTATCAGGAGTTCAGTTTGTCGCTGGGCAGAATCTGGTAACCCAGGTGACAGAAGGAACTTACTGAGGTGGACTTATACTTTCAGATCGTGGATTTTACTCAACTGCAATATCAAATATTTCAATTAACTGCTTGCAGTTCACACCTTGATGGCGAAGACTGGTGAAGCAGCTCATGTTTATTAACTCTGGCTATAGACTGTTGTAACTTTACTTGTCCGGCATAGACAGAGGTGCAGCACAGATTCCTCAGCAGTGTGTACAAGCTGTGTTACTGAACCGATCATATAGGCACATGAGGTGTGCTTGTGCATATGTGTGTGTGTTTGTGTGTGTGTGAGAGAGAGAGAGAGAGAATGCATGCATATATGTGTGTGTGTGTTTGTGTGTGTGTGTGAGAGAGAGAGAGAGAGAATGCATGCATATATGTGTGTGTGTGTGTGTGCGCACATGTGAGAGAGAGAGACCATGCATGTGTGTGTGTGTGTGTGCAATTATATGCTGTTTTTATGTTGCTTTTGGAAACAGAAATCACTTAAATAATAAATATGAAGTGTGGATCAGGTGTTTGGCAGCACTAAGATCTCAGCGTATCTCTCCTGCACTGGGAAGTACGCTCATGATGTAATAATTACTCTTTAAATTGAACACAGAGTGTCATTTACTGCATTATATGGTCGGACAGTGGGCATGCGTGTAATGTAGGGGTGAGAGAATAGTTTGTGTCACAGTGATGCTCAGGCGGAGGGAAGCCTTTGTGATGTTATCCTGGTACAGCAGCCTGTGTTTGGAATGAAACTGGGGGGTCTGAGGGATTAGGTCTGTCACTGTCAGTGTGTACCGGGGGGGGGGGTTGAATCTTGACACCCTGTTTATTATTACCCATATGGCTGAGCTACTACAGTCAGCCATAAAGCCATAAAGACAGTGACTGAACAGAATCCAGCCATGATGTGTGTCTGACTTCGTAAGAGTGAAACCCTGGCAAAACAACGGCCTATTATTTTGAATGTGGTGTCTAAATAAGGGTGAAGTGAGTAAGAAACATAACTACAGATGTTCAAAAGCCCAAAATGTTTCTCTGCAACAGGTGATTTTAACATTGTCTTCAAAACAAGCTCCGATTTACCCCTTTTATCAGCTCAGCATTGCCTGGAAACCCCAGACGATCAGATGCAACTATTTTATTTCTGATTCATGCAGCTGTGTGATTTAAAGCAAGCAGATGAGCTAAAAAAAAATCAGTGATATCTCCGGAACCATCCATGGGACACGTGGTCCTTTCTCCAGTCCAGTCGGCGTGATTTTTGTCAGTTGTAAAATATCTAAGATAGGACATTTTTTTCTTTTGAAAATTCCACACTTAAATATATGTACAATATACTATATTACACAAGTTATATTCAGGAAGAAGCGTATTGTTATCTTCATAGCATAATTTCCTAAATCATATATTTGGTAACTTGAGATATTGGCTGCTTGTTCTCTCATGTCGGCAAAAAAAAAAAACAAAATTGTTTTTTACCCTTTTTTTTCAAAACTTTAAAAAAATCTGTTCTCTGTAATAAAAGAATATTATTAAATGTAAAAAACCTTCAAAAATGAGATTGGCAATTGTGCTATGAGGCTAACGATATATTGATAGACAATGTTTGTTTACAATTGAGTACCAGTACATACAAATATATTCAATATATACAAATATATGCGTCTCCACTTTTTTATTCTTAAAATGTACTCTTGTCACAAGAGGCTTTGTTTTGGGCTGTAGAGATATTCTGCTGCTCTCACTGGCTATAATTCTCATTCTTTTCATCTGTCTTCATGTATTTCATGAAACTTGCCAGACCGCGGATGGTAAATGATCTCGCCAGAGATCCCGTTCCGACAGTCAGACAGTTTCCGATGGCTAAGGAGGCCAGTGTAACACGATATCCTCCGAGCGTCTGGCCAGAGCTGGCCATCATGTGCACGCCATGCGTGAACTTTTCCATTGCTGTTTGCAGTGATGGTTTCCCCTATGATTTATCTTGAATTATGAATTATGTTGACTAGAATATTAAATTAGCCTTTTACATGTAATTAGACTGAGTTATGGTAGTTCCACGCAGATTGGCTGAAGCATTAGCTCAGCCCTGACTATATGATGCTCTCACTGTGGACTGTGCATTCAACAGCAAACAAAACTGCTGTAGACAAGCGCACTGAGTTTATGTTTTTCTTTTCAACAACTGCCTCTTTACGATTGGGCCGTAAACAAGCAAACTGTGCCATTAAGAGTGAATTACTCGGCCGCACTCTCGCCACTCCTGCCAAATGTTGTTTTCTCTGCGATTCCTTCCCGGTGGCGGCTCATCGAAAGGGCCTTTAGTGGGGTTTTACTGGGTCCTGCACTGACAGGCTGCGTAGGACTTTGCCAGGCTTCTGCCCAAAGTAGCCCATTTCTCACTCCTTTCCTCTTACGGTCCAGACGGGTACATTTCGCTTGTGGACGGGCTGAATTTATGTGGTATTTGAACAGGGAAAAGTTGAATAATAAAAACAATAACACAGACTACACGAGACCGAAGCCACAAAATGCTTTTCTCCAGTCCTGAGTGGAAAGTGTGTTTTTGCCTTTCCTGCATGAATCTCGGTTGCCCAAGTTCACATCTGGCTTTGCCACTGTGCTGGTCGATGACAGTCTTAATAAAACAAAGTGCCGTCATTGAACAGAGATGACATCAGATCTTTTTCAGTGGAGCGAAGCAGAAAGACAGGCCAGTTTTCAGAAAGACAGGCCAGTTTTATACTGTGGGACAGACTGAAAATCGGCCTCCTGCATTTCAGCGGCCTTGCGTGGATTACAATTTTTTTGTGCTGAAAATAACATTATCTTGCCTGTATTCAGCCTAATTTTTTTTAAATATTTTGATGCAATTAGTTGAATTAAACCCAGGGATTTTAATCAACATCTATGTTTTGACTGAAAATATCAAACCGTTACAAATTTGTTGGAAGTGAATATCTAATGGAACTTGATCAAATTTAACACTGAAATGCTGTCTCAGGTTGAATATTGATGAAAAGACAATCAATGATGAAATTAATTTTAAACGTGTGCATAGCAATCTGTAAATACTTGGGGACTGTTGCATTTCATTTTTCGACTCTATGTTCCTGCAAAAGTGGTCATCTTCATTTAAACCAAGTCTTTTGCTCAGAATAAATTAAAATGACCACTGAGTTTTAAAAATTTGATATCTTGGGCCCTCGAATTTGAGATCCTTTTTATCCCATAAATGTCAGCGTTGTATCATTTCGAAAATTAAAATGTGCTACCTTCTTGGTGGTGGTCTATTGACGTCATTTCGATGAATAATTAGCTAACTAGCATGCTAACGCTTTTCACCATTAAATTCATAAATTGAAGTTTCCATGATAACAGTAACCCATATATTACTGTTACATATATTATATATATATATATATATATAGTATATATATTACTCATATATATATATATATATATATAGTATATATTAAATATATATTGTATATATATTACTCATATATATATATATATACTAATTACTTTAATGGCAAAAGGTGCTAACATGCTAGCTAGCAAATTATTCATCCCATTGACGAATAAACCATAAACCAGAAATTATCGCCAGCAGTGGATAGCGTTTATCAGCAGGAGGACTGGTAACTTTACCGTGTTTGTCGTATGCCAATGAACGGAATCTGACTTATCGCGACCCTAGAAAGTTATATTACACGTGTGTACTGCCAAACCTGTATCTCATGGGTCGATTTACACCAATTTTTTATCATTTATGGGGTAAATAACTAATATCAGCTTTGTCATTGAACTCTTCCTTAACTGTAATTTGAGTGTATTTACAAAGTGATGTTTATGGCAACACTGTAAGGACAGATAAACTCCATTCCATGTTTTCCAGAGCACCTGGATGGCGGGTCGAAGGCGGGGGACGGCAGCGGTCGGGCGAGGAAGGAGCGTACTGCGTTCACCAAGGAGCAGCTTCGGGAGCTGGAGGCGGAGTTTTCTCACCATAACTACCTGACGCGCCTGCGCCGCTATGAAATCGCCGTCAACCTGGACCTCACCGAGCGACAGGTCGCCCTCCCCCCAACCTTACACTGCAAGTCCTTTTACTGAAGAACTTATTTCATTTACCAATAAGGCAACATCACCTGTACCCTTTAGGAACAGGGTTACAAAACCCCAGAACAGGGGTGAGCCTATAGGTACACCATCGGTACACCATGTGTACACACACTTACTCCATCAGTCACTGGTTTAATGATTCATTTCAGCCCCTATAAATGGTTTTTATTATATATCTTCCCAAAATACCCTGTGGATCCTTTCAGGGTAAATTTTGGAAGTGAGTTTGTTACTGAACAGAAATGTATCTACACTGTGCTTTTAGTACCAGCCACAGCAGCCTCGCAACTGTACCGAGATCCAGACAGAAAACTTTATGGGTGTGTACGTGAGATCAGAATGAGGCCTGAGTACGAAGGTAGACATGGCCCAAGCAAGAGAAAGGAAGTAGGGGGGTAGGACGAGAGGCCAGTGTGATCCCATTGCGAGATGGTCTCCAGTTTTGAACAGTGTTTGTAGCTTGGTTCTCAGTGTAGAAATCGTAGCTCATTGCTCCACAGAAGAGAACACAATGGATATCAGTGGGCCGTCTGTCCCCGCTGGTGTTAGTTTCACATGCAGTGCACCCCTGCCCCATCACACCCCAAACCCTGGAGCTGTGGTGCACAGCCAGTGCAGATGGACATTTTGTTTGCGGCTCCAACTCAATAAAACCCTGTTGCTGACCTCAGTCAGACCATAAGACTGATCGCTGAAGGCTGATCAATGAAAACAGTTCCAGCACTGTGATAAATTTCAAGCTGGTTAAACACAGAAAGGAAAGTTCAACAACTGCCTTAAAAATTTGAGTTACACCAATTAAACGTGAGTGAACTCAACTTGAAGATAAGCTTTGTTTCAACTCATAATTGGTGAAAACAAAAAATAACTTCAAGTTCAACTATTGGAATCATACAAACTTGAGTTCAATAACTACGTTTGTAAAACTTGTCATGACTCGTGGAGTTAATGAGAGGAAATATCACTTAATGGGGCTATCATTTTTGAGCGTGCTGTGGTGTACAACTCTAAAGGACACTCACACTTGTACACACACACACAGACATTTCACAACCTTGAAAGGGGAGGTGTCTTTGACATCATGCAACAAAGACCCTGGACAATAACTCCACACCCCCTCCCTCACAGATCTGTGGTTTTGAGAGCGACTGCGCTGAGTTCCAGACTCCATCTCAGATGCATTTCCCAGACCTGTGTCCTGCACATGAGCCAAGCTGTTAGCTGAGACACGCACGCACACACACGCACACACACATACACACACACGCACACGCACACACACACATGCGCACACACGCACACGCACACACGCACGCACGTACACACGCACACACACACACACACACACACACACATGCGCGTGCGCACACACGCACGCACGCACACGCACACGCACGCACGCACGCATGCACACACACACACACACACACGTGCACACACAGACTCACGCACATACACTCTTCCCCAGCTCGGTTTTGTGTTTTTCCAGCCCTGCTCCCATATCCCCCTGTGTTTTACTCAGGCTGTATCCTGCACACAGTGACTGGCTGCACCGTCGGCCATATTTTTCTTCTTTCATCTGTACCAGTACAGTAGATCAAATACATCAGTGTGGAGGTGTGATAAAAACAGCTGTAAAATCCAGATTGGAAACGTAAAAGCCCTCACCAGAGTTCTGTTCCAACCACCTTTATTCATTGCACTGACAAAACTCCTACCAAGCATTCTAGTCTTGTATTTAGACTTTAAAACTCTTAGTTTTATTACCTTCATTTTTCAGAGAAACAATCTTCCTCTGATGGGAGATAATTTTGTCTCATTTGCCAATTTGTCAATGGGCTAAGACATTCTACTTGTCCCATGGACAAATCTAGAAATAAATCAAAATGACCTCAAATCAGTGAAATAATTTTTCTCTAAAAAAAAAAGAGTAGAGAAAAATGTAAAATGCTTGATAAGAGGTTTTTTGTCTCGCCCCGAAGGGATTTGCGAGACATAGGCGCCGTTTTCTCCGTCCGCGGCATCAGCGTCGGCGTCCATCCACAAAAACTATAACCAAGGTTAAAGTTTTTGGTTAAGGTTTTCGGGGGCAGCCGGGGCGATACATACCCGCAGCGTTAGTGCTTGCTTTTGTCTTTGGCTGTGTAATTAGCACAGTTCAAAACCCAAGAAGAAGTTCACCAGTGCTATAGCTTCTCTCTGATTTTAAAGTCCCTCCCGATGCACATGCTACATCACTGGGAGCTGAATGGAGTCCGTGTTGAGTTCGCCTGTCTCTCTGTGCCCCCGCACAGGTAAAGGTGTGGTTCTAGAACATGTTGAGTTCGCCTGTCTCTCTGTGCCCACGCACAGGTAAAGGTGTGGTTCTAGAACATGTTGAGTAAGCCTGTCTCTCTGTGCCCACGCACAGGTAAAGGTGTGGTTCTAGAACATGTTGAGTAAGCCTGTCTCTCTGTGCCCACGCACAGGTAAAGGTGTGGTTCTAGAACATGTTGAGTTCGCCTGTCTCTCTGTGCCCCCGCACAGGTAAAGGTGTGGTTCTAGAACATGTTGAGTAAGCCTGTCTCTCTGTGCCCCCGCACAGGTAAAGGTGTGGTTCTAGAACATGTTGAGTAAGCCTGTCTCTCTGTGCCCACGCACAGGTAAAGGTGTGGTTCTAGAACATGTTGAGTAAGCCTGTCTCTCTGTGCCCACGCACAGGTAAAGGTGTGGTTCTAGAACATGTTGAGTAAGCCTGTCTCTCTGTGCCCACGCACAGGTAAAGGTGTGGTTCTAGAACATGTTGAGTAAGCCTGTCTCTCTGTGCCCACGCACAGGTAAAGGTGTGGTTCTAGAACATGTTGAGTAAGCCTGTCTCTCTGTGCCCACGCACAGGTAAAGGTGTGGTTCTAGAACATGTTGAGTAAGCCTGTCTCTCTGTGCCCACGCACAGGTAAAGGTGTGGTTCTAGAACATGTTGAGTTCGCCTGTCTCTCTGTGCCCCCGCACAGGTAAAGGTGTGGTTCTAGAACATGTTGAGTAAGCCTGTCTCTCTGTGCCCCCGCACAGGTAAAGGTGTGGTTCTAGAACATGTTGAGTAAGCCTGTCTCTCTGTGCCCACGCACAGGTAAAGGTGTGGTTCTAGAACATGTTGAGTAAGCCTGTCTCTCTGTGCCCACGCACAGGTAAAGGTGTGGTTCTAGAACATGTTGAGTAAGCCTGTCTCTCTGTGCCCCCGCACAGGTAAAGGTGTGGTTCTAGAACATGTTGAGTAAGCCTGTCTCTCTGTGCCCCCGCACAGGTAAAGGCGTGGTTCTAGAACATGTTGAGTAAGCCTGTCTCTTTATTTGCCTGCACAGGTAAAGGTGTGGTTCTAGAACATGTTGAGTAAGCCTGTCTCTCTGTGCCCCTGCACAGGTAAAGGTGTGGTTCCAGAACAGAAGGATGAAATGGAAGCGGGTGAAGGGGGGCCAGCCGGCATCGCCCAACGACCTGGAGGGAGAGGATGGGGACTCGGGGGCCTCCCCCAGCTCGGACTGAGCAAACTGGCCCTCATAACCTGGAGAACTGGGCCTCTAAACACAATGAGCTGAGTGACTGCAGAGACACTGCATAGCAAACGCAGCACCAGGGATATCAGGGCAGGACCCTCGACTTTGAGACTCTGTGTCCCACTGTTACTCATATTCTGTGGCTCGAACATACAGACTATCGCTGGGGCCACAAAATCGCAGCCCTCCAGGGCCAAAACCAGCTCATTTTTCATGCTTTCCTCCTCAGGTGTGAAAAGAGCTGGCCAATCAGTAACATCAACATTTTTCAGTTAAAAAACCTGGAAGGCAAAAAACCCAGTCAGAATTTGGATTGGGGGCCGAGAGTTACTACCCCAGGTCAATGGCCCACACTCTGCATGTATAAATGCTTTTTTGGGGGTTGAGGAGAGAGTCATTCGGAAAACCTGAAGTTTGGCTGCTTCACCCACTTTTCAGTTTAGACTTTTGATCAAATAATAGCAAAATACAGGCTAAAGATTTGCCGCTCTGTAAGTGTCTGGAAATACTGTGTAAAGTTCCATTTGGATTCCTGGGAGAAAAATCTGCGCTACAGAATTCCCCTTTTTTGCCCATAAGGCTGTACCATTCCGAAGTCTTCACCACCAACAAGTGCCTCAATCCCAGGGACTGGGACCTTTATGAGGAGCAAAAACCAACTGGCCCTCCATAAGGTTTAGCGCACACTGAAGGTCTCAGCCAGTCAGGTCTTCAGTGTGATTTAAAACATTGTGGATTTTTTTTTTCTTTTTGTGATCTAAATTTTTGCTGTTTTAAATGCATTTTTTAATCACATTGCTTTATTCTTGCCGGTAATATAATAAGTATGGAATATTGTTAATATTTCTCTGAATGCTTGAATAAATATTCATCACCAAATTAAACATTAGAAATGAATGGTGTTTTTCTGTCCGGCTGATGTGACTGATGAGTTGTTGTGATATAAATTCACTATGTTTTGGCCAGTGTCGTGGAAAATCTGGTCCCCTTGACATGACTTTCTTCACATAATGTGCATCAAAATGTGTCAAATCACATCGCTATTTTTGCAGTATCAAGTGCAGTTCGCCTGTACTGTAAAAACTGAGAGCTAGCTAGCTATGTAATGTGATAATGCACTCTATACTGTTATAGGTAGCACACTAATGTAGCTTGCTAGCTAATGGGATTACTCGCTCCTTACTGCCATAGCTGGTGTTGACAATCATATTTCAATATTTCTCGTCATATTAATCAATCACCATCCTAATCATGGCCTCACATCACTAGCTCACCAATCTTTCTATCTAGCTAACTAGCTATTGGCATGACAAACTCTTTGATGTAATAGCTTGCATGTCAATCTTGGGCAAATGGGTCCTCGGAAAAAAATTGCTAGTTTGGGGCAATATACCGCATACATACCTCCCGCTATCTTCGCCGTGAGCGATACGAAATCCTCGCAAGGCACGTATTGACATGCATAATGCAACGGAAGTCACGTGGGGGGGGACCAGATTTTCCGCAACACCGGTTTTGAGCGACTGTTGGGTAGATGTTTGTTCTGAGCATAGCTTGTGAAACAAAAGAAAAATGAAAGGCAAAAGCTATTCCCCCAACCGTTGGGTGAATTGCAAATGTCAATTTCATTATTCACCCATACATTCTCAGCCAGTGAAATGCGTGGTATATTTTGCAAGTGACATCTTTTGGCGCCATTTTAATGGTCTGATCTGGAAGATGGTTGGGGGAGTAAGAGCAACCTTCCCGCCCCGTTTTCCACTCAGAAAATGGAATGTTACACAAGCAGTTATGAAATGTTCTCACATGAACATTTATTTATTCATTTTTATACTGCAGTTTGTGAATTTTCCTCCTGTCAATCTTATGGAATGCTGTCTCTGATTATAAGGCAATCATAATTCATATCAGAGCTCTGTCACAGATGGTCTGAGAGAAAGAAACATCACTCCAAAATTTCAGTATGATAAGTGCCTCCTCTGGCCAGGGGAATGGGAGGGGTGCAGAATGCAGTATGGGGTACCCTCACATGGGGCAGGTGGCGAGAGGGATGTGGGGGGGGGGGGGGGGCAGCGGCTCAGCAAGTGCAGGATGTGGTAACAGCCAGTAGCCAGTCTTCAAATTTCCTGCTTTTCCCAAAGAAAACACTTGTGTTGCATGAGGGAGAATGGCTAGCCTGTGAGCTAACCAACCCGCGGGGCCTCGTAATCTTTACCCCAACCGCTCCATCTCAGTTTCCTGACAGGGTTAAGAGAGGGCCCCTCATTTTAACTCTGCCCCCTCCCATTGTCCACTCACCAGCACCCTAACCTGTCTCACTGACAAAAAAACTCAATTTAGGAACAGGGAAAAATTTTGAGATATCTCACCAAAATAACCCAGGACTAATTTGATTGATAGTCTCTGGAGTGTACAATTAAAGAACTTGGTTTAAAAAATGAATTAAAATTCTAAAATTAAAAAATTAATAACTGTTTCTGCAAAAGAATGCATCAAATGTTAGCCCCCAAAATCAAAGCTAATTCTTGATAGCCTTGGTCCCTCATCGTTTCCCCATTAGCTCTCTCAAGTGTCTGAGATTAACCCCCATGTCAGTGTGATGTAACTCTGCATTTTCCCGCCAGACGGTTTTACTCAAAGCAACACACAGAGAACAGAGTCTGACACCCGACAGCTTCCATTTGCTTTGTTAGCGTGTCAGCGTCCCCCCACCCGCCCTCGCCCACAGGACAGGAGGGGTGTCCCGAGGGCCAGCGCGGCCCCCTCACCCCCGCATGGACGGTGTGAGACCGCCTGAGACACCGGCGCAGACGCGTATCCATTTCAGCCGAAGCTAATTAAAATCTGATGTGCGTCAGGTTAGCGGGGGGAAAGAGCCGCTAGCAGACAGAAGCCTTTGGGAGCTTGGGGTTGGCCACGATGGAAAACCTTCCTTCCTTTATTCCAGCGCGTGTCCGTCCCGCCTGTCGCTCTAACCCCTGAGCCAGCGGACATGGTTCCGCAGCAAACTGGCCTGATGGTCAGAATACAAACGCCAGTGGGGTCTGAGAAGAGCCAGGCCACTTCCTGCAGACGAGCCCCATCAGTCAGTGCAGTTCACGGCGAGTTACTGTGAGACAAAGCGATTTGCCTGTGTTTCCGTGGGGTTGCTTGTGTGTAATGGATGGGGTTTGGTGGATGGATGACTTCTGGTTTTTTGCCTGTTGGGCAGACGGACGGGTCTCTGCGGGGCAAAACAGAGACTGAGGCTGCATAGGATGTCTGACGGCTGTTCCACCCACAATTCCTATAGATCAGGGGCTGTCTGTGGGACACTGTGTAGACTGGTGCGTGTGTGTGTGTGTGTGTGTGTGTGTGTGTGTGTGTGTGCATGTATGAGTCCTTATTTGTGTGTATGTATATATATATGTGTGTGTCTGCGTGTGTTTTTTTGTATGTACATATACTGCATATGTGTCTGTTTGTGTGTGGGTGTGTGTGTGTGTGTTTGTGCACATGTGCATGTGTGTATATGTGTGTGTGTGTGTGTGTGTGTGTGTGTGTGTGAGTGTATGTGAGCATGTAAGAGTACTTATGCGTGTGTGGGTGTATATATGAGTGTGTGTGTCTGCATGTTTTTTTTTTGTATATACATATAAGGTATATGTGTGTTTGTGGACGCGTGCGCATGTGTGTATATATGTGTGTGTGTGTGTGCGTGTGTGCATGTATGAGTCCTTATTTGTGCGTGTGTGAGTGTGTGTATATATATATATATATATATATGTGTGTGTGTGTGTGTGCGTGTGTGTGTGTATATGCGCGCGTGTGTGTGTGTGTGTGTGTATGTGTGTATGTGAGTGTGTGTGTTTCAGAAAGCAGTGGAGCAGAAACTAAAAGAGCTGTTCATTTATGACCAAAATCCAGAGTGTATTTCTAAATACATCACAGTTGTAAACAAAACAGTAAAAATGTTACTGTTACATGACCGTATCTCTAATGCAGTTTTCTAGGCCAACCTTCACCATTCCCAGGCTCTGAAATAGTTCCTGATGAACTGTGGGGTAGATTGCTGTTCTTCTGGTGATCACCACTCAGCTCACTCCTCCTTCACTGATATATAAAGAAACACATTCTCATCGGCAACATTAAAAACTGTGTTGAGGACAAAATATTTGCTTGCTCAAAGCGTTTTACGGTTTTCTTTCCAGCTGTTTGAGAGAAAACATTTCCCCAGTTGGTGTTCGGCTAGGCCTGAATGACAGTATTGAGAAATACTGGTGTGTGTGTGTGGGTGTGGGGGGGGGTGCGGCAGGTCACATGCCAGTTTTGCCCCCCGCATGACCTGTGGGGGTGGGGGGAGGGGGGAGTGGAGGTGAAGACCCCCTCAGGTCAGTTACAGAATACATTAACCATGGGCTCCCAAAAACACTCAACACGACTCACCCCGGATGCCACGATGAGCCAACACAGTGAGCTTCTCTAAAACAAACACCGGCTAACGGCCCGGCCGAGGTCACACTCCGCATCCAGCCCTCAGCCAATCGCAGACCTTCTATTTTCTCTTGATGAGGAGGAGGGGTAGTATCAGATTATCAGGTATGAATTTGGGGCTCCAGTGTCAAAACATTTGCACAGATATCCAGAAGTTCAAGCCCGATACCACCCCATCTAAAAAAATTATAATCATGAACTGTCCTGGTGATTGTATTACAGGCTTTTGAACCTCTTGAGTCAAGTCTGTTTTCAAAGAAAATTAACTTTTTTTTAAAACATTGCCAGGGCTGTAACAGTACTCAGTCCCATTTTTTTTTTGGTCCATCTGCCTTTAGAAGACCTCTTCCGACCATCCGATTCGGCTCCTTCTGGTTTCAAAAGATCTTCTGCCTCTTCCAAGAGATTGTTGGAAGCAGAAAACACTGCACCCACCAGCAATAATATCGACTCATGCAGCGAATTTAGTCCCTAATTTTACACCTTAGCTGCTATAGCTCACCACAACTGTTGCCAAACAAATGGAAAGGTCAATTCACAGGTACTTTATGATTTTATGACCTGATGAGCAATACGCTTTGCATTTTTTTTTAATTCTAGAGGGCTATGTGTAATTGGGCCTTATGCAACTTCACTAGCAGCATAAATCTGTGTGCAGTTTATCACAGGGATAATTTGCAATGGGCAATTTAACAGCACTTTATTATGATGTTCAGTCTCACCAGCACCTTACAGTAATGTTTAGCACCACAAGTGCAATATATCCAGATGGTGGTACTTTATCACACAAAGCACTTTATCTCTGGTTTTCTAGCACCTACTGCACATAAACTCAGATGGACACCAGTCTTGGTTTGTATAACACCACATGGCCACTCAGCATAATGTTCTGTGTTAGCGTGTGTTTAGCCGGTGTGATCTCTGCGTTACATATTTCTGTGCCTTTGTATCTTATATTCTGATAGCGCTGGGTGACACCAGTCTGCCAAGGGACAACGGAGGAAATCATCTTGTGGCTATAATCTGGCATATTTACATGTAAATGTTCATTACTATGCACCGTCCCTAATTTAAATTTAATTTAAATAAGTAAGTAAATATATTAGCGCAAAAGCTTAGTTTTGTTGTTTTTGGATAGATGTGCTGTTGTTGTGCTGGTACCAGTAAAAGTGGTTTATCTCTTTCGTAACTTTAAATTTCTAAAAACACAAGGGCCACCTCAACTGCTTCCGGTAGAGTGGAATCGAATTCACCTTAGGAGAGAGGGTGAGCTTGAGGAATGGCTCGGGGGTTAGGGGTCGGGGGTCACAGCTGAAGGACCAGTGTCAGAATAAAATCATGTGGTGCAGGCCAGGCTGAATCTAGAGGCCCTCGCAAAAGAGGGCTGGACTGAGTGTCACTGTTCGCTCCGACAAGATTTCACTGCCGACTTCAAAGCTGCGCGACCTCTGACCCCCAGCTCTAGCGTGAGGCAGTGCTGCATGTCGAGGGTTGAGGTGATGGCTGCCTTTAGTGTTTCATGGTGCGCTGCATGCAGGTGAAACGCTGTTCGCAAAGTAAGTGAAAAAACTGACTTAGCTTCCCTTTGGAGTGAACTCCGTGTGTGTGCGTGTGTGTTTGTGTGGTTGTTTTGTGTGAGTGCACGTGTGTGTCTGTACTGTATGTGTGTGTGTGTGGCATTTGGCATTTGCTGTTTGTATTCATTAACCATAACCCAATCCTAATCCTAACCCTGACCTCATCCCAATCCCAAACCTTGCTAACACGAACCCCAATATCAGCTCAGTCATCCATTTTCATCCCAACTCAGTCTTAAACTCTCATTTCAGCTCTTCAGTATGAAATCTTCAAAGATGAATTTTCAGGTAAAAACTGCTGGTTAATTTCCATTTAAAATTGTCTTTACACTTCAGAGCCTCACCTCTGCAAACTTCTGACTCAATCTCACAGAGTAAATACCAGGAACTCTGCGGAATCTGTAAACTCCGACAGGGACATCTCTTGGGAGGCCTGTAAGGTTGTGTTTTTCTCGAGTCGTATTTTTGTTGGAGATCTTGGCGAGGATCTTAACACCGTCCACAGTGTCCTTCGCCATCAGCCAACCATCTTCCCTGTTCTGACCAGGTGTGTGTGTGTGTGTGTGTGTGTGCGCGTGGTTGTGAGTGTGAGTTTGTGTGTATGTTTGTCCATGTGTATTTGTGTGTGTGTATGAGGTGTGTGTGCGTGTGTGAGGTGTGCATGTGTGTGCATGTGTGTGGTGAGTGTGTGTGGGGGGAGGTTCTCGGGCACTGGGGGCTCGTCCATCACTTTCTCCTCCCCCCGGCATCGTAAAGGTGTCACGGCCCTGCGGACGCACAGTTCCGGTGTGGGACAGGAATTCCTACGAGTTCCGGGTCTCTTGGTCAAGTGAGTCCCGTGTGTATTCCCACATGAGGACTCAGCAGGGCCACATCTCAGGTCTGGGAATGATGTTTAACAGCCTGAATGATACGCGCTAACATTAATGCAGGGGCACTGGGACCCAGGGGCAGAGTTAGCAAGAGCTGTATCAAGGGCATGTTAGCTGTAGAGTGAAAAACTGTACAGCAGCATTGAGATGGGAGAAAGTAAACACGATACATGGCTTTATCTTGTCATTGTAGTCGGGGTCACAAACGAAAGTTAGCCAAGGCTATATTGAACACTAATATTACATACATGCCAACTCAACAACTTTCGGGGATTTTGATCCTGAAAAAAAAGCCCCAAAAGCAGTAGAGTTGGCATGTATGATATTAAGATATATTATTTACACAGAGAATCAGTGGCATAGCCAGCGGGGCTGCTAAGACACGTCCCTTTTTGACTGCAATTAGTAGATCTCAATCATTTTCCTTTATTGACGCGTTTTCCAATTATCTTAATTGGTAACTGAAGACATGGTTTCTCTCCATATGCGATCTAGATTCCATTCCGTTGATAATTATCTGTAGTGTTATGTTCACCTGAAAGACAGGAAAATGGTGAGCCTAGTTGGGCTGAATGGCCCGTTCTTGCCACTCGTCATGGTGGTTTATCATATACTTCTTAAATACGGGGAATCTGCCCATGTGATACGAGAGCAAGGCACGAGGCTGTATCAGCCCGCCGGGCAAAAATACTGTATCAGTGGCAGCGACCACTGACATAGCAGTTGTTGGCAACGCATCGCTTCAGACACTGATTACACGCCGTCATGGCGGAGAGACACATTAATTCCTCAGCAGCTGAAATTTCTGAACAGGAGTACGATAAAGAAAAGGAACTTGACGCAGGATTATTTGTTAACAGCATGTGTAATGCCACGTTTTGCAGCAATATTCTTGCAATGGGCTGTAGCGAAATGTTTCATGCGTAAGGTATGGTAGAAAGGTAAGTTTATTACCTTAATGGAGACCATCGTATTTCCATGCTAGCTAGCTAATTAGCTATTTAATTGACTTGAAAACACCGCTGACTAAAAGCAAATGCCAGCACTACTGGCCTGTATCAATGAAATCAAATTAAACTTTACAACAGCTGTATGTACAACAGTAGTGCAGGCATGATGAGATGACGTTTCTCCAGGATCCATAAATTACAGCACACATGCCTAAGTAAGCACTCAAACACACTGTTCTGTCCACACCAGCCCTCTAGATGTAGGACTTCATCCCTGTACATAGACTCATCATTTCCCCGAATGAGTCCAACCGCTGTGGTGTCATCCGCAAACTTGATGATCTGGATCTTCTTGTGTCTGGGTGCGCAGTCGTGGGTTAGCAGCGTAAACATCAGTAGACTGAGTATATAGACTTGAGGAGATCCAGTGCTCAGAGTGATGGAGCTGGAGGTGTTTTTTCTGATACGGACAGACTGTCGTCTCTCAGTCTGAAAGTCCAGGACCCAGAGATCCTGGTAGTGTTCAGACCAAGATGGAGAAGTTTCTCCATTAGTCGCTGGGGGATGATGGTGTTAAACTTTGAACTGAAGTCAATGTACAAGATCCTTGTATAGGTGTCTTTACAGTTCAAGTGGGTAATGACTGAGTGTAATGTCGTGGATATTGTGTCCTCTGTGGAGCGGTTGGGATGGTAGGCGAACTAGTGTGGGATGCAGGAAGACTGGCTGTGATGTGTGGTTTGACGAGCCGTTCAAAATACTTCATCACAATTGGTGTCATAGCAACGGGGCGGTAGTCATTCAGACGGGCTACAAGTGGTTTCTTTGCCACCGGTACTATTGTGGATGTTTTGAAGCATCTGGGTACAATGGCCTGACTGAGGGAGATGTAAAAGATATCAGTTAGAACATCCGTCAGCTAACCAGTGCAGAATCTGGGCACATGTCCCGGGTTATCGTCCGGGCCTGCCGCCTTCTGTGGGTCGACCCTAGTTGGGGTCCTCCGTGTGTTTGCTGCGCTGTCTGCCTCGGCAGGCGGTGGGGAAGGATCTGCCATCCCTCTGGTCATCGCGCTCAGTGCTTCAAAGCGTGCAAAGAAGTTGTTAAGCCTGTCTGGAAGAGAAGCGTCATTGTCCTCAGCCCCCTGCCTGGACTTCGTCAGAGTTCGTCAGTGCTTGGACTCCCTGCCACATCCGTCTGGTGTTCCCTATGTCACTCTGTAGGTGCGTTTGCAGCCTTAATTCCCTTTGAGAGCGCAGACCTGGCTGAGAGGACGGCAGTCTTGTCCCCCACCCTGAAGGCCGCATCTTAGGCTGTCAGCATCGAGCGCATCTGTGTGGTCATTCAGGGTTTTTGGTTGCCACGTACAGTGAAGGTCTTAATTACAATGACATTCTCTGTGCACTTAGCGATATACAGCACCCTCCATAATTATTAGCACCCCTGGTTAAGATGTGTTAAAAGCCTTAAAATAAATTCCATTTTTATTGCAGAAGCATACTCTCTGACTGAAAATTGTTGAAAATTTAACCTTCAACTCAAATTAATTTTAAGAGGGGAAAAAAAAACCTGACCAAAAAATAATTATTTTTCATAAAATCACCTGTTCCACAATTATTGGCACCCCTAACAATTCCTTGGAAATAAATGTAATTGAAGTATTTCTGTCATTTCTACAGTAGTTTACAAAGTTGATCAGGGTATCTAGGAACATTTAATTAGTAACTCATCACTTCCTGTTTCCCTGGGGTATAAATATGACGTGACACAGAGGCCATTTCTTTTATCCACTCTTCAACATGGGAAAAATAAAGGAACACACCATTCAACTAAGGCAGATGTGTGTCAACCTTCACAAGTAAAGCAATGGCTGTAAGAAAATAGCCACTCACCTGCACCTGCCCATATTTACTGTCAAATAGAATCATTAAGAAGTTTAAAACTACTAGAACAGCGGTAAACAAGCCTGGACGAGGATGCAAGGTTATTTTGCCACCATGCGCAGTGAGGAGGATGGTAACAGAAATATAAAGTTCTTTAAAGCTCACCGTTGAAGAATTGCAACAAATGGTAGCATTTTGGGGTCACAAAGTCTCCAAAACAACCATCAGGCGCTATTTACATGCCAACAAGCTGTTTGGGAGGCATGCACGGAAAACACCTTTTCTCACTCACAATCATAAACGCAAACGTCTGGAGTTCGCTAAGCGGTACTGGGACTTCTACTGGGACTGTTTGCTTTGGTCAGATGAGACCGTGATAGAGCTTTTCGGCAACAAACACTTGAGGTAGGTCTGGCGGAACACAAAAGATGAGTATGCAGAAAAGCACCTCAGGCCCTCTGTGAAGTATGGGGGAGGATCGGTAATGCTGTGGGCCTGTTTCTCTTCCAGAGGCCCCGGGAGCCTTGTTAGGGTGCATGGCATCATGAACGCTTTGAAATATCGGGACTTTTTAAATCAAAATCTGGTGCTCTCTGCCTGAAAGCTGAAGATGGGTCATCACTGGGTCTTTCAGCAAGATAATGACCATCAACATGTGGCCAAATCTATACAGAAATGGTTCACCAGACACAGAATCAAGCTCCTTCCATGGCCATCTCAGTCCCCAGACCTCAACCCCATTGAAAACCAGTGGAGTGAGCTGAAGAGGGGAGTGCAGAGGAGAGGACCCAGGTCGCTGGATGATTTAGAGAGATTGCGCTAGGAGGAATGGTCAAAGATCCCTCGGTCTGTATTCTCCCATCTTGTGAAACATTATAGGAGAAGATTAGGTGCTGTTTTGTTGGCAAAAGGGGGTTATATAAAGTATTAACATCAGGGGCGCTAATAATTGTGGCACACATGATTTATTTATTATTAGAATTATTTCTTAATGTGGGATTTTTTTCCCACTGAATAAATGCACTTGAATTAAAGGTTGGATTTTCCTCTTTTTTCATATTTATATTATTTAGAAAAAAACTGAATTTATTAGAAGCTAAAGAACACATCTTAACCAGGGGTGCCAGTAATTATTGAGGGCACTGTCGCTGGTTACCGCCTCAGCATACTCCTCAGTGTCCGTCTGCTCCTCCTGGGAGGCTGCTGTCTTGAAGACGTCCCAGCCAGTGCTCATGAAGCAGTCCTGGGGCTGCACCCTCTGGGTAGTTCTGGTTTGTTTTGTCACTGGCTTGCTACGCTTCAGTATTGGTTTGTATGCTGGTATCAGCATGACGAATAGGTGTTCAGAGCAGCCGAGATGGGGCGGGGGGTTGCCTTGTATGCATCTCAGGAGTTTGTCTACACCAAGTCTAGCATGTTGTCTCCTCTGGTTTTAAGGTCCACAAATTGTTTAAACTTAAGGAGCACAGTCTTTAAACTGGTGTGGTTAAAATCCCCAGCAATCACAACACAGCTGTCTGGGTGTTTAGTCAATAGCTCAGTGATGGCATCGTACAGCCCGCTGAGTGCCTCATTAGTATTAGCTTTAACATTAGCACTGGGGGCTATGTAAACTGCGGCTACAATCACGTTGGAGATAGAATGGCCGGCATTTCACAATGAGGAACTCCGCCAACTGTAAGCAGAGTTTCGTTGCTAATGTGGCATTAACACACCAGTCTTTGTTGATATAGATGCACAGGCCCCCACCTCGGCCCTTTCCGGAGATATCTGCCTTTCTGTCAGCCCGGAACGATGTCATCCTCTCCAGCTGTATAGCCTCGTCTGGGATGTTGTCGTGGAGCCATGTTTCCGAGAGAGCAAACACACAACAGTCTCTCCACTCTCTGCGGGTTTCTCTCAGCAGATGTAACTCGTCCAGCTTATTGTGGAGGGAGCGGGCGTTTGAGAGTAGGAGCGACAGCACTGCTGGTCTGGGGGGGTTAGCCTTTAGCCTAGCATGGATACCAGCTCTCGTCCCCCTCTTTTGTGTACATTCACACCGTTTCGCTTCCTCCTCCTTCAGGTGGCAGCCGGTGTAGTACGCCGTAGATAGTATTCCATGCCGGCGTAGTACAACCAAACCACAACTGAGCAACCTAATTCTTGTAGCATGTTTTGCCCTGATGTTTAGCAGTCTCCTGGCAGTAGGATAAACATACCACTCAAAGCTTCCACACTTCTTCATCACTAGAGGGGCTGGTGTGTCCAAACCGCCGCCATGATCTCCTCAACGATGACATGATCAGTCAAAAAATAAATACTGAAATAAATACTTTGGGTAAAATGCATCGTTAATCATGGTCAAAATCAGTATATGATAAATAGAACATCATATGCACATTTTCATTTCACACCGTGCATCAACTAAAGCGCGTGATATGAAAAATCTCTATTTATCTTATGTTATGTCAGTCTCCTGTCTCCCTGCCCTCGAAATTCACCAGAATCCTCTGTCCCTGTGTGTTTTGAGAGATTTTGCCAGTGGCTGCAGTGGTAACTGCAGAAAATGTCATTGAAATGAACTGAATAAATATGAACTGAAAACAGTATCCATAGAAATGACCAGACTTCCTCTCTTGCTCATACCAGGGTTAGAGCACTTCCCTCCGGAGGCTCAGGGCCTCCTGCGCTGCAGATTGGAATAATGACTGGCAGCGATGGAGGAGAAGAGAAGTTTCCAGGCCGTGCTGAAGTGTTTCCCGTCACGGGTCAGTGAGGCGGGTGATGTCATCATGGAACGCCAGCTAGATGGAAAGAGAAATGTTTTATTCCCAGTCCGTCCAGATAATGCCCCAATTTCACATGAAAATCATAGACTCATTGAGAACATGGACGTGCTGCAGAACAATCCAGTAATTCACTCAGCTAATGAGAGCCAGTTTTGGACATAAGAATCCAGGGAATGTGTGCATTCTGGGATAGGTGGACTCCTCCAGACTCGAGAGGCTTAAAAAATATGACTGTCATGGCCTATCGACTTACAGTTTACAGGAGACAATCTCCACATTACGACTGATTTACTTTCTTATGGTTCATGCTTTTATTTTGTTGAGACCAATGTGAGCCTATTAGTTTTTAAAGCTAGACAGCTAAAGGTTTGGTCGATGGATTTTGTTTATGCGATTTTTCTGGTCCAGATTTGGTTGGGTTTTTAGATGTCAAATTTTCATCAAAAGAAGAAAACTAAACTCCTTTAAATTCACAGTGATTTTTCCATTAAAGATCAGGAATAATCTGGCCTCGTGGGTCTCAGATTTCTTTCGGCCAACAAATAGATTTATTTGTTTCATGGTTGCTAAGCCATGTTAATAAATTAAATTAGATTTGAATCCTGATATTGAAGCACAGCTTGCCTTGTTGTATTTCTTTATATTTTTACATACAGTATATTGTTGTGATAAGGGTTAGATTTAGAGGATCGGGGCGGCTGCCAGAGAGACTGCTACCAAACAGCAGCCCTGCGGGGTCAGAGCAAACATCTCTGCTGAAGATGCCGTGTGATTGGAGGATCAGGACTTATGGGCCTAAGACTGATCCCTGACGCATCCTGCAGGCGGATCTCATTAATGAGAAGAAAAACAGTGGTGCTGGGTGTGTTTTCACAGCCCAGCTTACGATAACATCGTCTGTCCTCCCTCCACAGCCTTACGAGAGCAGCAGGGAACTCCGGCGTCCAACACCTTCCAATTGGCTAAAGTACAACGCCACCGGAAACGACTAAACGAAGGGAGGGGGGGGGGGGGTTACACACATCCCAGAAATCCCTCAGGAGTGGGGGGAGGGGTACAGAGACCAAACTGAACAAATTTGATCAAGATACGACTCGATCCCGACAGACTGCTACCAGACAGCTTCAAATTACACCCTTCTGCATCACATCCCACCGCACCTGATGATCCTGTAAAGATTCCCGCAGCTGATGTTTACACAGCGTTGCTGAAATGTTTTGGTTGTTGGTATGCAAGTCCTTGCCACCATCTCTGAGGTGCATTTTTTCGCCGTATTGTCAAATCTTTGAATGAGTTACATTGCCTTACCTTATTTGCGATTAATTTGAGCAAATTGAGTGAAAAGGTATTTGTGCTTGAGTTTAGAAATAAGAGCTTTTTGTTTTTATCCGCTTTCTCTCCTGCAGCCGAAACTGCAGATGGTGCCGTGCTGTACCGACAGAGTCCCAGCGGAAGGACTGTGGAGGTGGGAGGTGGGGGCGGTTGGGAGGTCACCCAGAGGTCACAGGTGAAACATTCACAGGAGTGAAGTCAGCAGATCCAAGCAGTCGAGCAGAGCCAGGAGACTCGTCCATCATCGGGACGCCCCGCACGCTAAACGGTAACGATACACGAGAAGGTCAGCAGGGCTGTTGTCTGTACAGACTGCCGTCCTGCCGCTTTTCATATGTTTAAGAATACAGGAGGTAGTGATGGGGGAAGAGAACTCTTATACGCATCCTACAAGAGAATCTCGTATGGACCTTTCTGCCATTTTGTTTTTTTTTTTAACTCACTGTTATTGCAAACACACTGCTTGCACAAATCTGTATCTGGCTCTACATTCATGGGGACAGTGATTAGTCTCAAAATACAGAGCATTACGGCGCATTTTGCATTCTCTCTCCCTTCTACAATCGCCACCCCTCCTCTACATCCATCTTACCCGCACTCTCCTCTCATTACTGATCATTATCACACCTCCACCAGGAGCTAATATCTTCTCACTGGCATTTGTTTGTACATTTGGTCATTCATTTTTTTGATTGGTCAGTTAATGGAATATGAAGAGTTTGTTTCCAAAACGCAATATATCCATTTTACTCATTTTGAGTAAATAAACGTTTTCTGCGTTGGCGCCTATTGCATTTCATAGAAAAACACAAACTTTGACCATGGAAAACTACACCATATAGCATAAATTTCTAAAAATGGATTTGTGCATCATGTATAAGAGGCACAGGGCTATCACTGATATTGTCTATTTTTTTTATTTTGGCACTGGGTCTCATTCATGAGACGTTAGTAAATTTGTGCATAGATTTGCACATAGAAGCCTACGCTACTACAACCCTACTCCGGATTCATGAACGCCACGGGAAACTCAGATCTGATCGTAAACTCGTGTGTGTGATCATGAATGCCAATCCATCGTAAACTGACGGCGCGCTCTGGGTAATCAGCTTTTAGCATAAATCCCCGCCCATGAATTGCCAGTGACCACCATATAAGGAGGTGTAGATGCATCCAGTAGACCTGTCGGTTATGGCGCAAACAAAGAGAGAAAGAAAAGAATTATTCTTAATCAGAGATCATTTTGGGTGAAGGTGTTGAAAATAATTTTTTATTTTTTTTCTTCATCTGTTAACTGTGGTGTGACAGAGTCAGGCAAAGTGAAGGCCTGGAGGGAGGAGATAGATGCCGTTGATGTTGTCTCCGTAGTCCAAAGAACCATGTCTGCGTGAGGTTACGGTAAGGAACCAGACGCGAGAACCAAGTAATCCAGAAAGCTTGTGTTTTATTAGGAAAGGGGGCGAACCCCCGCAGAGCAGGAGGCAACAGTATAAAGTCCACAATCCAAAAATCTGAATCCCAGGGGTGTAATCCAAGTCGTAATCAGGGCATCAACACAAAGCTCGTGGTCGGGCAAAAAAGGTTTGATACGCAGATGCAAACAAATCTAATACAAAGCCAAAATCGTGATGAGGGACGGTCCAGTCAGAAGTGAATCTCAGAGCATAAACAGTCGCAGCACAGGTAAACTAGGACAACGTTCTGACAAGAGCTGTGAGTGAAATGACTGCTTAAATACGTGTAAGGGACGCCACCTGCTATGATAGGGAACAGGTGAGCTGGATCAGACTAATTACAAAGGAATGAACATGAGGAAGTTCCTGATTACAAGAAATTGGCAAAAGCCAAAATGTGGACAGGGATCACAGAGACAGTCTACTGACAAACATACGGGTCCAGTTAGGGAGTTCTAACATGCACAGATAAGAGAGATCAGAGTTTAACAAGTGTGGAGGTTCCGCTGAAATTGCAGCAAAGTAGATTGAGTAAAGCCAAAGGGGTGGAGACTACAATAGGGCGAAGAGAGCTCGTTAGTCAATTAGTAAGTGCAGCTATACAATCCCTAGTGCTCGTTAGTAAGTTAGTACTGACAGTTTAATAAAACAGTGTTAGTTTTCTGTTAGTATCTCTAATTCAAATAATAAACTGTTTGTCTGGTTTGTAATGACAGAAAAGCAGGGTCAACGAAGTAAACGAGATTAGAAGGAAACCCCAGAAACCATGAAATCACCCGAAAGAATGGTACGCAATACTGGGGCTGTGAGTAATCACAAGACATGAGACGAGACAGGGGGAGACAAAGTGCAATGCATGGTGAAAAACAAAAACATGGACCGGAGAAAACTGCAATTATGGAATATGGAAGACAGAAACCGACAAAGCAAAAACAAAACATGAAAAGGCATCTAGATCACAATACAAAATACAGAGCGTGGTCAGACAATGCAGAATTCATAATCCAAACATGGTGGAATTATAAATAAACATGGCAGAAAGGGCAGAATCACAACAGTCCGAGGTGAAGCGTAAATGGTTTGACATAAAAGTGGAGGCAAAGAAACGCTGAAGCGTTTCTAAAGTTCCACGAGACTTGGCAGCAAGTTTAAACTTGAAAAGTAAAAAGGTAGTACGCCCTATGCTGCCTCGTTTTCATAATTATTTATATTATTTTAATGGTGTGCTGTGTAAAATGTAAAGCGCGGCAAACAATATTTTTGCTCAGATTTTCTGCATCACCGCAGAAATGCTGTCGGTTCCCGCGGCAAAAAAATAAATAAAAAACCGCAACGTTATAAATACTGTTCCTGCAACTGTCAGTGCCTCTTTGCAACATTGCCAATATACGGTTCCAGTAGATCGCATAAGTAATGAATTCCCCCAGCTGAGAATCTGTAGCGTTCATGGAGACTATCGTCAGAAAAAGCGTACAGGTCATGCCAGTCTCAGTCCGAACAGAACCGCGTACGTTTCGGGCACCGCAATCCGCAGGATTACTCAAGAAAGGTGACGCCAACTTCAAAGGAGGTGCTTAGTGATAAAGCAGCACATGTATAGCCGATTTAAGCCGAAACTCGGCACACAACCTGCTCCCGACCAGGTTAATTTTGAAGTGTCGGTTACCATGGTAATCTAGCCACGTTAAATGAGACGCACCTTCGTGACATTGAAAAGCCTAGGTTTAGGCTCGACATACCTCGCTAACCCACTAATCTTGCTTCGTAGTAGCCCATACCCCCCAGGTTTGTTTTGCCAAAATGGCAGATAGTTAGCAAACGTTGTTATGCATTTAATTGCACAGTTGGGCCAGTAAGAGATTTAGTTTTAAAATCCTCCCCGCTCTCCGATCTTTTGCGCTGAATAGCCTCTTCCTTTATTTTTTCAACATGTAGAAAGAAAGTGTAATCTATTGAATTGATTTACATAGATAATTCACAATCATGAACCTAATCTGGATCTTAAACCAGCCAATTGCCAACTAATTTAACTAAATGTGTTATATTTTTAATCGTTTGTTATGTTTAGGCCATATCTGTCATGGTTATGGTTTTTGGTCATGTTTATGTTTAAGTGCAGTGTTCATGATTTTGTCTTTTATTTATTCTTTTTGGTTATTGTAATTCTCAGGTTTTAGTTCAGTCCATTTCTCAGTTCCATTGCACTTGTCTCCCCTGTCTTGTGATCTAGTTGGTTCAGTCCGTCTTCCCTGTTTGCATGCTCACTTACTTCGGGTGATTTAAATGAATTCCGGTGTTTAATATATTCTCGTTTACTTCCTTCGTCTTACTGTTCTGATTACTAACAAAACTAACATTTGTATTTTGTATCTTAGTCTACTAACACAAATAATCCATATATATAAATTGCTAACTTACTCACGAACACTCTAGTTAAATCTGTAAAGTTGCACCACGACTAATTTAGACTAATTCCCTCTCAGCAATCGCCCTGTTCTAGCCTCTTGCTCAGCTGTACCTGTCTCCCCCTGTGTTTCAGCGAGAATCTCTCGCACCTGCTTAATTACTTTCCTGCACTCGTTATCTGTCCACTTAGAACTTCTTGACCGGAGCTGTTTAAATGTCATAGGCTGTTTGTGTGATTCCCGTACGTGTCTTGGCTTTCGCCAATTTTCGTGGTTAGGGTTTCCCTCATGTGATTCTCCCGCTGTAATTAGTCTGATCCACCTCACCTGTTCCCTGCATAGCATGTGACTTTTCTCCCGTCTATTTAAGCAGTCTTTTCACAGCCAGCTCCTTGTCAGAATGTTGATCAAGATTTCATTATGCAGAGCGCCTTGTATGTCATTGAGTATTGTTTTTCTTCTACTGGTTTGTCCGACTTCGATTCTTGCCATTGCCCTTCTTGTACTGTTTTGTCTTTTTGGATTTTGACCCTTTTTGTATGACTATGATTTCTGTGTTTGGATGCCCTGTGTATGTCCTTTGGATTTGTTCACAGACTATGACATTTTGCCCATCGTTTTTGCACCTTTGTTCATCTGTCTTATTGGTTCTGAGCCCTGCCTGTCTAGTCAACACTGTTTTTGGATTTTGCATTGTGGCTTGGCAATTGTGTTTTTTGGCTTTGACTCGGCATACTTTTTTTTTTTTTTTTTGGATTACTGTCCCGTGTGTGTGGTTCCTGAACTGTCCCTCACAATATCACGTGTTTCAAAGGCATCTGTGTATTGTGTACATAACAGAGCGCAATATGAATTAAAATTGTAATTTCTGATAGTGAAAAGCATATGTGCATTTTTAAATTTACATAAGCACTACACGTGGTCAGCAGCATGTGCAAATTTTCTTAGTAGCTACGAAAAGATTGGAGTTACTAAAATATTGATGAATGTGGAGATGCACGTAAATTTCCGTCTGCAAACAGTTTACACACAAATTTGTTCTGCTCACGTTTCATGATTGAGACCCAGAGTGTTTTTAAAACAAACCTTCACATCTCAAAAAGTAATGGATCGATGTCAATGAAATTTTGTGTGTTCGTAGATACTGTGCTAAGGAGGATGTGATTAAATTTGGGTGAAGATCCTACTCATTATCTTGGATTCTAAATTATTTGTATGTGTGAGAGGACGCTCTGTTCAGACTCTAATGCTCATGTCCAACAATAATTCTGCTGCGAGCGAATTTCAAAATGGAGGAGGTAAGGGGCTCTCAGAGGGCACTCAAGCTGCACTGATGCTTTCATTCAAAACGACAGCGGATATGGCTCAGCAGGGGCCAGTACCCCTGGCCAGTACCCCTGTGCGGGTTTAGGGGCCTTGCTATAGGGCCCAACAGCTGCACTGATTTAATAATGACTAAACTGGGGTTAACAATTTCTCCAGATCCCAATCAGGCCCTTATTTCCCCATAACTATCCCTCCATCTCTCCCTGAGTCCCTCCCTCTCTCTGCAGAATGTAAAACTCCTCTTGTGCTCCATAACAATGTCCTCCGTCTTCACCGCCCTCCATTTTATCCCCCCTTCACCGCACTGGCTGCCCTGAAACCCTCTGTCGGACTGGAAGCCTGGCCTTTGGCCAATCAGTATAAAGCTGGCTGGAAATGAACCAATCAAAGTCAGACCACGAGGCCTTAGGCCTGTCTCTGCCAGGCTGTGATGTTTGGGCTCTGAGGTGTGAGTTATTGCAGGGTGGTTGTGTCACTGCGCCGCGGCTAAAACCCTCGTCCGTCCTGCGCAGGTGTCTGACCGATCTCGTTGCCTCGCCCTTGTCTCTCCCGCTCTTTTTCCTGAGCACCGGTTTTCCCAGGGTTCCCTGCTCTCTCCGGCAGCGATCCGGTGTCCGGCGGCCCCATGCTGTTCTCATTTAGCCGTAAAGCGTTCGGCTTTCATCCCGGGTGGGGATCAGCGCCGATCTCACACGTCTCAGCAGCTGCCGTGTCTTGTTACCCCCCGCTGGGGTGGAGAGGGGGTTACACTGATAAGGCCGGTGATGACGACCGCACAGATCTGCAGTGTGTGAGGTTTGTAACTGTTGCCAGTCATTCTCCTACAGGACAGCCTTCTGTGTGCAGTCTACTGTCGGATCCATTTTAAAACAATCTTTCTCAGAGGAAACCAAAATGGGGGAACACAGCCGTGATGTCAAAACACACCATGCAAAACAAACCGAAAGTGAACAAATTGTGTTGAATGATCCTAATGCCAGTGGAGCTGTGAGAGAGAGAGGGAGAGAGAGAGAGAGAGAGTGTGAGAGGGAGGGAGGGAGAGAAAGAGACAGAGAGAGAGTGTGGGAGGGAGATAGACGGGGGGATTTTTTGACATTTTGCAGACAAGCCAAACAATGACAGCCATCAAACTTCTGTGCAAGCTCTATTTTTTTATGTGTGGAGGTTAAAAAATCACACAGATGGGGCTGTAAGCAGCACTGTGGATATTTCAGTTCTTCGGCTACAGTCTTAATGAATTTGTGCAGCTGCATATTGATCACTGGGTAAAGGAATGTAGCTACCTTATTCAGGTCCACCTGTGTTATTTTTAAATGAGCTACCACACATTTCAAAATCGAAAAACCTGCATAGAAGGTTGATGGCTGTCATTTAGATTGCCCAATGGATTGTAACTGAATTGAGCAAATGCAAGCAAGGACACACCAGAAATTTCAATCCTGTTTGTGAATTTACTTCAGATTAATCCAGTCATGGTTTAATTCACCTTTACACGCGTGTGTGTCAGACGGATTAAGCCAGAGACTAAATAGGCAGAGAAAAAGCCCGTCTTTCCCGACGCGTCCCTTTGGCAGTTAGTTGAAAGGAAAAGAAAAACCCAGCTGACACTTTGGGGGAACTTGATCCGTAAAAAGGAAAAGTTGTGAGTATGAGGTTATATCCTTGTTTAAGGAGCCAGACCACAGAAGAGGCTGGGAGGCAATGAGAAGGTTCTGGAACTCTCTCTGCTCTGGCCAGGAAAGCGTCGAGGCTGTGGAATTATGGATGGGGGTGACAGCAGGATGATGGTTCCAGAGGAAGTAAAGGATTTTTCCCTCCCCTCTGCTGGATCTTTCCAGCAGAACATGGCCGCCTCTGTCACATGACGAGTCCTTTCTCTGGGCTGTTTCTCTGCTCTCAGCTCTGAGAGTTTTAGTCTTTAATACATAACTTTGTTAAATGTTGAAAAGAGCAAAATGATTTCACTTCATTGGCAGATTAGTGGACTATTTCTCCATTTTTATGCCATTTAGCCAGCTAAAAATACATTTTGTGCAAAAGCTGTTGTGTGAAAGGTGTTTGGTGAAAATTGTCGTGTGAAAGGTGGTGGAGAAAATTGTTGTGTGAATGGTGTTTGGTGAAAATAGTTGTATGAAAAGTGTTTTGTGAAGTGTTGCGTGAAAGGAGTTTTGTGTGAAGTGTTGTGTGAAAGATGTTATGTAAAAAGTGTTTTGTGAGAAGTGTTACGTATGTGAAAGGTGTTATTGCTTGGTGTGAAAGGGATTATGGGATGTTTTTTTCCCTGTTGATAACCCCGTTTAGTTTTGAGTAGCACCACGACCTGCTGCTTGACCTTTGACCTCCCATGCGGGGGCGTACTAGGACTTTGAACAGCACGCATTCTCTCAATTTTCCCTCCACAGTCCTCTCTTATGAAACCATCTACACACCTATTCACGTCACAAACCAAGCTTTCACTGACTCAATAAGAAAGCGAAGTATAATGTACAGGATGTCAATCACATTGATCTGTTAGAAACTTTGGTTTTAAAATCTAAATTATGGGAGCAATGAAGATGGTTGTAATAGGTGGCGGTTCGTTGGCAGTAACAAGGGCCTTCAGAAATCTCACCCTTCAGTGCTTGATTACACAAACCTCTCGCAGTTTACTTCTCCTGATTCGCAACAGTTGCTCAGACTATTACACTGAACAAAAGTATAAACGCCCCATGCCAAATTTTTGAGCTTTTATTAACAAAAAACTGGAACCAGGATTTGTCTCTGAATAGCACTGTTTTCCAGGGTGCCTAGAACCATCGAAAGTGTACATTTGCCCATGCGAGTCGGTTCCGACGCCGGACAGTGGTGAGATCCAGACTACGGTGAGGACACTGAGCTTGCAAGTTAGCTTCTCGCAGGCGGTTACGGACTGTCAGAGGTGTGATGCCTCTGTTATGCAGACCAACGGTCTCATCCTCAGTGCATTGCTGATCTGAGCCGATCCCGCAGGTAGACGAGCCAGATGTAGTGGTCTTGTCCTGGTGTGGTCACACACGGCCGACGTGGATGAGGTCGATTTGCAGTACTGCCCGTCTGTCAGAAACAAACTCTCAAACAGCCTATCGTCCGATAGTTAACATTCAGCTACACAGCGACCGCTCTGGTGGACATCCCTGCATCCAGCACGCCAATGGCACGTTCCCGCATTACCTGAGACATCTGAGGCATGATGATTTTTGACAAAATTTGACATTTTGAGGTGGCCTTTTATTGATCCCAGTATAAGGAATGTCTGGGTACTGCTCATTCTGTCTGATCATCATCTGGAAATGCCACACCCATGTACTGAGTGAAATCACTGCATCAGTGAGCAAATACTCGCTGACAGAGAGATGGATGAAAAAAAGGTATACAAATCAAGAGAATTATCCCTATTGTACACGTAAAAGTCAGCATATGCTCACTTAGAGTTGTTAACTCCATGTGGCATCAATATTTGACATGGGGCGTTTATATTTTTGTTCAGTTTAGTCGAACCGACAACCGTCAAATTTATCTTTGATAGCATTGTTACACATTGCACCACAACATTATGAGGCGTTTTCTTCCACACAAAAATGACGACGTTAAATATGATTGTCTTCATAATTTCTGCGCTTGTGTACCTCGTGTAACAGCGCAGATTTGCTTAAATTAGTTTGCGAGGCTCATTAAGCAATAAGCCACGAGAATCCGTTCAATACTATGAATGAAGTCACTCACAGCTGATGGCCGTTGTCAGGCACGATGCGCCGCTGAGTGACGGCAAAAGTAAATTCTGCAAATTCAGCAAAAGTTTTGGATTTTTTGCATTGATATTGCCATCCTTTCCATGTCATATCAATGATATAAATGTAGGCAATAGGCATTCATTTTTTTCAATATCATTTCTTGTTATAGGTCATGGATTGGTCTTTGTTGTTCAGTCGATAAATTGTTTGATTGTTGATCAGGAGAACTGGAACGAGAACAGCTCGAGGACAATCGAGTGGTAAAGAGGGAGGTTACTGAAGGCCTTCTGAACATCTGACGGCACACCGCTGGTCGTAATTAGAGCTGAGGTTGAATCTTCTTGAATGCGTGAGCAGGATTTGTGGCCTTGAGTAGAAACTATAGTCCCATTTATGCTCTTGGGTGAATTCCGCACATCAGAGAACATGGAAACACATTTTCAGAATTCTGTTTATCTCAAATTTTCTTTTCATTCAAGGGTACCTCCCACTGAGGATACTTCAGAACTACTGAGTATCCAGCACTGTCTCAAGCTTGATCTAGAATAGTCCTGGGTTTCAGTCTTGATGACGCAAGCCAGATAACTGTTTTCCAATGTGTCCACTTTCTTCATGTTCCCATAACTCCTGCTGAATCTGTGACAGCTGAGGACAAACACAAGGTGTGTGTGTGTGTGTGCGTGTGTGTGCACGGGCGCGCGTGTGTGTGTGTCTGTGTGTGTGTGTGTGTGCGTGTGTGCGCGTGCGCGCGCGTGTGTGTGTGTGTGTGTGTGTGTGTGTGAACTGAGGTGCTTCCAGCCTCAACCAGTCATACCGCCGATATCTGGAACCTTCTGTGGCGTGCAGCTCTGAGCCAGAGCTGGGGAATGGTGGAATTATTTTTATCATGTGTAATTCACAGTTTTACAGGACATGATAACATTTACACTAACATACGGTATATAGCTGCAGAAACTGCCCCATTGATAGAGCTGTTACCACAGTGTGATTCCAATCAAGTGCTTTGATTGCCCATCATATTTTGCCTCTCTATTTATCTATTTCAAGGCCTCAGGTTTGAATTATGACAAAGCTCTTCATTTTTATCATATGACCCCTGAGTTTTTGTGTAGAATGACTGTATATAGTCTACCCTGAGAAGGTCACTCCATAATCTCAATGATACAAGGCTGTCTACCCTAGAGTTTGTTCAATCAAAACGTGTGTGTGGGCACAGCAGTACTATCGTACAATGGTCTAAGACAAAGACAAATCCTGCTTAATTTATCATTCTCTTGTTTATACATTATTTAAATTATGGTGATGAGGCAAAAGCAAATAATTTCTCAAATATGCTAACATGCTCGGCAAAATGTATTTCATGCGCTATGTAAAGATAGATTTTGTATGGCATAAACAGTAATTGGCTGGCCAAAAAAAAAGAAAATAAAGAAACAGATCATCACATCATCAGTCAGAAGTCAGATTTTTCATGTGTCTGAATCTGCCGACTGCACAAAAAAAGTGTTTTAGAAAACCATTTACTATGTGTACAACCCCAATTCCAAAATATTTGGGACGAAGTGTAAATTGTGAATAAAATCAAAATGCATTGACTTTCAAATGACATGAGCCAATATGTTATTTACAATAGAACATAGATACATTTCAAATGTTGAAACTGAGACATTTTACATTTTTATTCACAAAATGAGTTAAGTGTCATGTCTTGAGTCATGCGGTAGCACTTCTTAACCATTTGTTACATAGTGGCTACTAAGCCAAGCCTACCCTAAGCCTTAATAGGCGTGGAGGAAAAGAGTCATACAACAGTGGGTAATGTATCTATGACATCTATTATTTGGTTGACATTTATGGTAGGTAGGTAAACTGAACTTAAATAATTATGAATAATTAAAGACCTCAGTCAGATAATTGCCATTTGCCCAGACTCAAGGGATAAAGATCCTTAATTATTTACTCATGGTTTGTTTTCTATATAAGTTTTATACCAGGAATTAATCTTGTGGCCCTTCTTTGAACCTTTTCAGAGCCTCTCTTTCTTGTAGTACAGTCTCCAGAACTGCACACTATACTTTGTGTGTTAGGCAAAGGGATCATTCAAGATTAGCTCAACCTCTCCTCTGTTCATGAGGAATAATATTCTGAAGCTGGCAAGAAACTCAGCGTCAGATTGGTACAGTCACTTATAATTACACACTGGGGCTGCAGAGCTGGGATGCTTTGAGGACGATGGAAAGAGATGTGTCCACTGAGACAGAGTACGTATGGACACCACAAGGCCTCGTGACATCCCTCATGATTTAGCAGAGGATGCAATTTTTTTATGAGTGGGATGTTTTTATTCATGCGGATGGAAACTCAGTTTCATAGCTGAAGCCAAAGTGGGCAGGACAGAAGTAGTGTGCAAACATTTTAACTTATTTTCTGATAAACTGTACCAGAGTCGTTTTCTTATAATAAACCACCGACTGTTTTTCTTCCGTGATTAGCTTATTGATTAATTTATTATTCTTTTGTAAGCGTGACGAATGCCACTTCTGTGATTAGCTTATTGATTAATTTATTATTCTTTTGGAAGCGTGATGCATGCCACACATATCAGGAACTCTTTTCATTGTCTTTTGCCTGCACTTTTCACTAGTTTGGCCCATATGGGCCCCAGAGATGAAATCCTCATGAACACCTGACTGAGCACCAGACCAGTTTAATTAAGGTGGATTATGACCTAAACAGCCTGAGCTGCTCAAACATAATCAAACGCCCGATGCAATCAGAGTGAATCTGGTCTAAAACCTTGCGGTGTGTTCTGGCTGTAACAGCTGTCGGCTGCCTCTCTTGTCAGCTCTCTAATCCCCTGATTTTCTCTTTTTATTCTCTCATTTCCCTCTTTCTCTCGTCTCTTTCCTCCTCAGACCGGTCTGTGATTCATCTCTCACTGGGCTGTATGGTGCAGACAGACTGCGGCTCAGGGCTGCAGGTTTTCAGCAGTGTCATACCTCTGTCACTCATCCCTTCTGTTCCACACACCGACTCCCCCAACGCCCAGTGCCAAACTCCTAATTGCTCCATCTCTGGGGACGGGCGATGCTCTCGGGCTGGGGCATCGGCTGTCACTCTTCGCTTATTCGCTGAATTGCCTGTAAGATAACTTTCCAAGAACTTTGATAGTCTCAGTTATTTCATTTTTTAGGCTGCAGAGAACACACTAGTTTGAATTGGGTTTCAGCCATAACTTTTACTGAAAGTTGGCAGTAGTCGTCACTGGAGGTAAATCAGACCAGCTGATCACAGTTTTTTTTAATAATTGGACATGATTTTGCTGTAAATACATCAGGGGAGAGAGCAAACTGACGCAGTGCTGTGCTGTGCTGTGTAAAATGGCGGCTTCGTGTTCTGACCCGGGACAGTTTGAGAAGGGGGTGGGTGTTGCCCCCCCGGGTTGGCCGGTTGTTTTCTCAGCTGTGGGTCTCTCTCCAGGTTTTAGGAGGGGGGGGAGGGGGGTTGCTCATTAATCACCCCAGCCTGGGAAAGGGGGGGGGGTGTTTCCCTCTCTCAGCAGGGCCAATACACCCCCACCCACCCCCACCCCCGGATACACACATGTGGTCTGAGCTGGAGCCAGCAACGAGGGTCACTCTCCCTCATCCAGCTACAGTTTTACACACACACACACACACACACACACACACGAACATATGCATACACACACACACACACACACACACATACACACACACATCAGCAAATGCATACATACAAACACACACACAGACACGCGCGCACACACAGACAGACACACACACATACACACATACGTACACACACCAACATATGCATACACACACACATGCGCGCATACACACACTCACACACACACACACACACAAAAATACACTAATTCACACACACACACACACACACACACCCTTAGACCCTAACACATGCACTAACACGTGCACACTGTAAAACACTCACACACTAACACACACATACTAACACATACGCAGGCACACTAATACACACAAATACTCATATGCACTTTCACAAATGCACACAGATATAAACACATGCGCACGCACACACACACACACACACGCCACACTCCAGATCTCAGTAGGGTTGCTGACCTCAGTGATTTGAGAAACTGCAGCCATTTTCATTCTTGATTCTCCACAGCCCATAACTCCTGCTGAATCTGTGACAGCTGAGGACAAACACAAGGTGTGTGTGTGTGTGTGTGTGTGAGTGAACTGAGGTGCTCTCTAGCCTCAACCAGTCATACCGCCGATATTTGGAACCTTCTCTGGCGTGCAGCTCTGAGCCAGAGCTGGGGAATGGTGGAATTATTTTTATCATGTGTAATTCACAGTTTTACAGGACATGATAACATTTACACTAACATACGGTATATAGCTGCAGAAACTGCCCCATTGATAGAGCTGTTACCACAGTGTGATTCCAATCAAGTGCTCTGATTGCCCATCATCTTTTACCTCTCTATTTATCTATATCAAGGCCTCAGGTTTGAATTGTAACAAAGCTCTTCATTTTTATCATATGACCCCTGAGTTTTTGTGTAGAATGACTGTATAAAGTCTACCCTGAGAAGGTCACTCCATAATCTCAATGATACAAGGCTGTCTACCCTAGAGTTTGTTCAATCAAAACGTGTGTGTGTGGGCACAGCAGTACTATCGTACAATGGTCTAAGACAAAGACCAATCCTGCTTAATTTATCATTCTCTTGTTTTTACATTATTTAAATTATGGTGATGAGGCGAAAGCAAATAATTTCTCAAATATGCTAACATGCTCGGCAAAATGTATTTCATGCGCAATGTAAAGATAGATTTTGTTTGGCATAAACATTTATTGGCTGGCCAAGAAAAAAGAAATTAAAAAAATAGATCATCACATCGTCAATCAGAAGTCAGATTTTTTATGAATCTGAATCTGCCGACTGCACAAAAAAAAAGAGTTTTAAAAATCTGAGAACCATTTACTATGTGTGCAACCCCAATTCTGAAATAGTTGGGACAAAGTGTAAATTGTGAATAAAATCGGAATGCAATAACTTTCAGATGACTTGAGCCAATATGTTATTTACAATAGAATGTAGATAACAGTTCAAATGTTGAAACTGAGACATTTTACATTTTTATTCACAAAATGAGTTTATTTAAAAGTTTCTGGCTGCAACAGGTCTCAAAAAAGTTGGGATACAAGCAAATAAGGGCTGAAAAAGCAATTAATATATGAGAATCAGCTGAAAGAACATTTAGCAAGTAATTAAGTTTACTTGCATCAGGTCTGTAACATGATTGGCTATAAAAGGGATGTCTTAGAGAGGCTGAGTCTCTTAGAAGTAAAGATGGCCAGAGGCTCTCTAAGGCTTGCTTAAAAAAAATAGTGGAATACTTTAAAAACAATGTCCCTCAACGTCAAATTGCAAAGGCTTTGAAGGTCTCATCATTGTGAGTGCATAACATCATCAAAAGATTCAGAGAAACTGGAAAAATCTCCGTACGTAAGGGACAAGGCCTAAAACCTTTACTGGATGCCCGTGATCTTCGGGCCCTCAGACGACACTGCATCACTCACTGGCATGATTCTGTCATTAACATTACTAAATGGGCCCAGGAATACTTCAAGAAACCACTGTCTGTAAACACATTTCGCCGTGCCATCCACAGATGCCACTTACAACTCTATCATGCAAAAAGGAAGCCATTGTTGAGCATGATTCAGAAGCACCGCTGTGTTCTGTGGGCCAAAGCTCATTTAAAATGGACCGTAGCAAAGTGGCAAAGTGTCCTGTGGTCAGACGAGTCCAAATTTGACATTCTTGTTGGAAATCATGGGCGTCGTGTCCTCTGGGTTGAAGAGAAGAAAGACCACCCCTCCTCTTATCAGCGGTCAGTTCAAAAGCCAGCATCTCTGATGGTACGGGGATGCTTTACACTTTGTCCCAACTATTTCCGAATTGGGGCTGTTGAAACCTTGATTAAAGCAAAATTCAGGAAATAATCCAATCAAATAATCTAGTCTTTGTGTTTGGCAGCCACTTGTAAACAGGCATCAGGCCCAGTTTTGACCCAAATATGAGCCCATGTTAGCTTGAGCGTCAGAAAACACCCGCCTGTGAATCCTTGTGCAGCTCGACACTGTGATTGGTCGTTCTACGAGAAATGCGGGACAGATTGAAGCGCTTGGCCATACTGTGCTGCCCAAAAAAAGCCAAATGTGCAGTAACTACAAAATAATTTAAGCAGTAAAAATGGCTTCAGAATGCATTTGCTGTCCCAACAAACAAATAGTTGACACATCTATGATAGACTATGGTTAACAGACTTGCTCGGGTATAATTACTATCCAAATAAATCCTTACCTCTGTTTACTTTCAGGCCCAGAACTGCACAACTTGAATTTCATCCAATGTGTAGTTACTGCACTTTGGCTTTGTAGGGCAGTGTGTCACAGAAGGAAAGTCTGTTCTGGACTGCTGAGCACACCGGTCAGTATCACCGTCTCTCACGTCACACGGTGTCTGCTGTCTTACTTCATGGGGCAGCGACTTTACCTGCTCTGGGTCCGTAACCCTTAACAGTGTGATAATCGTGTAACAGCACCGATCCATGTCATACGCCATCTTAAGCCTGTTCAGCCTCCTTAAAACTCCACTGCCACCTGTTGGCCATGTTTTGTACTATTTTGTGGAATGCCTTTCATTTCGTAGTTCCCTACTTCTTGAAGGTACTGGATGACAAAGTTGTTCCCTGCACTAACTGAAACGAATCATTTTCATGGTGACACATAACCATGCGTAGCACATAGTGAGGGTGCTATTGTTTTGGGAGCGGCGGCAGAGCGAAACATGGAAATACGAATGCCATTTTGGTATTGTAAGTGGGTTACATGTAGAGTTTTCTATTCCAACATATTCTATTTATATGAGAAAGAACGTGCTTCAGGCACATTTAGGCTTTCGTATATTATACCATACTCAGCCACATCAGCAAAATCAGCCATAGGGCAACATTACAGCAGTACTTTGAAAATAAAAATTAATTAATAGTGCAAACCAGTTGAAAAGATTTGTGGATGTGTAAGTTTAATTAAATCAAAATTAGCAAAATGATGCTATCAGCTCACATGTTAAGCAATGCAGTAATTCCATAGTTAAATAAAATAATGTTGTCAATATGAGTCAAAACCTCATAAGGCAAATGCTGACCCTGGACAGTAAATTGGGCTGTGTAAACTATTACTAGTATTATGATGCTTTCCCTCACAAAAAAAAAGTTTCTTCAAGTTCATTTTATTGAAAAAACTTCAGGTATATTTTCCAAGTACACCAGTAGTTCTAATCTATTTTTTGGGACTAAATTGGCTAACTTGGCCATTGGCCAAGTTTATAAACGTATACTTTTAGTGTCAGAGTAGCAGACTGAGTTAATTTCTAGTTTACTTATTGAAGATTTTTAGTTCATGAAAGTATACTTTGACGTGTTCTATTAGTAAACTTATTGATATACTTTATGAAAAATTATAATATAATTACTGACACTTCCAGTCCAGTATTATGTGACAATATTGTGTCCATTGTACTCTTTCAAACAAGCATAGAAATTAAGTTCCGTCCTGTACTGAGCAACAAAAGTAATGTAAGTTGGCCAGTTAATGTACTTCCACGGTCACCTGATCAGAGGGACCACAAGACAAAGAACTGTGTGAAGAAATGAGTGTAAATGTGCATGTGCTAATGATACATAAGATTTAAAAAAAATAATAATAATTACACACATACTTACTCTCCAATCACTCTTGTTTCAACTTGCATTGCTTTTGTTGCTCAGCATATTTTTTCAAGTACTCGCATAAATGGATAACTGCGCATGGAAAGACCCCCCGCGGTTCTGTAGATTCATCCAGCTGCGGTACGACAGATTACCCACTGCATCATGGTGCTACTTGTTTTTTTTTTTTGTTTTTTTTTTTTTTTTTAGTAATTTAATTCCTGTCCACTTCTCAGTTTAACTAAAAGCACTTTAAATTAGCACCTTGATGTTGTGGGTAAATCTGATGTTTTGAAGCCAGAGGTTACAGGGATTTAATTCACCTTGGGTCTTTTCATGTCGAGTTGACCATTCATTTGAGTGAATGGTATGTGATTTAATTCCTAGGTGTTTTTGAAGTCAGTTGTAAAGTTCATATTTCATTATGTACTACAAGATATTACATCTCTAATTATTCTTTCAATATACACTGACATGTAGAAATCTTGTATCCCTGAATATGGTCAAATTGCGCGATCGAATTTTTAGAATTTGCAGTCAGTACATGTGACAAAGCAAAGCACGCTCGGCTTTTCCTCGCTAACCCTGAAGTCTACTTTTACTCACCACACGGTGGCGCTCCAGCCATACTAAGACCTATTTGAAAAATGACAGAACCACAGAAGTAGGTATTTAGAGTGTGTAAAGTGTGGCAGGGTTTAATGGAGGAAGGAAAATGTGTGCAATAATATCGTTAAAATGTGAACAACTTTAGTATTTATTCGCCGAGCGTCTCATTGTGAGTAATCTTCGTTTAGAGAATATGTGGGTAGCTTCAAGCAAGCCAGTGTTGAAGATAAAAAATGAAACAACGCCGATGATATTTCTCTGAATCCCCTGCTTGCTTTTTTATCACCCGTCGTGCGATTAGAGCGAAGCGGGGATAAAGCATTGGGCTCCGGCCGTCCGTACGGACACATAACATTGAGGCGGCGGGGGATATTGCCATGTTAGTGGCAAACACTTGTTATCACGGACTTTGCGTTCTTAGAGTTAACCCACGATGACTGCCGCTATCAGATGGCAATATCGCATCCTGTTGCCCATGAAATATAACTTGTGTAGAGCACATTCAATCGCTGCTAGCGCGGTTAAGTGCCTGCATCTTCAGCCAAACAACTTCTCATTGTACACTGCACCTCACTGAGATCGCAGCAGTAAGCTGACTAAGTTTGAAGTCCATTGGATGAACAGCTTTCGAATTACGCGGTGGAGATAGTGTTTGACTGTATGATGATGATGTTGTAGTAAGCAGAACATCGGTCAGTCGCGTGCTTCATGCCGGACGATGACAAATATTTGCACGGCGGACACTGCCGCCTGGGCTTTTTCAGACGAGGTTCCGTTGCCTAGAGACGCAGCAGTAAATATTATCTTACTTGAAAAGCGCTCTTCCTGAATTCTGCTGTCCTTGGTGTTGCACTTTATAAAAATCCCCCCTTTTCAATATTGCATTCGTGTAATTTTCTTTCTAGTGATATAAGGCATTAAAAAAACTCATTCTGGGCTAATTGATTTTTCTTAAATTTCACACTATTTACGTTTATGTTCAGGAAGATATTATTTGTCAGCTTGAAACTTTGGGGTGGTGGTTATTCAATGCCACGTGCGGGAAAATATGGGAATATTTCTGCAAAAAAATTCAGACTCAATTTCTGGTCAAGCTGATTTAAGCTGCAAATTTTAACTATTTTTGTTGGTTTGTCAGCTCTTCATCTGACATCGGTTTACTCTTCTGGCTGAACCAGCTCTAACCACCTTTGTCCAGGAAGAGACTGACTGTAACCAGTCTAAGGCGCCGCTAAGACAATCTTAAAACGGCTCAGAATTTTACCTGGTCTTTGCAGAATTTTTCAGTAGGGATGTGCTAAACCGTGCTGTTTACTAGATTTGCATCTTAGCCATATTTTCAATTAGTTTTGTCGTTTGCACCACAGTCGTGGTTTGGTATATTGCAAAGGATTGACCATTTTTTTGGCTGTTAAGGGAAAACTAAAAAGGTTAAATGACCGAGTATCTTTGGCATACTTTTCCAGTCTGCTGAGGAATGCAAATTTTTTAATATAAAACTGAGAGTAGAACAAAACAGCATCATCATTTTCTCAAGTCGGTCTGCTTAACTACAGGATAGCGACTGTACAGAGCATGTGACCTTATGACATCAGAGGTGCTCTTGCCCTGATGTGCTGGCTAGCATGTCTGATGTACTCTCTGTAATAATTACCTTTTAAAGGTGAAGTGACAGGTAAACAGGTGGCAGCCTCATTGTCCTTGTGAAATCGATATCAGACCCAGTTTGGCTCACACAGGATTTTATTACCGAGGCTAATGGGGTCAGGGGGCGTGGCTGAAGTGTGTGCTCGGAGCGACGGCCCTCTCTGCCGCGTGTGGTTACGTAACTGTGGCTGTAACTGGTAGACTTTGGGAAAGTTGTGCTCTGATCTGTTCCATAATCATACCTTAGGGCTGTAGTGCAGGGCCGCAGATGCACTGAGCATGCCCAGACTGGGCTGGATGAAACAGTCAGTACTGTGTGGTGTGAAGATTCACAGCCCACAGGCCTAAGCTGATCTGCAGAGGAGGGAAACACTCTCTCACTCACTGATGCTGGGTGGTGCATAAGTATTTGGACAGTGACACACATGCAGAGTCATCATCTGTTATAACTGTCACACGGGCCTCAGTAATAGTTTATGGATGACATGGCGGACGGCAGGTGCTGAGGTTAGTACTGTCGTTCCCAGTGGAAAGATCCGAGCTGGTTTGGCTTGTAAGCAGGGGTGCTGTCTGCAAGTCTGAACAGGTCAGTCAGTCATTAAGCCCCAAACATCCACATCTTTTCCGGAAAGTTCGAATTCTTGGAAAGCTGACAGTGACTAATGCTGTGATTTGCTTCCGGAATGTGCAAGAATGATGTTGTTTGATTTCTGACACTGAGTTTATCGAATGTCTCCCTAATTAATATTTGACATCCAGGGCAGTTTCCCCACACAACTCCGTGAAACAGGATTGCACAGCAACTGTAAATGTAAAACCTAGGATCTGCTCATAATTTTTGGGACGCAGACTTATTTTTCATGATTCTGCTCTATAATCCACAAATGATTTAAGCCCGGTTAAATTGCGGGTTTTCTGCATTTTTGTAATGGATATTTTAATACATTTCAGCTTTACCAGTTTGAAATTGCTGCTTGATTTCATATAATTTAATTTCTGCTTAGCTCGCATTGAATGGGATACACAAGGTGTCTGTGAGAAACCTGTGTTCCCTACCCAGTATCTTTTGCCTCTGGGCGACCCCTGGGGTATGTTCATCCTAATGGGGTGGAGTGTGCCCCTTAGCCTGGATTCCATATGATAGCAAAGTAACCCACTGGCTTAGCAACAGACAGGTGCTAATCATTTTTCACTTGAGTGATGCTGCTCTGTAATATGTGGTTTACATAAGTGCATTGCTTGTTGCAATTGCTAATTTCTCTTTTTTCATGCTGCTTATTTGCAAGTACTCCATGATGCTTTGCGGGAATGCAGCACATGGTACTGCATCACCCCCTGTCTGTGTACAGATACAGTATCTCACAAAAGTGAGTATAACCCTCACATTTCGACAATCAATTTATTATATCTTTTCAAGGGTCGATGTTACAGAAATGAAACTTGAATATTATGGAGTAGTCATTGTGCAATATGTGAAGCAGTGTAGATTTACTGCATTGTCCAAATAACTGAACAAACAGTCACTATTTCCAAAATGGGTGGCAGCAAAAGTGAGTACACGCCCCAATTGGTAATGGTCAACCAAGCAATGAAACGTGTCTCATTTATCATGTTCATGTTTTTGTCTGTTTGACTGGGTTACATGAGGTTGTCTAACATGTTGAAGGTTTAAACTGTGATGTTTTGAGTGCAATGCTCTCATTCTGGTCACTGGGTGGTCAACATGGCACCTCATGGGAAAGAACTCTCTGAGGATCTGAAAAAGATAATTGATGCTCTCCACAAAGATGGTCTCAGCTACAAGAAGATCTGTGAGACCATGAAACTGAGCTACAAGGTTGAAACTGTGGCCAAGGTTATCCAGCGGTTTTCCGAGACAGTTTCTACTCGGAATAGGTCTCGTCAGGGTTGATCAAAGAGGTTGAGTCCTTGTGCTTTGCGTCAGGTGCACAAGTTGGCTTCAGAAAACAGATGCAGGAGTGCTGGCAGCATTGCTAACAAGGTTGCAGCAGTGGGAGAACAGCCTCTCAGTGCTCAGACCATACGGCGTGCACTGCACCAAAACGGTCTGCATGGCCATCGGCTGGGACGGACGCCTCCTCTGAAGCTAGCCCACAAGAAAGCCCGAAAACAGTTTACTGAAGACAACCAGTCCAAGAACATGGACCACTGGAGCTATGTTCTGCGGTGTGACGAGACCAAGATAAACTTGTTCGGCTCAGATGGTGTCCTGTATGTGTGGCGGCTCCAGGAGTACCAAGACAAGTGTGTACTGCCTACAGTCAAACATGGTGGCAGCATCATGGTCTGGAGCTGCATGAGTGCTTCTGGTCCTGGAGAGCTGCACTTCATTAATGGAATAATGGATCCAACACCTAGTGTGAGATTCTGAAGCAGTATACGATTCCCTCCCTTCAGAAACTGGGCCGCACGGCAGTTTTCCAACATAACGACCTGAAACACACCTCAAGGATGACAACTGCCTTCCTGAAGAAGCTGAAGGTGAGGGTGATGGCGTGGCCAAGTGTGTCTCCAGACCAGAATCCCATTGAGCACCTGTGGGGCATCCTCAGGAGGAGGAGCAGCGGATGTCCAACATCCACCAGCTCTGTGATGTTGTCATGGAGGAGTGGAGGAGGATCCCAGGAACAACCTGTGCAGCTCTGGTGAATTCCATGCCTCGGTGAATTAAGGCAGTGCTGGACAACAGTGGCGGTCACACTAAATATTGACACTATGGACACAATTTGGCATGTTGATGGTGAGGTGTTCTCACTTTTGTTGCCTCTTATTTTGGAAATGGTGACTATTTGTTCAGTTATTTGGACAGTACAGTAAATTTACTACCCTACACATATTGTGCAATGACTGCTGTAGAATATATTCAGGTTTCATTTCTGTCACGTTGTCCCATGAAAAGATATAATACCTTAATTGTTAAAATGAGAGGGGTGTACTTACTTTTGTGAGATACTGTACCCTGCGCTGGTGTGAGCTACAGGCTCAGGAATACAGTGTCCTCCACTGGATTCTGGCCATCTTCTGCTGTGGTGTCGCTCAGAAACACTTGTGTGCTGTGTGTGAACTGATATTAAATGTCTCTGTTATAACCCCGTGTGCGCTGTGATGGTGAGGATAGATGGTGTGCAAATAGACCCAGGCTGTGTTGGGTTGTTCAGTCACAGAGATGGGTCACTCTTACCTGAATATCATTCGTGTTGCCTCCCAGTCAGATCAGAATCAGACTTATGACTGAATATCTTTTTTTGTCTTTATTATTTTTTGTTCTAGAATAAATTGACGCTGTGTGTTGAGTCAGGTACATGTAGAAACGGCACTTTCCAATCTATAGAGATCACACTAGTGTATCACACCAGTGTTACTTCAATTGTGCCTCAGTGCCTAACAGTCTCCGTATGCATTCACACACATTCATATACGCGCACACACATACTCGTTCTTTAACCCCTGCCCTGCTCCTATACCCCGCGACCTGCCTGAAATCGCCGGAGAGAATCCACTCCTCTTTTCTAATCACCAGTTTGGCCTGGCCGCTCTGCTGTAATTAAGACAGAGAGGGTGAGAGGGGGCTGTAACGAGATCGCGGGTAATCAGTGACCGATCTGGCCGCTTGCTGTACAGGGAGAGTAAGTTCTGGTGATAAGGTCGCGCTGCGAGGTCTGGCTAATGTAATTGCGAGACGGGATTTCCGTTCATTAAAGGCGACGGACAGATGCGTGCGAGGGCCGCGGTGTGCTGGACAGGACGGGCGAATCGGAATGCCCCTATCGGAGAATCTGAGAGGCAGTCAGGAGTCAGATTATCTGGGCGATAGCCCCCTTACTGTGCGTGTGTTGGAGATGCTGACCACCTGGGTGAGGAAAGGCCTGTCCTGACGATAGCAGCGCACAAGGACAATGCGCATCAATCGGCAAATTCACCTTCGTCTCAGTGTTAAAGCGCCTGATTACTACTACAGATCATTAATAACAAATCAGGAATCAAACTTAAAACTCAGTGTGTTCAGGCCTTAAAATCATAGGTTGGCGTGGAGTTTGAAGATAACGCTATCGATGTGATATAACTAAGGACACAGTTAGCCAGTAGAAAGCCCTTAAGAGTGTTTGACTGCTGATTGTACTGTAGCTAAGTGCATTTGATGGAGTTACAGATGCAGTGTCTGTGCTCACTGTGGCGGGGGCTGCGTGGGGATCGGGGGGCCAGTGATGGGTGATCTGACCTGCTTTACTGAGCAGACCTGCACACAACCTGTCACTGTGTCTGTCACCGGTCCGTCCAGCTAAAGGTTTTTAAAAAATGTGCATGTCAGCTGTGCAAACTCTGGGTAAATTCCATGAAAGTAGGGACAAATACCTCACAAATTTCTATGGAAATCTGTATTTTTATAGTGTGGAGAATCATATACTTTAGGGTCATTCCATGCCAACCAAGTGGACCGGGGTCTGCACCACACCGTCTCAGACAAATTTGAAAAAAAATTGTGGGTGTTTGCCATCATTTCAAATGGACAAATCCAAAATCTTAAGTTCCAACTCCAATTTTTCATGGAGTAATTGCCAATTTAAGGAGGCAGTGTCTAGTCACTTGCAAATGCAGCAATAACTTCAAAGCATTTTTGAATGGATTCAAATACACTTTCCAGTGCTCCTAAATGACTGTTAATGGGTGCACGTATGTAAAATTACCTGAAATTTATGAATCTGGTATCAGATTTGAATTTGATGCCTGCAACATGTTTCAAAAAAGCTGGTACAAGTGGCAAAAAAGACAGCGAGTTGAGGAATGCTCATCAAACACTTATTTCGAACATCCTACAGGTGAACGGGCTAATTGGGAACAGGTGGGTGCCATGATTGGGTATTTCCATGTTGCTGTGCCACTCTGCACATCTGGTTTGTGTCAGTATGGTGTTTTGGGGCGACGCCGCAGGAGCTGGGTTTGGTTTTTGACGATGTGACATGGCCAGAGTTCGGCTTCGCTTCGAGGGCTGGCCTGGTGAAGAACGTCTCCGTTGGAGGTTTGCCCCTTGTTAAACATTTAGTTATTTTTGCATGTATTGATCCTGCGCCAAGACCAGGTGATCACAAATCAAATCCTGTATGGCTGCTGCATTTGCTGGCTTTCACATGTTCAATTTATTTCTTAGTTATATAACGTATAAATCCATGAGCATACAAATTACTGGCACCTCTGCTGGCAGTGCACAAACAATACTTTGAGAAATATATTTTGAGCGAAACTCTAAATACCAACCTGAGAAATCCTGTACAATATTATTGTTCCAGTGGAACCAACCAAAATTATTTATTGATTTGATTAAAAATCAATTTCTTCCAAATCAAGGTTTCACAGTTATTGGCGCTCTCTAACATCATTGTAAATTACATCTATCACAATTAAACCAGGTATTAAATTCCACTGACTTAAGTTTTATCGAAGTGTTAAGGAAATATATTGAGCCATTACATCACTTCTTGTTTTACTAGCATATAAAAATTCTGGTAACACACATGCAAAATCCCTTTGTCATCCAACAACATGAAGAAAATAGAACAACTGACAGTTCTAAGGAGGCAGATGGTCATGGACCTTCATAAGTCTGGCAATGGCTATGAGAAGATTCACAGAAGATTGAATATGCCACTGAGCACTGTCAGGGCAATTATTAAAAAATTCCAAAGATATGGAAGAGAGAATGAGACGAGAGAAGAGAATGCAGCTGTGGTGAGAGAAGCAGCAAAATCCTGAAGAATCCCTGTGAAGAATTTGCAGGTCTTGGTGGCATCTTGGGGTCACCAGGTTTCAAAAAGCACCATCAGGCGCCACCTCTACAGCCACAGGCCCTTTGGAGGGGTTGACAGAAGGAAGCCTTTTCTGTCCAAAAGACACAGAAGCAAGCGCTCGGAGTTTGCCGAATGTCATTTAAATTATGACTGGAACAAGGTGCTTCAGTCAGATGAGGCCAAAATTACACGTTTTGGTCGGATATAGCTATGGCATGTTTGGCGTTGAAAAAGAGATTCATGCAAGGAGAAGCACCTCATACCCACGCTGAAATATGATGGTGGGTCAGTCATGTTTTGGGGCTGTTTTAATCCAAGAGGTCCAGGGCCACTGGTTAAGATTAATGGCAAAATGAATTCCATCAAGTATAAGGATATTTTGGCTGACAATCTGGTTCCCTCCGCCAGAAGGCTGGGATTTAGCCATAGGTGGACTTTCGAATCAGACAATGGACTAAAGCGTACCTCAAGATCCACACACAAGTGGTTCTGTGACAACAAAATCCACATTTGAAACACGTATAGGGATATATTGGTTGTGGGATGTTGGGTTTGGGGTGAAGGAAGCATCTCAGGCACATAAAAACTCACACAAACCATCTCCATGGGGTCTGGGGAAAGTCAGTGAGGTTGTGAAGCTCCAGCTCAAAGATTATTGTTGAAAATGATGAGCTCAAAGTAGGGAACCAGACACGGGTCTTGGAATAAAGATAAAAGTACTATATCACTGATATGCTACGGGATCCAGGAACATGTTATATATCTGTCTGTTGCTCTTATGTAGTTACTGTGTTCTTGTTTTTATGTGCATTATTTCGTTCTTTTTTTTAACCAGTACTTTTTCGACTTTTGTAAGGTGACCTTGAGTGTTGTGAAAGTCGCCCATAAATAAAATGTATCATCATTATTATTATTATTATTATTATTATTATTATTATTATTATTATCATTCTTATTATATTCACCAAACATGATAGAATTCATCCTCCTTTAGTGCAGAATAAGTGTGTTATTTTGCAGCCCCAGCATTTTTCTTAAGAAGGTCGAAACGTCTGACATGAAAAACAGGGATAGATTAGTGTGGGGTGTTGGGTTTAGGGCATTTTAGGGAATATTGCAGGGACACAAAAACTTGCAGGCACTATCTCCTCTGGGTTCTGAACAAGCTCGCTCATAGCTTTAGCTCAAAGACCATTTATGAAATCGATGTGCTCAGTCAGGTCTAGATACAGTTGTGCTCATAAGTGTTCATACCCCTGGCATTTTTGGGGTATTTGGGGTATACAACAAATTACATAAAAAGGCTCCAACAGGCTTTCACAAACACAGCATATATATTTCTGACAAATGTCTTTCTTGTTTCTGCTTTATTTCACAAATTTGCAAAACATTTCATGTTCAGAAGTATTCATACCGTCAGGCCCAAAATTATTCATACTCTTACCCATTTTTGGGTTTTGACAAATCAAATTTATTCTTACATAAATGGCACAGTAAGTTGACATAAGGCTGTAAGAATTACAGTAAACAATTTGACGAGAAATACTTGACTTTTTGGTATTTTATTTGACAGATTTACAAAAAATGCCATGTCCAGAATTATTCATACCCTTTTCTCAGTAATTGATGGCAAAGCCTTTATTCACGATTACAGCCTCCAAATGCTTCCTGTGGTTGATCACAAGGTTTCTACACCTTTCCGCTGTGATTTTGGCCCACTCGTCTTGGGAAAACTTCTCCAAGTCCATAAAGTATAAGGGTTTCCTTGCCATGACCTTGGTCTTCAGTTCCGTCCACAGATTCTCGATAGGATTGAGGTCATTGCTCTGGCTTGGCCACTCGAAAATGTTCCCTTTATTGTCCACTAACCATTTCTTGACGGATGTGGCTGTGTGTTTAGGATCATTATCCTGTTGGAAGATCCATTCATGCCCAAGACCGAGTTATTCACTGGATTCCTTAATGTTTTCACTGAGGATCTGGATATTGTGGTCCTGTTTCATAATGTCATGAACTTTAACAAGGTGTCTGGATCCATTCGCTAAAAAGCAACCCCAGAGAATGATACTCCCGCCACCTTGTTTGACCATTGGGACTGTGTTTTTCAGGTTGATCGCTTCACCTTTCTTACGCCAAACAAAAGTCCATCTCTGTGCCGGAACAGCTCCATCTTTGCTTCATCCGTCCATAACATTGACAGCCAGAAGCTTTTATCTTCATCCAGGTGAGCTTTTGCGAAGGCAAAACTAGTTCTTGTGCGTCTGGGTTGGAAAAGTCTAAGTGACGTAAGAAAGGTGAAGTTTTCAACTTGAGAAAAACTGTCCCAACGGTCAAATACGATGGCGGTAGTATAATGCTCTGGGGTTGCTTTTCAGCGAATGGGCCTGGAAACCTTGTTAAAGTTCATCGCATTATGAAACAGGACCAGTATATCTAGGTCCTCAGTGAAAACATCAAGCAATCTGCCGAAAAACTTGGTCTTGGGCAGGAATGGATCTTCCAACAGGATAATGATCTTAAACACACGGCCAAATCCGTCAAGAAATGGTTAGTGGACAACAATGTGCATGTTTTGGAGTGGCCAAGCAAGAGCCCTGACCTCAGTCCTATCGAGAATCTGTGGAGGGAAATGAAGACCAAGGTCATGTCAAGGAAACCCCCAAAACTTAAGGACCTGGAGAAGTTTTCCAAAGAGGAGTGGGCCAAAATCACCATGGAAACATGTAGAAACCTTGTGGTCAACCACAGGAAGCGTTTGGAGGCTGTAATCGTGTATAAAGGCTTTGCCATCAATTTCTGAGAAAAGGGTATGAATAATTGTGGACATGGCATTTTTTGTAAATCTGTGAAATAAAATACCAAAAATATTGTATTTCTCAAAGACTCGTTTACTGTAATTCTTACAGCCTTATGTCAACTTACTGCGTCATTTGGGCAAGAATAAATTTGTTTTGTCAAAAAAAATCTCGAAAAAAAAAAATTGGTAGGGGTTTGAATAATTTTGGGCATGACTGTGTGTGTGTGTATATATATATATATATATATATATATATACACAATGTGTGTGTGTGTATATACAGTATATGTGTGTGTGTTGAACTATATGCCATCCGCCTTCCCTCATATTCTCTTATACTTCATAACTTCGCTCAGGAGGCTCCACTCTTGAAAATAAGCAGATTTTGCTCGTCTGGTGGCCCTGAACTTCAATACCTTTCGGGTAAAGGTCTAGGGCCTTATCTAGGGGCTCTTTTCTGGGGAGTGCAAAGACATGTTTTTTGGAGCGTTCATAAAGTCATTTGTGTTAAGTCCAAAATTTAACTGTTATTTATTTCAAATTTCACTCATCGAGCAAACAGCACTTTTAAACAGGTTTATAAAGGTTTTCAGGCCCATTACATGTAATTTGTTAATGTTTTTTTTACAGTAACTGGATGGGGACAGAACTCAGCACAGCAGTAACACTGGAGCTTGGTGACCTGGATCATAGTTCTGCAATTCAAGACCCCAAAACCCCCTCCTCATTTCCTGAGTCTCACTCACGGCAGGGCTGAATTATTCAAGCGTTATCGGGCTCCATAACGAGCCTCACATCCACTCGTGCTCAGCGAACACCATGCTCTCAAGGGTCATCGGGTTAATGGACTGCTGGGAAGCCAGTGGACATCTTCAACGACGCAGAAACTTCTTGAAAAGTTTGCTTTCGTATACAAGTATGTATGATTTCCAATCCATCTTAATACAAGCGAGCGTTTAAAAAATATTGTTTAAATATGTGTACATGGTTGTATGTATGAACACTTTGACAGAAATTTCATTGAACACGATTTTCATGGCCAATGAAAAAGATCTCTTTGCTGTGGTGGTCAATCGATGAGACTGAAAACCGTAACCAGCTAACAGCAAAACTGCTCTGCACACTGCTCTACCACCAGTGCAACTGTTGCAGTGAAATACATTCTGCAAAAGTATTTTTTATTGAGTTTTTATCATTGTGTCAGTGTCTCTTGATTTTCCTCTTTCCATCAGGGTGGATCCTGGAGTCGGCAGCGCTGCATGATTTTCCAAGGGTGGGGTCTTTCACATCCTGTTAATATTGTTTGTTAGCATCTCAGGCTTTGGCTTTGAAACAAAAGCATTAAATACATAAGGATGCGTAATTGGCTGAAGTACAATTTTTTTACAACGAGATTGTGATTTTTAGGTTTGAATTGTTCAGATTATGGAGGTGGAAAATGGAGGATAAATGATTACTTTCTTGTTTTATTTATTTTTCAAAAATGATCGAAGAGTCAAATTGTCACTTTTTTCTAATCCCCAGCACATCCCAAAATACAGGCCCCTGTACCCACTAAAAAATAGTCCCCTGCACGCTCCAAATAACATGCCTCTCAGCTCCCCAAAAAACATGCCCCTGTGCTCCTCAAAATCATGCGCTGTGCACCCCAAAAAACATGCCCCTGTGCTCCTCAAAAATCATGCGCTGTGCACCCCAAAAAACATGCCCCTGTGCTCCTCAAAAATCATGCGCTGTGCACCCCAAAAAGCATGCCCCTTAGCACTCCAAATAGCATGCCCCTGCGATCCCCTAAAACATGCCCCTGAGCACCCCAAAAAACATGACCTTAGTCAACTACAATTTACATTGTTTTAATTTTTTGCCAACATGCTAAACCATAATTAATATTAAAATTACACATCTCAAAATTCTCCTGGTTCCCATAACACAAAGCATTGCTTAAAATAAAACACAGGTGAGGGTGAAGTAGTTGGCTGATTAGCACTGTAGCTCATTGCTTGAGTACTTTCAATTTTGTTAACCTATCCTGGCTTGTTATAAAGTTGTGTAGCAACCTATCACCAATTTTAACATTTAGCCATATTTTAGTCAGCATAAAAAACTTGGCAGCCAGCTAAACATCTAGCCAGCTAAAGTAGTCCAGTGAAATAAGTTCGCTCGACAGCAAGTTCCACAGCTTTCCGGTGTTGTGTAAAATCTGGGGCTGGTTTCACAAAGATAGACTCTCACTATGGGTTGGACACAAGTACTAGTTAGACTTCAGATAGACGTCTAAATTCAACCATTTCACAAAGCAGTTTAGTTCTTGACTATCTTAAGCAGGACTACTGTACAATCAATTCTGGGTAAATTAAGACCTTCTTCAAATGAAAAAAAAAAATGGCCGCATCGAGCCGCTCAGCTCCCTTTACCCCAGCAGAAAACTTCTGTCTCCATGAAGAATTAAATACATACAAAGAAATTCAATCAGATGTGTAACAATCACAAAAAAAAACAGATATTGAAAAAGATTGCTGCTACTGTAAATAGTGTAAATCCTACACTAGAGAGAACCATCAAAGACATCCTAGGAAGGTACAAAAACATGGTATAAAATGCTAAAAAAAGATGTTTACAAACGACAAATTATTGGCCGTGTTTTTCTTGAATTCCTGTTTTTTTCTTTTCTTGAGTGCCACTGCTCAGAAGGTGTAACTGAATTGGTTACCCAGGTAACATAGGTTTGAAGCCTAAGTTAGCCTGGCCGTGAGGTGCTTAATTTTTTTGGCGTAAACTTAGTCAGTCTTTATTTTCGTTAAATGGTCTAACTTGCATTAGGCTAATCACTGTGCAAATTTTAGAATGGTCTAACCCTATAAACCGGTCTGAAATATCTTTGTGAAACCGGTGTTGTGTAAAATCTGGTCCCCCGGGTGACTTTCGTCGCATATTGCACGTCAGTTTGTGTCAAATCGCGTCATTTGAGTCATCGGCGTCAGTGGTTCTCAAACTTTTTACACCCTGTACCACCTTAGAAAATATCTGGTTCTCCAAGTACCACCACCATGTAGAAGTACAGTATTCGTCTTCTGCCCACATATGCTGCTCGGACGCAATTCTTTCTAGCGATTACAATTTCAAACCTTTTAAACAGCTCCGAAACAACGTTTCCACAATTTGTCAGCATGCTGTTAGAAAAGTTTATTGATTCACTTATATGCATCTTTGCATCTTTGAATCCCATAGAACTGATATTTTAGTTCCAAATCATTTGCTTGTCAAGCCAGGAACCATTCACTGGATAAATCACGCTTTGTAATGGTTTCATCTCACCGTTATTTTATTGAGGGATCGGACGATAAATCAAGTTTTGCTGCTGTGCTTGCCCTGCTGAAAATTCCAGCTTTGACCAACCTAGGCTGGTCAGGCTGGTTTAAGCTGAGTTTTGGACAGTTTTAGTTGGTCGACCAGCCCTTCACCAGCTGACTTCAGCTGAAAATACCAGCTTAACCGGCTTTGACTGCCTTCATCAAGCTATAGAGACCAGCTACACCAGCTATGACCAGCTAATAACACAACTCAGACCATCTTAAACCAGTGTAGAATTCTAGCTAGTTTAAGATGGTCTGGGCTGTGTTATTAGCTGGTCTAGATGTTCAAAGCTGGTCTCTATAGCTTGGTCAAAGCTGGCTAAGCTGGTATTTTCAGCTGCAGTCAGCTGGTGAAGGGTTGGTCGACCAACTAAAACTGTCCAAAACACAGCTTAAACCAGCCTGACCAGCCTAGGCTGGTCAAAGCTGGAATTTTCAGCAGGGTGGAGAGAGAACATGACTGAGTGAAGTACCATAAATTACTTCAGTCATCACCCCTCTGAAATTAATCATGAATAAGTCGTAATACTGAATATAGAGCTGTGTTCATTTTTCAAATGTTTTCGCAACTGGAGGAAAACTTTGGACTGGTTCAACAATGGATATATGGCTAGCTTACATGTGTATTTGCCTTCCTTATGCGCAAATGTAATATACCCATGTATTTTTATAAAATTATATCAACTTGACGAACTTGTTAGCTGCACATCTCTCAAATTTAACCGTCAATTGCAAGCTCTCTTTAAAGTGACATGCTTAAGCCATTATCTCTCCAAAATCAGTCTACCCCTCCAGCAGAGTTGGGGAAACTGGGGTCCGAGGAGCCATGATGACCAATGAACCACATCACTATTTTGCGGTCAATCGATGCCAAAGTTGTTTAAAATAGGCAAAATGGGGTTATGGCTCATTGGTCCCCATGGCTCATCGGACCCCAGTCTACCCTATAACGTTACTGGGTCATGTCAATTAATTTTTGAATCGGTGTTGTAAACCTGCGTCAATATCGGCGGTGTCAAACGTGTTTGAACTAGAGCACTGAATTTGCCGTCACTAATTCTTACATCTGTAGTACATAGTTTTCCTTGTCATCATTCTCTTTTTCCAGTAAAAATAAAATGGCTATGGTTATTTCGGGGATTCCCCCACGGACCACTAGGGGGAGACTGCCTACCACTGGTGGTACGCCTACCATAGTCTGAGAAAGTCTGATCTACGTGAATTGCATAGTAACAAGCCAATTCATAGCATTGTACTGAAGTAGCAAGCTAACCACCTTGCTAATAAGGCCACAGTTCTCATTTAGGCCTACTGTAATAAGGGCAAACTAACCAGCTAAAATGATAACAAACTCTGTAATGATTCGATTGCACGCCAGTCGAATGAGCTAACTTGCGAATAAGGTAACAGTTTGCTTCTACTATAATAATCGCTGGCTAACTAGCTAAAATAATAACAAACTATTTAATTACTAGTTTCACAAATGTAGTGAGTAAGCCAACCAACATGCTAATCAGGGAACAGTTTGCTTCTATTATATTAATCGCTGGCTAGCTAGCCAGCTAAATTAAGGAACTCTGCAATGAGTTGCTAGCACACCAGTGTTGTGAACTAGCTTGCCAATAAGGTAACAGTTTGCTTCTACTATAATAATCACTAGCTAGATAACTAGCTTTTACAGATTATACACGACACTGGCCTCGGGTCCCTCCGATAAAATCTGGTCCCCCCCACGTGACTTCAGTTGCATTATACACATTAAATGACTTGTCTTGTGATATTATTGTATAGCTCACTGTTGAAGTAATGTAGAGTTAATTGAATTGCGGCTGTGGGCAGATGGCATACTGTAACCTTGTTGGTAAACTAGCTAGCTAGCTCGCTACTCTGGTGTTCTAGCTTATTATTAAACAGTTTTTTATCACTTTAGCTGGCTAGTTAGCTAGCAATTATTATGGTAGAAGCAAACTTTTACCGTATTAGCATGTTAGCTTGCTAGCTCGCTACACTGGTGTGCTAGCTGGTCATTAAACAGTTCGTCAATACTTTAGCTAGCTAGCGATTACTATAGTAAAATTGAACAGAGACCTTTCTTGAAAGCCAGCTGGATAGCTCGCTACACAAGGGTACTAGCTACTTGTTTTCACCTTAGCTGGCTAATTAGCTTGCGATTATTAGTGGTAGAAGCGAATGGTTACCTTATAGGTATGCTAGCTGGCTAGCTAGCTACACTGCTGTGCTAGCTACTTATTACAATTTATCACTTTAGCTGGCTTGCTTGCCCTTATTACAGTAAATGAGAACTGCGGCCTTATTAGCAAGCTAGCTTGCTCATTTCTTCAATACAAGCAAAGAATTTTTTTAACATCCACTATCGTCTATACTAATCATTGCGTTTAGAAGCTATGAATTGGCTTATTTATTTCTGAAAATACTACAGCCAAATCATGTAGATGACTCAAATGACACGATTTGACGCAAATTGACGCGTAATACGCGAAGTAAGTCACGTGGGGGGCACCAGATTTTACACTACATCGTCGGCAGCCGACGTCTAAAGCCTGCCCCAGATGGTGCAACTTTGCCTGAGGCAAGTGACATGCGTGTATACTGCATCAGGCATTGTTGCACCGTGTGGGGATGGTTTTTCTGCATAACTTCCTCACGTGACAGTGCAGCAGCATATCTAGCATGCTGGATATTTTCTCGTCACGCGAGGAAGTTACTCACCTTGTGGGGTTTACCTGCTGCAATTATGTACGTGCTCAACCAATCACAACCTGCAGACCCGTCATATGATGTGCAGACGAGTCACATGATACTAATTTATCTTATTTATCCTCGGCCAGGATGTCTGTTACAGTTTCAGAGGGTGCCGCCATTTTTCTGTTTCATGTGACTCGTGTGCACATCATATGATGGGTCTGCACATTGTGAACTGATAACAGGAGGGGGTGGTCTTTCTCCTCTTTAGCCCGGAGGGCATGACGCCCATGATTTCCAACAAGAATGTCAAATCTGGACTCGTCTGACCACAGGACACTTTGCCACTTTGCTACAGTCCATTTTCAATGAGCCCTGGCCCACAGAACACGGCGGCGCTTCTGGATCATGCTCAACAATGGCTTCCTTTTTGCATGATAGAGTTTTAGGTGGCATCTGTGGATGGCACGGTGGACTGTGGTTACAGGCAATGGTTTCTTGAAGTATTCCTGGGCCCATTTAGTAATGTCAATGACAGAATCATGCCGGTGAGTGATGCAGTGGCCTCTGAGGGCATGAAGATCAAGATCATCCAGTAAAGGTCTTCGGCCTTGTCCCGTACGCACAGAGATTTTTCCAGTTTCTCTGAATCTTTTGATAATGTTTTGCTCTGTCGATGATGAGACCTTCAAAGCCTTTGCTATTTGACGTTGAGGAACATTGTTTTTAAAGTATTCCTCAATTTTTTATGCAAGCCTTCACATGTTGGAGAGCCTCTGGCCATCTTTACTTCTGAGAGACTCAGCCTCTCGAAGACATCCCTTTTATACCCAATCATGTTACACACCTGATGCCAGTTAACTTAATTAATTGCTAAATGTGCTTTCAGCTGATTCTCTTATATATTACTTGCTTTTTCAGCCCTTTTTATTTCAATCGCTGAAAACATTTTTAATCGTATTATAATAACAAGAAAGAAAGAGAGAGAATCTGTTGTAGTTCCCATTCAGAAATATTTTCATATTTGATGATCCTCAACGAATCCTTTTGCTGGTGAAAAAGAATAATTGAATACAACCACAGAGGTCTAACCCACAGAACATCGTTGTTGAGGTAATAGATGTCAAAGTTTTGAAAATAAAAAAATTATATACAATGTGTGTGTATATACATACAGTATATATATATATATATATATCACCCATAATGTTGCTCACAGATATTATACACATCATGGAACCAATTTTGCGTTATGACTCATGATATCTGACCCAATATGATTCAAACATCAATTTTTATTTTTTGGGGTTAGACCGGTCTGGTTTGCAGCCCTTCAATTATCCTAATAAAAAGATCATGTATCGTAAAACTGCCAAAGTATGTCCATGGAAAAGAACATACTCTCAGTCCTCCCCCTCGCTCTCATGTCAGCTGTTTTCAGTAGCATCTTCACACAGCTATCAGATGTACACCTGTCGAGCAGGAACTGGGCTTACCCACATTGTGTTTACCCCTGAGGCCCATCGCACTAAGGAGAACCCCGGGCTTTTTGGTGAACAGGCCGAAGAACCCAACACGACCGCCTCACTGGTGCAGAGGGGCAACCCTTAGCACCATCGACCCCGCAAAGGAGACGTCAAAATGAGGAGGCGGTTTAGGGTTCACATCCCACCACATCCCCTCCGCGTGGAGACAGACATCAGAGCTGGAGTTAGTCACCTGGTGCTATAGAATATGGCAGCTGACCGCTTATACTGTAAAAAGCTAAACTGGGATTAATAAAAACGATAAACAAGTGGTGCCAGGCACAACAAACCCCACCCCTTGCACATACTTTGACCCACTTTTCCGAAATTCAATCGGCATCTATTCTGGGTCAGTGACAATCCCTAAACCCAATTTGGGGTGAATCTGGCCATTAGTTTTGCTGCTAAAGTGTTAACATTCAAACAAACGCAGAAACAAGCACAAACACACAAACAAACCAAACCAAAAAAAAAGTAATTATTGATGCAAAAAGATTTTAAGTAAAATGAATCACGTTTTCCGCCTTTTTCATCTCGTAAAAAGCCTTATTTTCATGATGGGTTACCCAAATCCTTCCGTGTAATTTCCAATGGTCAATCTAGGTGATAGATAGATAGATAGATAGATAGATAGATAGATAGATAGATAGATAGATAGATGGATGGATGGATGGATGGATGGATGGATGACCTGAGTAATTGAAATAGCTAAAGAGAAGTAGCATTTCGCAGGGTGATTTTGGCCAGGCCAACAGCACTTATCTCAGACTTGGTCCTCAACAAATATGAATCATTTTTAAATAATTTTTATCTAAAACAAAGTCGTTATCTCCCCCCCTAAAACCAGCAGATCCCCCCCACCCCCAAGCTGCAGGATAATGTGGTGGAAAAGGCAATTCTGCTGAACAGACAAATGCTGCATCCTCAAATCTAGCAAATGGACACACACACACACACACACACACACACACACACACATACTTTAAAAACACTCACCCACACATACACAGACACACACGCACACACACTCACTTCCATCACCCATTCAACCTCCTCACACTCACATTGATCAGCTCTAATGCAGAGCATGGGCCCCCCTGGGACCAAGAGCTGTAAAAGCTTTTTAGAAGCCATTGTTAGCGCTCCAGACTGCAACTCGTTATGGACAAACCCGCCACTTACAACTCCGGCAGATGATCTGATGCAATCAAGGAGACAGATGCAGAGCCAGTCATGTGATCAGCGATACAGCTGTAATCACCGAGCACACCATCTTCATGGGGGAAGTGAAATATCGTGAAAAAATAGAAACACCTTTTGACAATTTTAAGTCGGAGCAAAAACTACATGCCTGAGAAAACCCAAGCCCTAAAGGACCAATCAGGGTTAACTGTGGCCCACTTTCCCTCTGTGCTGCCGTACCAACTTCATCTACAGAACAATCAACCCGTTTGGAGTCTCGAACGTTGCGCTGAGTGCCTGTGAGCTCAAGACCAGCACAGGCACTATTACACTCAGCTATATGTTCACCAGTTGGCTCCAGAGGAAATCCAGCCATTTTAATAAGTACCACATTGCTTGGAATAGCAAAGACTTCATGCAGCTTTAGGGAACTGTCCTTGCTAGGTGAATAAATAATTTAATAAAATCATTACTCTTTGGTCATGGTATGAATAGAATATTCTGACAGGAAGTGGTGGGCACAGAACAGGTTCTAATGCGGTTTATCATCGCAGGCAGTACAAATGATGCCAGCACGGACGCCTAATGCACAGTTCTAATGAAGGCTGAGGGGAATGTGTAAGACCTATCAGTCGATCTAAGCACCTCCCTCGCCAGAAGATAAGAAATCCATCGGAGGAGGCTTTTGAAGTCCCGTGAAAGCATCTGTTAGTATCTGTTACTTTGTTTCCTTTTCCCATTAAAATGTCCGCAACCCTCGCGCTGCCCGGCACAGATAAGCGGAACGCGCTGCAGAAGCGCCGATCAAAATTACCCCAATGCCGCCACTCACCGGACATTAGTTTCGAGAAAGTGAGGCATTCAGAGTCAGTTTTAGCGCCACAGCACTCAGCACAAGGTTAAAACAGTCCTGTTTCAGCCTTGCGTTATGAGCCCTTGGTGTACGTTCAGTACATAATCCATATCCAACAATGACGAATAAACCTTGTCTATCGTTATGGTCTCCCTGGATAAAAAGATAGCCCATCTCTCTAGACAGCGGCTTGTTTCTTGGCCACGGCCTGATCGGGAATAACATTCATCACGAGCTACTGATAAGGATGCGTGTCGCAGTCGCACCTAATACGCGCCCTCGTCTCGCTGGGGTTTGATCAAATTATTTGAGTGTTCTTCTAGCCTGTGAGTCGGGTCGGCCTACGGATTTTCACTACACACGTCAAATTAAGATCACCCTGGTATACGATTCAAGTTTCAAATCTATTCACGTGAACAGGACAGTAATCAACATAACTTAAAACTTAAGTGAGATGTTCACGTTTTAAATCGAAACCAAAGCAAAAGCGAATACACGAACTCGTTGTATTCGTTCCAAAATATGGCTTATATAATTTTGGACGTGTTTTACAATTTTTCGCCGCTTCGCTGTCCGATTCTATCTCTGGAGGGCTTGCCAAGCGCCGTCTAAGCGCCGGGCTTCGATTACAGTACCCCAGAGAGCCCCGCTGAGATATTGTTTTTAAGAGCCTGTAATGGACAGCGTACTTGGCTGTTTTCCTCCGTCATACGGTTTCATCTTCCAACAAAAATGTAATTGTATTAGCCAAGTTTTATCTACTGTTACACGCTTCATGTAGCAGTTTCTAAAATGAACGCAGTTATTTCTCCCGTTCCAAATAAAGACACCAACGCTGCACATAGCAAAATATTTTCGCTGCCCAAATCTGTTGTCAACGCCATTGAACATATCCCCCCTCATCAGAAGTATACTCATGCACATGAAAAATTCCACACTCTGCTTGTAGATATTTTCGATTTTCGTTTATTATTATTATTTTTTTCTCTGTATCACTAGCCTAAATCTGTATTGCTGACTGTCATTCAAGATTTCAATCTGATCGACACAAAGCGGCGGAAACATTAATTGCTCTGTTGCATAATCTCGGAGTCCAAATAAAAGTGAATATTTAACTTTTTCGATAAATTTCCTGGTGTTGTTTTTCTTATGTGCATGGACAAAATTAGAATGCAAATGGCAACATAGAAATTCTACGAATGGCAAAATAACAGTTTAAAACGGGGTTTGGAGAGACACTCAACATTTGCATTTGTTCTCTTTTAATAGTTGCGAAAATGCTCAGAGTTAAGCCTACAGGACAAATCGAAATAGATTATTGGATAGGCTAAATGGCTGTTGATACGAAGCGGGTGTGGCAACGGAACAATTATCAGTTGGGTTCTGATACGAAGCTTCATTTCTCCGTCTCTCTCTTTTTTAGTTCATAATTGGCCTCTTAGAGCGGCGTATGCCGGCTGCGACAGTCTCGATATTGCATATATTATAATGTTTAGTTATATAACCTAAAAGCGCAGTAGGCCTTCTTTGCTCACATTTATGACAAAAAGTTGGCTCACTTTTATTATACATCAGCTCGAAATAAATTATTACCATAGCGACGGCCAAATTCAGTTTAATTTAATAAACAGAACGTCTTAACAGGGTTTTCCTAGTTCGGTCCAAGTTTTTATGAATGGAGGTTTTTCAGTTTTTTGTGAATGAAAAACAACTGTAAAAACTTTGAGGAGGGCTCTGGGGGTCCCCTTCTCTGATTGGTCTCAGCTATTCCTGCTCCACCCGCGGTTGCTATGGTCCCTTAATGTCTTTAAAACGATTGGTTGGCAAGGAGAGCTGAGATTTCATTCACAAAGTCAGGTCATTCATCAAAACAAAGGCAGAAATTCGAGCCCTTGAAAGAGGAAACTCGCCAATCATAAGCTCCCCTGGGCAAACAACTGTCTGAAAGCAAGAAAAACAGGTCCTCTCCAAATCAGCACTTAAGTCTGGAAAGGATTTATCTGGACCCTTTTCCCCAAATGTTGAACAGTTCAATTGCACTACACTAGCCACAACGTTATGAACGTCACGAAGGGGAAATTGTTAAATAAACTTTGGTGCATCTATTAACAATTCTAAAACTGTCTCAGGACCGAGTAGAAACTTTCTTGCAAACTCTGTACCCAAAAACAACCCCACGCTCCTGATTTTAAGTTTTCCCGAAGATTTCGTTCCCCCAGCTACGACAACAGAACTTCCTTCGATTCGAAGGAGAAGCGAGCTAGTGGTTTCCATTTTGTAATGCGGAAAACCTTCAAGACATTTTTAAAATGGAGTGGGTTGAGATTAACAAGTGCAAAAAAGGTCACAATGATACATACCTAATTACCGTTAGTAATTCATGAGTATGGCAAGAGCCCTAATAAGTCGGAATGTGTCAGCTGAGAAACCTTTAAAGATTAGAGTTCTTTTTTATGTATATTGGGAGTGCAGTCTTGGCGGGTTGCACGGTGTTAATCGAATGCGCGTAAATGCGTAACATTTATTCCTGACATTGGTTTCCGCGCGCCGTCTCTCTGGAAACACAAAATACAGTCGAGCAGCAAATGGGGACAGACGCCCGCTGGGTAATCACTCGCCGTGCCTTCTCTGCATTTTTTGTGAATGGAGCTCATTATGCATGCAGCTTTCTCGCCTTCCATTCACAAACCGCTGCCTCTGTTGAGCTGCTCTCTCCCTTGTCCAGGCTGTCGGGTTTCATGCAACTTAGGCTAAATGAACACAAACGGCCAATCTCCGGAATTATAAAATGGATGGATATTTGGACCAGCAAGTGCCTTATACCTTAGCAAAAGTAAGTATCCTGAAATACTTCTGACAATTTTAATAATCTCTGTGTTGTATCATCCGCTTTTTGGCGATTGTCGGTGCGCGGGGCTTATTTGGAACGGCTACGGTGCGATCATCCAAACATTTTCTGTTTTGCTTTCCACAAGCTCTCCGATAGGCTCACAAGAGCGTTCAAGCAAGGTAGATATTTACAGTTATTTTTGATATGTCAAAATTTCTCGAGTGTTCTACATATTTATATTTGCATGAACTGTGCAAACTAGTGGCAGTATGAACTAAAACTTAGCGCATAGGTTCTCGATACAATGCATGAACTGCGCAAGAATCCCTTAATTTATGATCAGATTTCATCGGTGACTGTGCTCATTATTACCCAAAATGTAAGTTTTGCTCATAAGATGCTTATGATGCTTGCTTGGGCCTTATTTAAATACAGTAAAACAACTGCATACTTAGCGCAGTATGATGGCTACAGATGATGCTTGTCATAGAGAACTGTAAAAATGGGAAATTGACTCCTATCTGATGTCGTTGCTTAAATCAATCACAGTTTTAGCTATTAATAATAAACTTTAAAGAAGTTATCTTTTGTTTTCTGTTTATAACGCACATTGTTTTTTGTGTAGAAAACACAAGGAAATGGGCCCCAAAATAGGCTTTTGATGGCGACAAAGAGGAAATACATGGACACGGAATTACCTCCTCAGGAATCAGAAGGTAAGATAGTGGCCGTCCGTCTGTAACTGTAAAATGCGGGCCTCATGGTTTCAGATGCTAAGTGTCCGAACGAGTAACCGCGTGAGGAAGAGAACCGAGCCGCACGGGACTCGGGGTAGACTTTGATCTCGCGCCATAAGTAATGTTAATTTTATTCTTTCTTTCTGACCACGCAGATCTCTTTCAGGACTTAAGCCAGCTGCAGGAAACGTGGCTGACCGAAGGTGAGGCTGCTCTTCATTACTCTTGTTTGCGCAGTCTTGTATTTACACTTACTGACGCAGGTCGGCAGAGGGAAGGCTTTCAATGGTTGATTCATGTGGGTAAATGGCAAACGATGCCCGTGTTCTGATCTGAGCGTCACTGATTGTGATGAAGGTTATTATGATGCCATGATCAAGAGCCACTATAACGATTCTGACTCATATAAACCCTTAAAAAATGAAACTGAACAGATTGTAATGGAAAATAGAAATCCTCTCCGTTCCAGCTCACCAACATGGCAAAACTAACTTAAGCTTCTGAAGACATGGAGTCAGAAAAGATCAAATCAACAGATACAGTTTTGAGAAAAATAATTGATGTGTTTGATATATTTTTCTTTTTTGCGAGCTCTTGGCCTTAGGGGTTGATGTGATTATTTCACTGAGGTCAGTGTTTGGGTAGTAGCCCCGGGCCAGCGGAGACTAGGGAGTAATAACACTAAATTTCGGTAATCAACACAGCTACATCACAGCTGCTGCCAATTCAAATAGATTTTATTCAAATTGATATCCACTCAACAGCCAGTTATTTACAAAAAAAAACTATTCAAAGGGAAAGTGTGATTACACCTTGATAGCCCTGGCTGGATTTGCAAGTTAAAACCTCCAGAACCGATCCCTGACTGCTGTTTTGCAAACAGCACCTCATATGAGTGGCCCGCACCCTGATGAGATCTGAACTTCACTATGGGACCACAGAGCAATACTTCATCAAATTGTGACTGATTTTGACCATCGATGCCAGTCCTGCCTCGCTTTTCACTCAGGACTCAAATAGGCAATATTCACACTTAGAAACAAACTAAGGGGTTTTGTTTGAAGCCGACACTTGCATTGATTACCAAGTCGATATGTACTCCTGACATGCTGGAGATCTGCTCATATAGAACTGCATGCAGATTTCTGCAAATGCTTTCGCAAATCTCATGAATCAAAATGGTAATATTGGTGAAACTAAGGAGAATAGAGCATGATGGCAATCAGACTCAAAATTGATGGCAAATTTCTGCACTTTTGTGCATATTTTTGGTGCTGGAAACTGCCACAGCAACGAGCTAATGAAATCCGAAACATGAGAAAAGTGAGTCTGCAACATTTTGACATGAAATCCAGGTTGAACTGTTGCAGACCTTATGCCGGATCTAACTAATACGGCAAAGCATCAGTATGCGGTTGCAAAAACAAGTGACATGCTCTGAATTATTGTGATCTCTGGGGCTTGGTAAAGTTGGCTGACGGTGTCACAGATGTGATAAGCATTAGGCATGTGGTACGCACTCGGAGAATGCTGTACGTATATGTGGCATGTCCTAATCGCTGGTCATGTGACCACATTTGAGAGTGTGGAACCTTTGCTGTCTGGTTTTATTTGCATTTTACGAATGAACAAGAACGTGTTCTGTCATTTTGCCTGCATGGTCGTACAAAAATTAGATTCATAGATTAAAAATGAGCACAGACATTAGCAAGGTAATGGCATAAATTGGTTCTGAGGGCAAGTCCAAAGTGCAGCTCGAGCATAACTTTGCAGCAATGTCATTTGCTTATCTAGGAACAAATGTGAATTCTTTCTCAGTCTGGGAGATAAGTCTCTGGGAACTGGAGTAATGGAGCGTGGCGGCACACTTTAGGGCCGTGTTGATCTTGGAGTTGGAATACTGAGGCGTGAGGCATCTTTCTGAACGAGAAGGCAAACACCATCATGAGATCATTGCAGTGGAATAATTATGCCGAGACGGGCCGGCAGAAGAATTTCTCTTTTCTTATTGATATTGTCACCACGGTACTCAAGTATTGGACTCAGGAAGCAAAGCATAACCATAAGAACTGTAATTATCAAAAAAATGTGGCAATTTATACACCCAAAATTTAATAATGGTGATAAATCTTCAAATTACCATTAAGGAAAATAAATTGCATGAAGCTCCAGTATAATAACATAGTCTGAAATCCTTAAAATGGCCCTCCACACAGAGCAAAGCCTATTATTCCTGGAGTTTGTCTGGGTAAAGCCTTTCGCTGTGCTTCAAAGAACAGGGAGAGATCCTCTCTAAATCCTCAAAGCAAGCTGAATAACACAGAAAAATAGGATCCCAAAGCTTCTCTTCCGGCTGTGTGATCTGTGATGTGTGCAGTTTACACACTTATATTCATAAACGTGAAAGCGCTCGGACTCGCAGCGCGTTTGTAGTGATGCTGGTAAATCAGCATTGGAGAGGCAGTTGAGGCTGCTGTGATTTATTCAGGAATATTCTATCAGACTGTTCCTACCCAGTAAAGTTAGTTCCTCTGTGGGTTGTCAAGGATAATCTTTATGAAGCTTGCCTACTTGGTGTATGTGTATGTTCTATGTAATGTGCCATCTGTGTACTGTCAAAGTTGTTTGTGTGTTTCATGAATTTGAATGGGTGTATGTGGATGTGTGAGTGATCTGTGAATGTGTTGTGTTTGCATTGCGTGAAATGTGCATTATACATGTTTAACAAGAGTTTATTGACTATGATATGTGGGTGTGTGTGTGTGTGTGTGTGTGTGTGTGTGTGTGTGCGTGCTTGTGTGTATAATAAGTGTTGCACGGAATGTGTGTACTGTTCGTAATATGAGTTATATATGTGTGTATTGTGTATGTGTATTATATGTGTAATGTGTGTACTGTCTGTAACATGTATCTGAGTTATGAGTGCATTGTGTGTGTAATATGTATGTGTGTTATATGGGTGGGTATTTTCTGTAATGGATGGCTTAATTGTATTCAATGTGTATGTGTGTGCTATATGTGTTGTTTTGTGTGTAATGTACATGCGTGATATCTCTCTATACATGTTGTGTTTTCTACATACAGTCTATATGGTATGTTTTATCTGTAAGAGTGCTATTTGTAAGTAGTTGTTTATATGAGAGTCTTAGTTAGCATGTGTGTAATATATGTGTAATGTGTATGGGTGCTATCTGTGTCTTTTCTACTTGCATATAATGTGTGTTATTTGTGTTTGTATGTTGTTTGCGCATATTTGTGTGTGTTTGTGAGTGTCTGTGCAAGTCCCTCAGATGAGTGCAGGTGAAAGCTGGCTTACTTCCTGAGAGGATGGGAAATAATGGGGCACAAAAGCTTAGTCATGTTTAGAGCTGGTGTCAAATTGGCCCTTTAGGACCATTTTGCTCAAGGAAATGCAAGTTTATGATCAAACAGTTTCAGGAAATGCAGGTTTAGGATCACACATCTTCACGAGACAAAAGTTTACGATTACACCGCTTCAGTACATGCGAGTTTGCAATCACACAGCTTCAGGAGATGCGATTTTACAAACACCCAGCTTCAGGAGATTCGACTTTACGATCAAACAGCTTCAGTAGATGTAAATTTACAATCACACAGCTTCATAAGATGCAAGTTTAAAATCAAACAGCTTTACCATCATAGCTTCAGCAAACATGCCTTTACAATCTCAGCATCAGGAGACACAAGTTTACAATCACACAGCTTTAGAGGATAAGTGTGACCCTTTTCAGTCACACAGTTTCAGAAGAAGCAAGTTTACAATTGTGCAGCTTCTGGAGGTGTGACATTACAATTGTACAGCTTCAGTAGGCGCAAGTTTACAATTGTATAGCTTCAAGAGGCGTAATTTTACAATCAAAGATTCAGGAGGCGAGAGTTTACAATCACAGAGCTTCAGTAAGTACAAGTTTACGATCACACAGCTTCAGGAGGCGGGAGTTTACAATACCAGAGCTTCATGAGGCACGATTCAACAATCACAGGTTCAGTAGGCGTGTGTTCACAATGAAACAGTTTCAGAAGGTGCAAGTTACCAGTCACACAGCTTCAGGAGGTAGAGTTTACAATCATTCAGCTTCATTAGGTGCAAGCGTACAATAAAACTGCTTTAGAAGGTGCAAGTTTATGGTCACTCAGCTTCAGTAGGTGCAGGTTTACAATCAAACAGCTTTAGAAGCTGCAAGTTTAGAGTCACACAGCTTCAGGAGGCACGAGTTTACAATCAAACCGCTTCAGAGGGCGCAAGTTTACGGTCACACAACTTCAGAAGGCCTGAGTTTTCGATCAAACAGCTTCAGGAGGCACAAATTTATGTTTACATAGTTACAGGAGATGCAAGTCTTCCATGATATGGCTTTGGGAGATGCAAGTTTATGATCATACAGTTTCAAAATGGATGATTTAATGATCACACATCTTCAGGGGACGTGAGTTTCTAGAATATTGGAAGTCATTTCTCTTTCAATCATCACTGAACCTCAACATCTACATTCAAGTGTCCTGAGTAGAGGATGTTTATATCTCACAATGTGATCCAGGAAAAATGTTTACTTGGGCATAACACACTAAGCATTTGAATTCAATGGAAATTTTTGCCTTCTGTGCCTTTAAGCCATCAATTACATTTTTAATATTCACCATGTCACAAAACTGATCTGACCAAAATAGCAGTATACAACAGCTGATTCTTCCGGGCACGCACACACACACACACACACACACACACACATGCATTTGCGTAAACACACATACACACACACACACGGTCGAGAAATAGCAGTAATGTTTTTAGCTGGATTATAATAACTGCTGGACTGTGGAGGGCAGTGAATGCTGGGAAAGAGGCGCGGGTTTCCGGCTCTTTAATTAAAGATCATGTCGCTGTGCGATCGCGGGACGTATGATTCACTGGTGGAGTAAACACAGCCCCCCCGGCTTGGCGGCCTGTCTCGTCATGCCCGCAGCCTCATGAATGAAGCTCCTCGGCCCCACCCAGGATATCCCTCCAAGAAAGAAATCTTGGCGCATCTAAGAAATTCTGAGCATACACACACAGATACTCATATAAATGTAAACAAATACACTAAACATGCCAATGCATGCAAACACACAAAAATTACAAACACACACATAAAACAGTCAAGCACCTAAACACACAAAACACACTCAAACACAAATAAAACAAATCAAGCGAAAATACATACTAAAACAAACATGTACATACACAAATGCACATGTAACACATACGCGTACAGGCTTCCAACAAGATGACAAAAACAGGCACAACTTCACCCACACAAACACACGCGCGCACACACACACACACACACACCCTGGATTAAGCACAGGGGTTAAGCATCAGTCAACCTGAGTGTCATTAATATTCCCCTAAAACTGATCGGATGTGCGAGTTTCAGGCAGGTTCAAACAGGTGTGATTTAGTGCTTTGAAAGACATGGCTCCTGGAATGGCGGATTGATCCTCATTAATCTGGCCGGGCTCCGCCCCTTCCCTCGGGGCAAACCCCATCAAGAGGAAGGTCATGACATTTAAAATATGAGGCGAGCATTTCACAAAGCAGCTTAATAAATTTCAAAAGGAATAACAAAAAAAGAAAACAACCCATTCAGTGTTTCCTCAGAGCAACAAACTGAGTTCAGATTTAGATTTTTGTTCAGTCACAACTCTCAAAATTAGACCCACATTGTGAGTTCTGGCAGCCTGCTGACAAGAGAAACTGGCTGAGTTGAGTTTGGCAGTCTGGCAGCCCGTACTGGGTACTATGATGTCACAGACACTGGGCAGCCCATACTGGGTACAGTGATGTCACAGGCACTGGGCAGGCAAGGGACACAGAAACTAGTTGCTTGAAATGAATTCTGGGAAAGTTTGAGTAGGTCTGATGTGGACTCGTGGTGACCCAATGCAACAAGTGCAATGCATACGCATCACATTAAGGGTTACCAAGGAATATAATCTGCTGTTTTCCAACTTGGCAAATTAAGCTATTTTTATGGTTGGCATTCTGCTATATTTGGACACCTTTCAAATGTTTTGTTACATTTTAAAAATTTGTCAAAACAAATGAGATCATGCTGTAATCCTCTAATAGATAATGCATTAAAATTGGATCCCAATTTAAAGCTCACAAGTCAGGATTATAACCGTCATCAGTGCTCGCCACATGACAAAAATGATTACATTTCGTTTCGGATAAAAGTAGCGCAGAAATGTTATCCTTTCTGGAAGTCTTCTGAAGCCGCATTGATGTTATAGTGACATACTGCATGACTTGACCTCTGAGATCGAGAGTTACATCTGCACTGCACACGGCATCAGAGGCAATGATGTGCGACGGTCATTCAAAAAGTTCTTAGCCTCGCCCAGAAGGAAGAGCAATAGCTAAACCTTTTTGTTTCACACAAAACTAGAAACAAGTAATCAGAATGATGTCTTCATTACAGTGCAGGTGAGACCTGAAAGTTGTCTGGTGCAAGGTAAATGTGAAAATGGACAAAAAAGAAGTCCAAGCTGTGATAAAGTATCCGCAAAAGAAAGGTATGACGCACAAGAAAATCCATGAGGACATGGCAGACACAGTTAGTGAGGACTTTTCGTCCTTTTCCACTATTAAAGTGGGCTGCTGAGTTCTAGCAGGGCAGGGACAGCTGGGACAGAACATGACGCTGGGTCAGGACGCCCAAAAACATCAACCGCTGATGAACAAGTTGGTGCCATTCACCGCATGGTTTTGGATGACAGACGTTTGACTGTCCAACAGATAGCCTAGGCCACAGGCATCAGCGCTGGCTCAGCGTACACTGATCCAACTGTGATCTTGGGAATGAACAAGCTGCCTGCAAGATGGGCGCCGAATGCTGATGCCAGAAAAGAGTGGACATTTCCAGGACACTTCTGACTCACTTCCAGGCTGACCGATAGAATTTCCACTGAAGACTAATGACCCAAAATGAAACATGGGTTCAGCACTTTGAACCTGAATCAAAGCTTCAAAGCAAATAGTGGAAACGCCACGATTCTCCGGCCCCAAGAAAATTCAAGCAAACGGCGCCTGTCGGCAAGGTGATGGCCTCTGTTTCCTGGTATTATGAAGGCATTATTGTGAAAAACAACTTGGAAAAAGGTAAAACTATTAAAGGACAGTATTGTCCATCAGAATTGCAAGAACTGAAGAAGCAATAAAGGTGAAACGCAGAGGAAAGCTGCGGGTGGGTGTGCTCTTGCTCCAGGACAATGCGCTCGTTCACACTGCACAGGCGGCAGTGCCCGAAGCACCCAACTGTGGCTTTGGATTGTTGCCTCAGGCCCCTTACTGATTGGACTTGGCTCCATCTGACTTCTACCTGTTCCCTAAACTCAAATCCCACCCGCATGGTTGCCATTTTGGAAGCAATGATGAAGTCATTAGAGCTGTGGAGGAGCTTTGGGAGGAGCAAGACGGTACCTTCTTCCGTGGTGGGATAGTAACACTTGAGCGTCGTTGGACCAAGTGCATTGAAGTTAAAGGAGACTATATTGAAACATAATGAAAAAACTGTCTTTCCCTTGTGATTCTTTCTGAGTGAGGCTGAGACCTTTTTGAATGACCCTCGTACGCTGCCTCTCAGCAAACACGGTCTCCTAAATCACACTCCGGCACCCTTACCATCCATGTCCGGGTTTACTGAGGACCATTCTTGTCCATCTGTTCGTCTATAAACTACAGCAAAATGGACAGGAACCAAATTCTGCTGTCTGTGAAAAAAAAAAAAAAGGTTGAGATAAACTTCAGATGAATTATCATTAATAGTCTCTTCCACTTGACCCAGTTTCTGTAGGAGGTCATCTTCTCTAGACGCACTGTCCTCTGTGGGGAGATGTGAGGTGTATGTGTGCCCCACAGTACAGGGATAGAAAAGTCAATAACAGTAAAATCCTCTGACAATCTGGCTGTAATCTTTGCGTACTCTATCACAGAAAATGTAGTACGCTTTGATTGCTCAGGATAAATGTGTCTGCTCGGCAAACAAGAGATGATTTATTTGAATACAGCAAATTAGCTGGGACAGCCCTGGGCTGCCAGTTATAGACAGACCCAACAACCCTTTCAAATCATTTTAGTGGCCAAATCACATGAAATAATGTGGTGCAGACAATTCGATCAAAGCGTAATGAGGCTTGGTCTGAGTGTCCGACTGTGAATTGTCGCTTATTTGCCTTTCTTTGGCACATAATTTGTTTATTTTAAAGCAAGATTTAAAATTAAAGGTGAATAGGAGCAGAGAAGCCTTTGATTCTTTTAGCAGACCCGCGCTGCTTTGTGAGTCAGGCTCCGTCGCCGTGGCAGTGACAGGCCAAGCGTTTGAAGTATTTATGTAGCTGCGAACATCTGGCGGTGGCTCGGACAGGCCATCCCGGCGATGCTAAAACACTCGGCCCTCTGTGGCGGAGAGCTGCTCTCAGGATGAAAGGCCTGTGGAACTGGCCCTCCCTGGAGGCCGGTGTTTACGAGCTCGGGATCGAGCCTCGGCGTGTCGTGCAGGGACTGATGATGCTGCTGGAACAGAGTCAGAGGCTGTGCCGACACCGGCATCGTGAGCTTTGCTTTCTTTGCTATGCTCAGGCGCTCATACTAAGAAACAAGGGAGGGGGGAGGGAGGGAGGGGCCTTTTTCCTGGATTCCAAAGCAGAACTTTGGGCTCCAGTGGAGGGAATGTCCTCCCTGCAGTTTGATTATATGCTGGACTGGTGCTGGACTACAGCCTGCAGGATCCAGTGTGACTGAAGCAGACCTGCACAGGACCAGTGAGACATCAGCTGCAGCGCACTTATCACCTGGTCTCTGGTGCTTTGGAGTGGATCCAGTACAAACACCACAATGGAAAGACTGCTGAACACTTATGGTTACTGTCCTAACCTCACTAAGTCCACTATTTATATCTATTTTCCTTTGCTTAATTCTTTTCGTGTACTTAATTTTTTTGTGTCATTGTGTGGGAATAGTGTTTGTCAGTCTCATGCAGCCAATCACTGAGCAGAAATAACTGGAATTACTCCACTGGCTATGTGAGAAGCATCAAGCGACTTTACCAGTTTGGATGCAACATGCTTGGAATATTTTTTTTTTTTCCTGACGAAGAGAACTTGTTTGTAATGCAACATTGAAAGGGCTTTAAGAGATCATGACCTGGGAATTTTCTCATCACAACATTTTGTTTGCAACAAAGTGAAAACATAACTAGATTGCCCCCTTAATTAAAAAAAAACATGAAAATAAAAAGTCTTAAGTTTTTTGTTTCAAACTTTCATATAAAACCTAAAACTTCTTTTTGCTCAATGAGAGAAAAAAAAAAACAAGTCGGCCTATGAAGCGAGATAATTTGATTAATTTCTAAATTTACCAATGGGCTTAGATAATTAAACCCTTTAATAAGTAATGTATATGCTTCTCTGCCATTAATTTATAGCTATAAAACTCTGCTGCGTGTATTCTTCAATGCGTAAATTCCAAGATTTATTTTAAAACATGTATTTTCTGAGAAGGAGAAGCAATATAAGATTTTAATTCTTATAAGACTAAAACACTTTTCTAAGACGGGCATTTTCGCAGTATGACCGAAACAGCAGATGAAGTGTTGGGTTTATTTTTATCTCAGTGGGAAGTTTCGGCACCCAAAGCATTCTGGGTAATTACAGTAAACAGGTTTAAGGAAGTGCAAACAAATACTTGTGTACTGTGGAGAAAAAAACAATAGTGAGCATAATTTAAAAATGCTGAGGATTGCTAATTCAGACGACTGAGGTGGTGTCTGTCTGACGAGGAAAAACAGTCATGTGTCCTCAGATGCATTTCAGGTCCTGAGAAATTTGAGGGATTTTCTCTAAATATCTTTATCTCTGCTTTGCAAAATTCCATCAGGTTTCATTGGAAAAATCTTAACTCTGTATCCAGTAATGGAGGCAGGTGATGAAAGCATGTCTGCCACGATAGTTAAAATAAAAAATATCTGTTGGGATGCGTATACATTGTTAATTGTTGAATAGAGGCCATTTCCTGGTTATATATGACAGGCAGGAAATAAAACAAGATTAATTGTGCAAATAAAAGGCCTAATTTCATGACAAAAACAGTTAGGCCAGTATTAAATAATATGTTGAACTTTGCTGGTAAAATAATACTTGTGTAAGTGAAATGGGCCCCTGTTTTTAATTAAACATGAGGACCCCCTCTAGACCACCCCCACCCCCAAACTTAAGGGCATCAGTGGTGTGTGCAATGTAATGTAGTGTAATGTAATGTAATGTCATATCTTTTTGAAGTGTAGAGAGTGGAAAGGTTCCCATCAGAGGCGTAGCCCATGTGTTGTTTTGAACTGTCTGGCGTCAGGGGGGTTGGGCAGATTAATCTGAGCGTCTGAGCCGTTATTGGAACAGGAAGGTTAAAAGTTCACGTGGAATGAGTTGCCGCACCCCACCTTTTTCTGCCAGACATCATTCAAGCGAGTCTCGCCCCCCGAACTGCTCGATCGCTCACCCGTCTGTCTCCAGATCAGTGTTGCGGGCCGAGATGGAGCGCAGTCCTCCCCTGATCCACAAACAGTGCTTATTATACCCCAGAATTCGGGACACCCGAGACATTATTCTGCGAACCACAATTGAACCTTTGCTCACAGCGACAACTGCTTTTTGGAGCTAACGAGCTAACATTGACAGATGAGCTGACTTAGTAGCATAGCTACAAACAGATTTAATTTTTAAAAAGTTAAAAGAAAAACAGCTTGGGATGAGGTATGAATGCATTATCTATGGCCGTTTGAGCTGAGCTGCCCTCATGTCCCCATCGAGAGACGGAGAGCATCTCGGACTCCAAAACTGTCTCGCCAAGGGCATCGCACAACCCAACGGGCTTCTTTTACAAGGCAGGGCAGGAACCGTAGGGGCTGGAGACTGTGGAAACCACAAAGCTACACCCCCCTATAATATCGATCCTCCGCGCACAGGATACAGCGGCAGGGCTGGAAGGTCACTGCAGAGCCTGTAAACTCGGGTTTCACTGATAAACACAGACCGAGACTCACAAGCTCCAGTTGGGGGGGGGGGGATCACAGTCATGTGATCCAAATCTTCCTTTCCCAGCATGCTATTGTTAATGTCATGAGCATGGAAAGGAAGCATCTTCCAGGACACAAAATTTGAATGTCAAAATAATATTCCAACTGAACCTGCAGAATAAAAGTTTAAGCTCGGAGATAGCTGAGGCTAATTCACACAGAGAATCCGGGAACTGGAGGCAGTTCGCCAAGGCAGGCCAGGGAACTTCTACGTAAATAAATGTGCTGGTCTGGCTATTGACGGGAGCACATATAGGGCCTCATTTCCTCAGACCTTTGTTTCGTGTAAAACCTATTAGCTCCAGCAAAACACAGCTAACTATTGGTCCAAAAGAAATAACGTCACCCCTGACTGGTCAAGTTACTGGTTGTTTGCGTATTGGTGGTTCTTGCATGTGATAAAGGTCTTAGTTAACCCTTTATTATTCTACTCAGCAGTTTTCCGTTGCTTTTCTTATTAGTGAGGACATTAAATATCCTCTAATATTTAACTTAATATGGCTCTTTTGGGGGAGCATGGCATGGTCAATCTGTAAAAATGGGTACCACATGAAACAATGGCAGAATTCTCAGCTTCAGGAGTACAACTGAACACACGCTGCGGGGTCGTGTGTGTTCGTGGATTTCAGAGAATCCCTTCAATCAGCAGTTAATTAACACCTGGAATGTAAGAGGACGCATGCCTCCCATCCAGGAAATGATTCTTATCGAGTAATCGGATCTTTCAGCGGAGTGGAAGCCAGATTCCTCCGTGGCTCTCAGGCGGATGGCCTGCTCTCCTACAGTGATACTGCCCATGATGGGATCGTGTTAGGAGAGAGCTCGGACAGGAGAGCCCTGACATTAAACAACGGGGAGGTAACCGCTGTGCAGATTGGAATGTTAGGCTGACTGCAGATCGGTCTTTCCTGGTAAAATGGCAGATGAACAGTGCTTAGTTTCAGTGATTTTAGCTCCCTGTGACGACAGTCCAGCCACTGGACAACATGCTCAAAAATATATTTTCCATCTTCACTAAACCACGCAGTTGTTATCTGCTGCACAAAAAAATAATTGAGGAATAGTTTCTCCTACAACCAAAGGAAAGCATTGGCTGTCATGGTTTAGCCCCCGCCGGCGGGTACAGGGACCATGTACCCAAAAGCAGGATTACGGACGCAAACGCTGAGTAAAAATATAAAAATCATTTAATGTAAATTGCATTAGAACTCCGGAGGGGAGCAGCAGTACAAATAGCCACAAACATAGGGCTCCGGGAACAGAACCAGAATACTGCTGCAATGAATAAGAGGGCAGCAGCCCTTAAATAGGGAACCTTCACCTCCACCTTAACGAGCCACACCCGTTGCCCGTTAAGGTGGAGGCGAAGAATGCAGCAGGGGGAAGGGCCTGCAGGCCAACGCTACGACATTGGCGTGATCACTCCGGAATGAGATGACAGCGATGTCTGCACGTTGGAGCAGCGGCTGAAATTTGGGGCTTTCCAATCAGGCTAAGAATGAATTAGAAAAGTAATTTCAATAACAGGGATTTATAACATTATCAATATATTTGCAATGTTTTATGTTCAATTTAATGCTACCAGTGGTGAATGTATCAATCTTTCAAATACAGCTGTTTCTCAGTGATTTCAATGATTTCTTACGTTGACTAAATTAACTGAATAAGCATGAAAAAATTATATGGCAAATTCAATCTTTACATGGAGGTGAAATTATATTTAAATGTTGGCGGGTTTACTGAGAAATCTGCACATGAAATGAGCCTGTGAATCTTCTGAGCTGCTTCAGCAGTAGTGTGGTGTGTTTGAGGGCGTGAGGCTGACCCGCATTTGGCCAACCGGGCAGCTGACCCAAAGTGTGTGACCCCACCTTTCCGAGCAGCTGGGTGCTGTGCCCTGAGGATGCTGGGGGTTTAAAGGCTGTGAGCAGAGTTCACCTCGATAAGCAGCGATCCTCACAAAACTCTCTCTCTCTACCCTGACAGCTCAGGTTCCTGACAACGATGAACAGTTCGTCCCGGATTTCCACACAGAAAACTGTGAGTAAAGCTGTGGCATGTGGGTAAGAGTCTGTGTGTGTGTGTGTATGTGTGTGTGTGTGTGTGTGTGTGTGTATCCATGTGTAAACCTATGAGCGGATTTTACGAGCACACACACACGGCACATATTACAGAAGCAGCATTTTATTATGTTTTCTTCCCAAAATCGTAAATGCTTGAACACCATCCCTGTGCATTAATTTGCGTTTGTATGAAAGAACTGATTCCTCCATTAAACAGACTAGGAAGTCAGAGAGGGGGTGTGTGAATGAGAGGGCGACCTTAGTCTCTAATGGGTGTGACGGAGGGGGGGGGGGGGGCTTTTGAAACCGTTTCCTGTTTTTGCTGAAAGTCAACAGCTCTGGCTGCTGGTTGCTGTCCAGGCATTGGCTGTGAACGCAATCTCAACGCTTCCTCTGCACATCGCCAACTGCTGCAACCCAGTCCTTGTGTTTATACCGCTGTACACTGTGTGCTGCAGTCTGATCCTTGTGTTTATACCACTGTAGACCGTGTGCTGCAGTCTGGTCCTTGTGTTTATACCACTGTACACTGTGTGCTGCAGTCTGGTCCTTGTGTTTATACTGCTATACACTGTGTGCTGCAGTCTGGTCCTTGTGTTTATACCGCTGTACACTGTGTGCTGCAGTCTGGTCCTTGTGTTTATACCACTGTAGACTGTGTGCTGCAGTCTGGTCCTTGTGTTTATACCGCTGTACACTGTGTGCTGCAGTCTGATCCTTGTGTTTATACCACTGTAGACCGTGTGCTGCAGTCTGGTCCTTGTGTTTATACCACTGTAGACTGTGTGCTGCAGTCTGGTCCTTGTGTTTATACCACTGTACACTGTGTGCTGCAGTCTGGTCCTTGTGTTTATACCGCTGTACACTGTGTGCTGCAGTCTGGTCCTTGTGTTTATACCACTGTACACCGTGTGCTGCAGTCTGGTCCTTGTGATTATACCGCTGTACACTGTGTGCTGCAGTCTGGTCCTTGTGTTTATACCGCTGTACACTGTGTGCTGCAGTCTGGTCCTTGTGTTTATACCGCTGTACACTGTGTGCTGCAGTCTGGTCCTTGTGTTTATACCGCTGTACACTGTGTGCTGCAGTCTGGTCCTTGTGTTTATACCGCTGTACACTGTGTGCTGCAGTCTGGTCCTTGTGTTTATACCGCTGTACACTGTGTGCTGCTGTCTGATCCTTGTGTTTATACCGCTGTACACTGTGTGCTGCAGTCTGGGCCTTGTGTTTATACCGCTGTACACTGTGTGCTGCAGTCTGGTCCTTGTGTTTATACCGCTGTGCACTGTGTGCTGCAGTCTGATCCTTGTGTTTATACCACTGTACACTGTGTGCTGCAGTCTGGTCCTTGTGTTTATACTGCTGTACACTGTGTGCTGCATTCTGGTCCTTGTGATTATACCGCTGTACACTGTGTGCTGCATTCTGGTCCTTGTGATTATACCGCTGTACACTGTGTGCTGCAGTCTGATCCTTGTGTTTATACCACTGTACACTGTGTGCTGCAGTCTGGTCCTTGTGTTTATACCGCTGTACACTGTGCTGCAGTCTAGTCCTTGTGTTTATACCGCTGTACACTGTGTGCTGCAGTCTGGGCCTTGTGTTTATACCGCTGTACACTGTGTGCTGCAGTCTAGTCCTTGTGTTTATACCACTGTACACTGTGTGCTGCCGTCTGATCCTTGTGTTTATACCACTGTACACTGTGTGCTGCAGTCTGGTCCTTGTGTTTATACCGCTGTACACTGTGTGCTGCAGTCTGATCCTTGTGTTTATACCACTGTACACTGTGTGCTGCAGTCTGGTCCTTGTGTTTATACCGCTGTACACTGTGTGCTGCATTCTGGTCCTTGTGATTATACCGCTGTACACTGTGTGCTGCATTCTGGTCCTTGTGATTATACCGCTGTACACTGTGTGCTGCAGTCTGGTCCTTGTGTTTATACCGCTGTACACTGTGTGCTGCAGTCTAGTCCTTGTGTTTATACCGCTGTACACTGTGTGCTGCAGTCTGGGCCTTGTGTTTATACCGCTGTACACTGTGTGCTGCAGTCTAGTCCTTGTGTTTATACCACTGTACACTGTGTGCTGCCGTCTGATCCTTGTGTTTATACCACTGTACACTGTGTGCTGCAGTCTGGTCCTTGTGTTTATACCGCTGTACACTGTGTGCTGCAGTCTGATCCTTGTGTTTATACCACTGTACACTGTGTGCTGCAGTCTGGTCCTTGTGTTTATACCACTGTACACTGTGTGCTGCAGTCTGGTCCTTGTGTTTATACCACTGTACACTGTGTGCTGCAGTCTGGTCCTTGTGTTTATACCGCTGTGCACTGTGGGCTGCAGTCTGGTCCTTGTGTTTATACCGCTGTACACTGTGTGCTGCAGTCTGATCCTTGTGTTTATACCACTGTACACTGTGTGCTGCAGTCTGGTCCTTGTGTTTATACCACTGTACACTGTGTGCTGCAGTCTGATCCTTGTGTTTATACCGCTGTACACTGTGTGCTGCAGTCTGGTCCTTGTGTTTATACCGCTGTGCACTGTGGGCTGCAGTCTGGTCCTTGTGTTTATACCACTGTACACTGTATGCTGCAGTCTGGTCCTTGTGTTTATACCGCTGTGCACTGTGTGCTGCAGTCTGGTCCTTGTGTTTATACCACTGTAGACTGTGTGCTGCAGTCTGGTCCTTGTGTTTATACCGCTGTACACTGTGTGCTGCAGTCTAGTCCTTGTGTTTATACCGCTGTACACTGTGTGCTGCAGTCTGGTCCTTGTGTTTATACCACTGTACACTGTGTGCTGCCGTCTGATCCTTGTGTTTATACCGCTGTACACTGTGTGCTGCAGTCTGATCCTTGTGTTTATACTGCTGTACACTGTGTGCTGCAGTCTGATCCTTGTGTTTATACCGCTGTACACTGTGTGCTGCAGTCTGATCCTTGTGTTTATACCACTGTAGACTGTGTGCTGCAGTCTGGTCCTTGTGTTTATACCGCTGTACACTGTGTGCTGCAGTCTGGTCCTTGTGTTTATACCGCTGTACACTGTGTGCTGCATTCTGGTCCTTGTGTTTATACCACTGTACACTGTGTGCTGCAGTCTGATCATTGTGTTTATACCGCTGTACACTGTGTGCTGCAGTCTGATCCTTGTGTTTATACCACTGTAAACTGTGTGCTGCCGTCTGATCCTTGTGTTTATACTGCTGTACACTGTGTGCTGCAGTCTGTTCCTTGTGTTTATACCGCTGTACACTGTGTGCTGCATTCTGGTCCTTGTGTTTATACCACTGTACACTGTGGGCTGCAGTCTGGTCCTTGTGTTTATACCACTGTACACTGTATGCTGCAGTCTGGACCTTGTGTTTATACCGCTGTGCACTGTGTGCTGCAGTCTGGTCCTTGTGTTTATACCACTGTAGACTGTGTGCTGCAGTCTGGTCCTTGTGTTTATACCACTGTACACTGTGTGCTGCAGTCTGGTCCTTGTGTTTATACCGCTGTGCACTGTGGGCTGCAGTCTGGTCCTTGTGTTTATACCACTGTACACTGTGTGCTGCAGTCTGGTCCTTGTGTTTATACCACTGTACACTGTGTGCTGCAGTCTGGTCCTTGTGTTTATAACGCTGTGCACTGTGGGCTGCAGTGTGGTCCTTGTGTTTATGCCACTGTACACTGTGGGCTGCAGTCTGGTCCTTGTGTTTATACCGCTGTGCACTGTGGGCTGCAGTCTGGTCCTTGTGTTTATACCGCTGTGCACTGTGGGCTGCAGTCTGGTCCTTGTGCTTATACCGCTGTGCACTGTGGGCTGCAGTCTGGTCCTTGTGTTTATACCGCTGTGCACTGTGTGCTGCAGTCTGGTCCTTGTGCTTATACCGCTGTACACTGCGTGCTGCAGTCTGGTCCTTGTATTTTGTCCGCTGTACACTGTGTGCTGCAGTCCGGTAATTGTGTCCTTACCGCTGCAGGAGTGATCTCCCTATTCATTCTCCCTATTCATTTCACATGCAAAGCCCAAATAATACCAGTGTGATGCAGCTTGCAGCCCAACAACCAATAAACAGGTGTGGATTTCACAAACTCTTCTCACTGCCCAAACAGCCTCACAGTTTTCTGAATGAAGATGTCCGTCAAACTATCAGCCCATTTCCCCGAGCTCTCTGTGACATCTTCAACTTGCTGCCTCTTTGTGTAACGACTTCTCAAGGAAAAAGGAGTCAAAAGTCAGAAGCGCCGATGGTGAAAGGGGACAAGAGCCTGTCAGTCAGTCTTTAATTGCTCCTCGAGCGCCGCATTCATCCACCGTCAGAGTGTGAGCCGGGGAGCGTGTGGATTTAACCCCCGAGCCGCTCCCTGTGCAAACATTTGGCCTCGGAACGCCCTCTCCGCGGGGCAACATTGACCGATGTGCCCTTAGAGGCGATGTCGGTGTGTGAGGGGTGACAGAGGGGCAAGAGGAAAGGAAGTGCAGGGCGGGGCGGGGGAGGGGGAGGGAGGGTTTAAACACTCTTAACCCCGTCTGACGAACCCCTGTTCACCCCCACACTCAGCCAGTCCCGCGTGGGTAATGACCGCGAAATTCGAAATGGCAGCTTGCTGACAGTCCCTTCTGCTTGGGCTTGTGGGACGGCATTTGGATTGGTTCAGACATGAGCCACACTGCTCCAGCCAATCACTTTACAGCACGACCGCTGGCGAGAAGAGGATGAGCCACTTCATTCTCAACTGCTGTATTTTTCAAAGTTTCCCGTCCTTTTATCAAAGGCCTGTAAGAATTTAACCTTGCTGTAATACAGAATCAGAGTCCTTCTTTCTCAGTCGTCGTCGTATATCCTGTGTACAACTGAAGTTAGAGTGAGTCTGGATCTGAGCGACAAACTATGCCATAAGCCAGTGAAGTTTGTTCCATTCAGGGTCCGAACTTGTGAATCGTCATTACCCTTCACTGCAAACAGAGGGCTGAAGGCTGTCAATCCAAAAATCTGAGTCTCGCCCATAAAGGGGAGTCATATTGCCATGAGACTGAACTTCGATGCACTATCAAGCTGCACCATTTCCTCTCCTGACGCAACAGAATCCTTCGTACGTGAGCATTTTCCCGTTTGCTCGCAGGGCGTCCCCTCACTTAACCTGAGCCGAACAGCTTCTTTCTGTTTGTTTTTTTTTTTCTTTAAAGACAACAAAGCCAACACAGACAAGTCTTGTTGGGCCCGGCCTGTGCTCAGTCAAACCAAACCCTTCCTGTTCACTCTGCAAGGCCTGCGTGTGGAGCTCGCGCCGCTATCTGATGGTCGGAGGAAGGCTTATCTGGGGCATACGGGGGGTGTTATTTAGAGCAGCTGAACTCAGGAATGTCAGTTCCGGAGTGGGGGGGGGGGGGGGGTTTGTGTTGCGCAACACTTCCACGTCTGGCAAACTCATCTGGTCCCACTTCCTTTTTTCCACTGAACGGTACGTTTGTGCTCAGCACTGCGGACAGACGGGCACTGATCCTCGGGTTTCCGCTGGACGTTGCCTTTAGAAATGTGTTGTTGCGGAAAATGGGTGGTTTTTCTGTGTTCGGGAGATGAAAATGATTATTTTGCTGTAGACATGACATCTCAGGTTGAAGAACTGGAGTTAAACCAGCACTACAGCTGCTGACCTCACAGAGGGATTTCCAGAGTCTCTGCGGCCTTTTCAGAGCTTTTTTTCTCCTCAAACCTGAAGATTGGGGGGGCTACAGAAAAGCAGTGGTGTTGTCCAGATTACAAAATTCTTCTATACTGCCAAACAAAACTAGTATAGCCAGACAAAACCTGCCCAGCCAAGCAAGCACCCAAACACCATACATGCACAACAGAACCAGCTAAGGGCTACACAACCAGCCAAACAGTCAAACACGACCATCAAACAACATGTAATTATCCAGACACTATACATCCAGCCGAACATCAAACAACCAACTAGAGAACCAACATTCAACTAAAGGCCACTGCACATAGCGTTGCCGAACACCATACAGTCATCATATTCTCCTCTGCAGTGCACCTATAATGGCATATTTTCAAATTTCAAAAAATAGCCATCATTGTAGGCTTGAGTTTGCTTCTTTGGCCAGCTATGAAAATGATCTTAAATTGTACCTTTGGCATGAGATGAGATGGTGGAGCAGAGCAAGCAGATGAGTACTGTTGGCAGGCAGATGTGTACAGCTGACAGGTAGGCAGATGAGTGTGGCAGGCAGGCAGAGGAGTACGGCAGGCAGGCAGAAGAGTACGGCAGGCAGGCAGGCAGACGAGTACGGCAGGCAGGCAGATGAGTATGGCAAGCAGGCTGGCAGACGAGTACGGCAGGTAGGCAGATGAGTGCGGCAGGCAGGCAGACGAGTACGGCAGGCAGGCAGGCAGGCAGATGAGTACGGCAAGCAGGCAGGCAGACGAGTACGGCAGGTAGGCAGGTAGGCAGATGAGTACGGCAGGCAGGCAGATAAGTACGGCAGGCAGGCAGAAGAGTGCGGCAGGCAGGCAGACGAGTACGGCAGGCAGGCAGGCAGATGAGTACGGCAAGCAGGCAGGCAGACGAGTACGGCAGGTAGGCAGGTAGGCAGATGAGTACGGCAGGCAGGCAGATGAGTACGGCAAGCAGGCAGGCAGACGAGTACGGCAGGTGGGCAGGTAGGCAGATGAGTACGGCAGGCAGGCAGATGAGTACGGCAAGCAGGCAGGCAGATGAGTACGGCAGGCAGGCAGGCAGATAAGTACGGCAGGCAGGCAGATGAGTACGGCAAGCAGGTAGGCAGATGAGTACGGCAAGCAGGTAGGCAGATGAGTACGGCAAGCAGGCAGGCAGATGAGTTTGGCAGGCAGGCAGGCAGGCAGGCAGATAAGTACGGCAGGCAGGTAGAAAGGCAGGCAAGCAGACAGATTAAACAAACTGCAGGTCTCCAAGCATGTGCTGTTAGTGAAATGGATGATGAAAGTACAAAACCCAAAACCAGTGAAGTTGGCACATTATGGAAATCTTAGATAAAAACAATACAATGATTTGCAAATCCTTTTCAACTTTCAATTGAATACACTGCAAAGACAAGATGTTTAATGTTCAAACTGAGAAACTTTATTATTTTTTTGCAAATAATCATTAACTTAGAATTTAAAGGCAGCAACACATTGCAAAAAAGTTGACACAGGGGCCTTTTTACCACTGTGTTACATTGCCTTTCCTTTTAACGACACAGTAAATGTTTGGGAACTGAGGAAACCAATTTTTGAAGCTTTTCAGGTGGAACTCTTTCCCATTCTTGCTTGATGTACAGCTTAAGTTGTTCAACAGTTCGGGGTCTCCGTTGTCGTATTTTACGCTTCATAATGCGCCGCACATTTTCAATGGGAGAGGTCTGGACTACAGGCAGGCCAGTCTAGTACCCGCACTCTTTTACTACGAATCCATGCTGTTGTAACACGTGCAGAATGTGGCTTGGAATTGTCTTGCTGAAATAAGCAGGGGCGTCCATGAAAAAGACGTTGCTTGGATGGCAACATATGTTGCTCCAAAACCAGTATGTACCTTTCAGCATTAATGGTGCCTGCACATATGTGTAAGTTGCCCATGCCTTGGGCACTAATGCACCCCCATTCCATCATAGATGCTGGCTTTTGAACTTTGCGCCTATAACAGTCCAGATGGTTCTTTACCTCTTTGGTCCAAAACTACATGACGTCCACAGTTTCCAAAAACAATTTGAAATGTGGACTCCTCAGACCACAGAACACTTTTCAACTTTGCATCAGTCCATCTTAGATGAGCTTGGGCCCAGCGAAGCCGGCGGCATTTCTGGGCGCTGTTGATAAATGGCTTTCGCTTTGCATTGTAGAGTTTAAACTTGCACTTGCAGATGTAGCGATGAACTGTAGTTACTGACAGTGGTTTTCTGAAGCGTTCCTGAGCCAATGTGGTGATGTCCTTTACACACTGATTTCGGTTTTTGATGCAGTACCGCCTGAGGGATCGAAGGTCACGGGCATTCAGTGTTGGTTTTCGGCCTTGTTGCTTACGTGCAGTGATTTCTCCAGATTCTCTGAACCTTTTGATGATATTACGAGCTGTAGATGATGAAATCCCTAAATTTCTTGCAATAGCTCGTTGAGGAATGTTGTTTTTAAACTGTCAGCTCACACATTTGTTCACTAAGTGGTGACCCTCGCCCCATCCTTGTTTGTGAATGACTGAGCATTTCAGGGAAGCTGCTTGTATACCCAATCATGGCACCCACCTGTTCCCAATTAGCCCATTCACCTGTGGGATGTTCCAAATAAGTGTTTGATGAGCATTCCTCAACTCTCTCCATCTTTTTTGCCACTTGTGCCAGCTTTTTTGAAACATGTTGCAGGCATTAAATTCCAAATGAGCTAATATTTGCAAAAAATTACAAAGTTTACCTGTTCGAACATTAAGTAACTTGTCTTTGCAGTGTATTCAATTGAATATAGGTTGAAAAGGATTTGCAAATCATTGTATTCTGTTTTTATTTACGATTTACACAACGTGCCAACTTCACTGGTTTTGGGTTTGTATAAACTTAAGGTTCAATTAACTCAATTCAACTTAAATGCTTCAAATGGTTGCCTAGTTAGTCAAATGTAGCTAGTTTTAACCAAAGTATGATCAGTTTTAACCAAAATATGAACAGTTTTAGCCAGTAAAGAACTGTTTGCTTTTCAAGCGTTCTACTCATTTGTTCTATGCTGAGGTCAAGGGTTAATGGCGGCCATTTTAATTACATGGCCTACTCAGCTCAACAAAATAAAAGTAAAAAAAAAAGGCTTCTACAGCACATTTAGGGTTTGGGGTTCACTTAATAAAACACTGGCGTGTTCGGGCTCCACTCTCCCAGTTTATGTTCGTGTGATTTGGGCGCCTGCCCCACAAACTGCGGGGAGTCTGTTTCAGAGCTTTCTTCAATGATTAACTGTTTGGACAGACTTTTGATAACTCAGCAGTTGCTTAGGCCATAAATTTGGCTTCCATTTTGTAATTTTAATGGCTGGACCGTGTAAGAGTGTTAGTGTGATTTGGCCGCAACATTAGCAAAACCAGCACAAGTCCCACCGCTCTGAGCTGTTCCGCGATCTGATAATTTCCTGAATTAACCTCCCTCACCACCTAACCCCATCCCCAGTGGTTTCCTTGTGTCACACTGTTCCTCTCCGGTTCTCCACTGGGGCTCCCCCCCCCCATCACCACAGTAAAGAAATACTGCATCCCTGGTTTCTTAAACTTTTCCAAACACAGGTGCTCGGCAGCAGGTCCTCTAACACAAGCAACAGGACAGTGCAATTCAGCGCACTCAAGAGGTGCATCTAGCCAAGATTACGACGACATAAACTTGTGTATCATACTGTATTCGTATACTTATATACTGCAGTTGTTAATCCTTTACAGTCGCATGCCATCAAGAAATACTGCTCGCTCATCTCTCTTTCCCCTCTCACTCTCTACTTTTTCCTTCTTCCATCTCCCTCGTTCCCCCTCCCCCTCCCTCTTTCTCTCTCTCTCTCTCTCTCTCTCTCTCTCTCTCCCTGCTCAGCAGTGTTTATTTAGTTCCTGTGTTTTTATGAATGGGCTGGTTGTGAGGGGGAGGTGTGGGGAGTGGGCGGGGCTCTGGGGAATCTCATTCAGTCTCAGTTCCTCAGGGCTGCACACTGACAGAGCAGCCGTGTGCACCGAGGGGGGGGGGGGTTGGGTGGTAATGCAAACCGTACACAGAGACGTCTGGCTGCACATTTACCCCACAGTCTGCCCCCTGCTGGGTGACAGAACCACACAGCATGAGCAAGTATGAATACTGCACTCTACCTCGGCCCAATATTGCAGCAGATTACTATTGCGATCGTGGTGCATTACTGAGTGCACAGGAGGAACTACATCTTGCTACAGCTGTAAACTCCCAAGTTCACATAGTTAAAAGCTCTCCTGGTATTTCTGATCCAATCGCGTATGTTCAGCAGAACTGTACAGCCCAGAGGATAAAGACAGCTGATTGGCCGGTTCAGTTGAAGCAGCACCCAGCTGGACCTGGACTTTAACCTGAGGCTTTACACGTCTGCTGCACACAGCACCACCGCGGCACAGAGCGGCCCGTGAGAAGCCCTGAGTCTCGCCGCTGAGCTGTTGGCCAGTGTGACTCCCATCTGCCGGCCATCAGATAATAAGAGGGTGAAATGTTCTGGAGAAGCAGTGCTATGAGCTGATGGAGGGCGGAGTCTGGAGGTTCAGCTCTGGCCCTAAAACTATCGTGGAGACGAGGAAATAAACAGTGCTTCGCCGCCATGATTCTGTCTTACAGCAGAGGGCTCATTTACAAGGGAATTCCTGTGAATACCTTATTTCTTATTTTTTTTTCATTTTTTTGCTAAATTGCAAGCACAAATAGCCTTAGAGTAATTGGAATTGCTAGTTTCTCCTTTTAACCTGCCTCTCTTATGACTGAGATGTAAATGTGCTTCAGCCTTTTATCGGTAAATTAATGAACTTGAATTGAACACTTGGTGCATCATACCTGCTCCCTTGATCTTCATATCTAAGCACACTAAAGTTACCATTCAAATCTCACACAAATATTGCCATGAGTGAGCTGAATTAGCAGATTTCTGAGAAAAGAACCAAAGTCGGTACAATTGTATTTCCTCATCCTCTAGTAACAGATTGCTTTTTTTAAAAACAGCAGAGTCAGTTTCAGGTCCTGGTTTTGATTAGACACCAGTGCCATATGTGGGCTGACCGTCTTACTTTAGAACAAACAGAATGCAGGACGATTTCCGCCCTGTGACTGTACTGCAGCAGAGCAGCCTTGTCTTTCACTGCGGGCAGAGTTTCTCTCTCTCTCTGCACTGCAGTTCCACAGGGCAGTATCACAGACTCTGAGGCATAAATCCTGCAGCAGAGGGGAAATCGATACGAACACTAAACATCGGGAGGACAGCGTTAAAGACGGGTCCACAGAGATCTGCTGTGAGGAGTCCATACTGCAGAGAATTCATCACATGCGGCTCCTGTGCCTGCCATCCCTGTTTCAGAAATGTGCTGATATACTGGTGATTGAGTACCTTTACACTCAGGCACATAGAGCTTTTATTTATTAACTATCAAGGATGCATGTCGATTGGTTCCTGTCCAAAGTGAAGGTTTAATGTTGATTGGTCCTAGTCCATAGTGAAGGCCAAGTATTGATTGGTTTAAGTCTGAAGTGAAGGCGCAATGTTGATTGGAAGTAGCCAAGGGAAAGAAGAAGATCGAAAGAGAGTTCCTCAGCTGCATCATGACTACCGTTTCTGCAGGCTAATAGTGTGAATCGAAAATATTTTCAAGGTCATCGTGGCAAGCTGTTGGTTCACATCAACCATAAACACCCAAGTAGAAGACTGGTTGACTTCTCATTGACTCACATTCAAAGAAAGGTTTCGTTGGAGCCTAAGAAAAGCCAATGAAGGCATGGGGAAGAAGACTCCTGCACTATCCTTAATAACAGTCTGTGCATTGGCATGCTGACATTTGGATCTGATTCTGCACAGGGTATAAGGTTTCAGTTAAATGGGTAGCCATGAAGATCATTTTCTCTCTTAACAACAGTGCCTTTTCCCTGCACCCAATGCAGTGTGGTTTTTGAGCCAGAGATTCTACTGAGACCACCAAATGTTTCTTTTTAGAAAAAATCAAACTGTTAGGTTTGTTAAGTGGTGTGACTGGGACATGTTTCCTAATTTTCAGAAAGACATTGTCAATCAAAAAGTAGTTCTCTCTAAGATATTTAGATCACTCAAGAAGAAGCAAAATGCATGGCAACGTAACAATGATCAGTCTCAATCCATACATAGTCATCAACTGGGTACATAATCATTAATCATCAGATCCACTAAATTTGCCTGCTGGTGTCCCACACGGATCCATACTGGGTCCACTTTTATTCTGGCTTTACTTTAATGATTTACCATGTGTATGGCTTGAATTAGATTATCTAAATGTATGCATAAATGAGGACACTGTGTTACATGTACATGGCAGAACTAGAGCAGAAGTTGCGGCCAAACACACTCACTTAATGACTCAGGTGACAATGATTGTAACAAAGTATTCTCCTTCTAAATGTCGCTAAAACTGTCAGCATGTTTTTTTTTTTACAATAACAAACACTAAAACCTATGATTCACAAGTTTTTTTTGAGTGGAGAGTAAAATTTATGGATGTCAATGAATTTAAATATCTCAGACTTCTTAAACATTCTATCGTTTTATTTAAAGTAAAAATGTGGACAATTCTGTGAGCAAGTAAATTTCAAATTGTTTAATTTTAATTTCATAAGAAACAATACTTGAAGAGCGGCAGTTTTGATTTATGTGTACATGTACACTCAATGATCTTGACTAGTTTAAACTACAGCCTGACAAGCTGGTCACAAGCCAACCAAAATACACTTAAACCCTTAGTCATAGAATAAACAAACCTTCAAAGGATAGGCAAGAAGTCTCTTCACCAGTGCTCAGTACTAACCAAATACATATTGAGCTGGGATAGCATAAAATATACAAATATATACCTTCTCTTGAAAGCCATTATTAGGATCCACCTCTACTTAAAGCGTCAATTGGCAAACAAATGAGTACATCTCGTATTACTCGGGGGATTACAAGATGGGATTGCATTATCCTAACTTTTAAAAATTGCTTTCAGTAACATGTCCTGGCCGGTCAGATGGTCACAAGGGTGGAACTGAATTCTGACGATGTCAGGAAGCTCAATTTAAGCCCATGGATGATGAACATGGAAACCTGCTCTGGAAAATGATGTCACAACTTGGCTATACTATCCTGGTTTATGTTAACCTGTCAATCTTTTTGTAGCAAAATTTAGCAATAGACTTAACCACTGGATGTCGTGTTCTCGTGAAGAGCCTTCCTCTATACCAGGGCTGCCCAACCCTGTTCCTGGAGACCTACCATCCTGTAGGTTTCTGCTCCAACCCTAATTCAACACACCTGATTCAGCTCATTAGCAGCTCATCAAGATCTGTAACTGGGAAAGCAGGAGTGGTTTGCTTTGGTTGGAGTGATAACCTACAGGATGGTAGCTCTCCAGGAACAGGGTTGGGCAGCCCTGCTCTATACAATATGTGATAATCTTTCTTAAAAACTTCATTTTTACCCTGTATGTTCCACCATTCACTTTTTCCTTTTATTTTTAATTTTTTGGCAAGGCTTTTAGATCAAGCCTGATGAAGGCCGCTTTGCCGCCAAAATTTTGGTTTTGTCAATGTCTTAATAAATAGTTAATTTGTGCATCAGAGCTACGAGTGTGCAGCCAATTTTAATATTTTTCAAGGCTCTTATGACACCCTGGCCTGGCGCAGTTACACTTTGGTTGAAGCTCCTGTGGGAATGAACTCGATATATTTAAGGAAAGTGGAAACTGCTCAAGATCAGGAGATGTTGAGTGATTGGTGGAGCCCCTACCCTGATGGTCAACCCTCCCAGTTTACCTGTTTCTAAATCTCTAACAGAACGTCAATGTGTTTCATCTAGGTTATGACATAAAAATCACTTTCATACAAGTAATCGCCTTGATCTCTTTCTCTCCGTATTTCTCAGCAGAATTTTGATTGGTCGTACAGATTCTATGATGACTGCTGGAAAGTATGTAGGTGCCAAGTTTTTATGCTCACTCAGATTCTGTAACAGCCTTCAGTTCTGCTCTCATTGGCTGTGGTGTGAGTTGCTGACCAATCAGGAAAATGAGGCAGCCAATCATGTGCATTTCAGTTTTTAACAAGATGTTGTCACCGATATGCTCCGTCACCATGGAATCCCGTTATGGCTACTAGCATACATACACAAAATTTAACTAATGTACGTCAAGTATTTTTTTGAAGAATCTTATCCTCACCTATCCGGACAGATGGATAGACGAGCTCCATCACAATATCCCATGCTATTCTTTACGTCATGTTGGGGGGAATTAATATCACTGACTGATAGAGGTTCTTTCGGAGCAAGACCGAGCAGCCATTTTTGAGAGGGAGGACAGGTTAGCTGTGGAGACTGTGTCTCAGCCTAGTAACCTGATGGTGGTGGGACGCCAGTGTCCTTTCACTGTGTATAATGCCACCACTCGAGGGGTGGGGCGGGGGAGGGGATCTGTCACAGGGTGTCGATCAGTCGGTCGGAGACAGGACCTCAGTGACCCTCCATTTCCTAAACCGCTGAACCGCGACCCCCCCCCACCCCCCACCCCGAGCTGCTCTATTTACTCAGTCCCAGAAAACAGCCCTTTCAGTTCAGAGCTGTGGGGGGCTTTCCGTCTGAGATCTGTCATACATGTCAATTTGCCCTGACAAGCAGATGATGTGAATTAAAGTCCAGCATTTGCTCATGAAAACACTTCCTGTCTTTCACTTCCTGTCTTTCACACCAGACGCGAAACAAATCTTTCGCAGGAGAGATTACATTCAAAGTCAATGTGAAGACACAAATGCACGTGAACAACAATAATCCTGCTGTGCGTACGGACATGCAGAACAACATTTTCAAAAATAAATGGACACTACAAGCAAAATAACGCACCAGAATGGCTAGCGAGTAAAATATTTTTGCCGTTTTCTTTTAAATACTTCCAATTTACTTAACAGAGCAGCTTGCTTTGTTGAAGATCTTAAAACAAAACCCAGAACTTCGAGGCACAAAGATTGTATTAAATCAAGGAGACACATTTCAGAAAATGTATTGTCTTGTGAGAGGAAAAAACATTTTTCAGTTTTCTCTCCTGCAGCTCAGAGGGCTCAATGTTCCATGAGGTAAATTTTGCTCTGGATGTGTATGTGGATGTGGACACAATCTGTCCTGGAACATCCAAACAGTGCAGACCTGCTCTGTGCTTAAGTTCACAGCTCCCTCACTGAAAACAGCGAGTGATGTTACTGTAAACCACATTGTTCATTTAATCATCTAAGTTTCAAAAAATTAGTTAGAGGAATATGAATTGGATCGAATTTTCCCCCTAAAATACAAATTATACAGCAGGCTGGTAAAAACATAAACGGTAGTAATTATTCTGTAACCTTATTTTTCACTTTTGTTCATAGTTAAGGGATTCTTTGGAAAGGACTGTTAAACTTTGAATTATTTGACCTTTATAATTGATGGGTTTTTCTCAAATTTGAATCATACTGATCTACCCCTGCACCTCTCCAGTATTTGATTGGTCGTTTCACCTTCCTGCACATTAATGCACTTCCATTCTCGATCAGTGAGCTGCGAGTTGTTACTGTCACCCGTTACTGATACTTCCATCTGATTAATTATGCTGCAGGCCCAGGACCTGTTCAGCAGGAGGAAAACCTCTAATTCCTGACAAACGAGAACCAGCGACAGCACAGACGGACACAGGCCCACTCTCACACGCTCCAGCATTCACTTGTTCACTTGAATATTCATTCAAACATTCACTCATTCACTCGCTTATTCATTCAAACATTCACTCGTTCACTCGCATATTCATTCAAACATTCACAGAAGTGTAGATTCACATTTTCATTCATAAAAGCAGACATGCACACATACATTCACACAAAAACGCTCACACACACGGATCTCTTCTGCCCTATCCTCTGCCCTTGGGCGCTTGCCCAAGTGCGGGTCATGTGACCGAGTCTGTGCAGCCATGCTGTGCTGTGATCTTTGGCACGAGGAACATGATCCTGTTTCTCCTCAGAGCTGAGGAACAGAGCCTATAACCGCAGACAACCTGATACTCCTCACAGGCTCTTCAAACACAAGGCCTCCATTACGAAGCACCGCTCCACCGATCAGAGAGCTACTGAAACAGAAGGCTAAAACATGAGCACATGGAGCAATGATGTATACAGCCACCATTTACTGATATTAGAGTGGAGAAGTCTGCCTTAAACATTCCTAAAATTGGCGACCTTATTGTACTACGGTCTGTGAAACTGATTTAGTGGCGTCTGCTGATGGGGACATTTGTGTGCATTCGTCAGCTGAGTATATGACTTGTGGAGTAACTGCTCCTGGTCACTCGTGTGGCTGCCTCTGGCATTTCAGTGTTAAAGGCGCTCCTCTCCCCTGCCTGTGCCTGTTCTGTCCAACAGTTCAGTCGGAGTGTAAGACTCACTGCTGACTCTGTTCCTGTGGAGTTTAAAATGGCCGGCCTCTTGACCGAGGCTTTTTAGTGTAATATTTTGTTAGATAAATTACACATAAAAATCAATGTACATTATTTTCATTCTATGGAGGTTCACAAATGAATAAATAAATAAATACAAGTACCCACACACACACACACACACACACACACACGTGTACGCACACTCGTGAGCCTTGTTTGTCCAGGTTTAACTGAATGAAATGGACACTTCACTCCAGCAGACTGCACATGAGGGTGGCAGTTCTCTGTCTGGGGGTTGAGTTTGGGTTCTGAACAGTGTCATGAGCGCGTTTGCAGTGATTAGTCCTGGCTGTATATTCAGGGTTGTTGTATGGGTTTGATAATAGTGGGGAAAAGGGTTTGACTGAAAGACTTGAAGCTGAAATGTTCTCTCTCCCCCCCACCCCCAGCAGTAGCGTTTCACAGCCCCCCAGTGAAGATTAAACAGGAGCCTCAGAGCCCCGGCTCCAACCCGGGACAGTCCTGCAGTCATAAGCAGAGCTTCACCTACCCACCCGGGGAGCAGTGCCTTTACGCCAGGTGAGAACTGCCATCAACAGCAACAGTCAATCAAACACCAGACCTAATAACCAGCCAATCAAACGCCAACCCTAATGATCATACAAATGAACGTCAGCCCTTGTAATCCGCCAATCAACCATTACAGCCTGACAGCATGTCAATCAAATGCAAATCCCAATAACTTGCCAATCAAACATCATCAAGCCAGTTTAACTCCTCCCAAGAGAACTCAGTGAACTCAGTACTCTGTGGGCTCTTTTTAGCAAGGACCTAAAATGAAGTCCTGCCATGATTCTCTTATAATGCACATACTTAACAAGCTTATTGCACCTAATTTAGTGACGAGCAAATCTAGATGGTTGGAGCAAATCTCTGGGCAGGACTTCTGCAGTCTGAACCGGATTTAACCCCTCTGAGAATTATCAGCAGCTATGTGAATATTACTGAATTTCTGCCGAGTGCACTGACCTCCTCCCCCACCCCCTCCCACAGTGCCTATGAGCAGAAGAGAGCAGTGGGCTGCCCTGCCCCCACCCCCCCGCTGCAGCACTACCCACCCAAAACCCCCCTGATCACCCCCCCAGAGCCTGGGTACATCAACCCCCCGACTGCAACCCAGTCCCAGCCCAGCCACGGATACCCCATGGAGCACAGGTAACAGCGCTTATCTCCATAGTCCCTGGTAGGACAGACTGCCGGGTAGTACAACAGTAGAAATGTTAGTACAGACACAGCACACCTGCCTTTAACTACATGGTTCGCCTGCTGTACGACATCGGTGCACACAGATGGAGTATGAGACAGCGCACACAGAAGGAGTATGAGACAGTACACAAAGATGCAGTATGAGACAGCGCGCACAGATGGAGAATGAGACACCGCACACAGATGGAGTATGAGACAGCACACACAGATGGAGTATGAGACAGTGCACACAGATGGAGAATGAGACAGTGAAAACAGATGGAGTATGAGACAGTGAAAACAGATGGAGGATGAGAGAGTGAAAACAGATGGAGTATGAGACAGTGAAAACAGATGCAGTATAAGACAGTGCACACAGATGCAGTATGAGACAGCGCACTCATGGAGTATGAGACAGTGCACACAGATGGAGTATGAGACAGCGCACACAGATGCTGTATGAGACAGTGAAAACCGATGGAGTATGAGACAGTGAAAACAGATGCAGTATAAGACAGCGCACTCAGATGGAGTATGAGACAGTGCACACAGATGGAGTATGAGACAGCGTACACAGATGCAGTATGAGACATCGCACACAAATGGAGTATGAGACAGTGAAAACCGATGGAGTATGAGACAGTGAAAACAGATGCAGTATGAGACAGCGCACACAGATGGAGTATGAGACAGTGAAAACCGATGGAGTATGAGACAGTGAAAACAGATGCAGTATAAGACAGCGCACTCAGATGGAGTATGAGACAGTGCACACAGATGGAGTATGAGACAGCGTACACAGATGCAGTATGAGACATCGCACACAAATGGAGTATGAGACAGTGAAAACCGATGGAGAATGAGACAGTGAAAACAGATGCAGTATGAGACAGCGCACACAGATGGAGTATGAGACAGTGCACACAGATGGAGTATGAGACAGCGTACACAGATGCAGTATGAGACAGTGCACAAAGATGGAGTATGAGACAGCGTACACAGATGCAGTATGAGACATCGCACACAAATGGAGTATGAGACAGTGAAAACCGATGGAGTATGAGACAGTGAAAACAGATGCAGTATGAGACAGCGCACACAGATGGAGTATGAGACAGTGAAAACCGATGGAGTATGAGACAGTGAAAACAGATGCAGTATAAGACAGCGCACTCAGATGGAGTATGAGACAGTGCACACAGATGGAGTATGAGACAGCGTACACAGATGCAGTATGAGACATCGCACACAAATGGAGTATGAGACAGTGAAAACCGATGGAGTATGAGACAGTGAAAACAGATTCAGTATGAGACAGCGCACACAGATGGAGTATGAGACAGTGAAAACCGATGGAGTATGAGACAGTGAAAACAGATGCAGTATAAGACAGCGCACTCAGATGGAGTATGAGACAGTGCACACAGATGGAGTATGAGACAGCGTACACAGATGCAGTATGAGACATCGCACACAAATGGAGTATGAGACAGTGAAAACCGATGGAGAATGAGACAGTGAAAACAGATGCAGTATGAGACAGCGCACACAGATGGAGTATGAGACAGTGCACACAGATGGAGTATGAGACAGCGTACACAGATGCAGTATGAGACAGTGCACAAAGATGGAGTATGAGACAGCGTACACAGATGCAGTATGAGACCTCGCACACAAATGGAGTATGAGACAGTGAAAACCGATGGAGTATGAGACAGTGAAAACAGATGCAGTATGAGACAGCGCACACAGATGGAGTATGAGACAGTGAAAACCGATGGAGTATGAGACAGTGAAAACAGATGCAGTATAAGACAGCGCACTCAGATGGAGTATGAGACAGCGTACACAGATGCAGTATGAGACATCGCACACAAATGGAGTATGAGACAGTGAAAACCGATGGAGTATGAGACAGTGAAAACAGATGCAGTATAAGACAGCGCACTCAGATGGAGTATGAGACAGTGCACACAGATGGAGTATGAGACAGCGTACACAGATGCAGTATGAGACAGTGCACAAAGTCAGAGCATGAGACAGCGCACACAGATGGAGTATGAGACATCGCACACAGATGGAGTATGAGACAGTGAAAACCGATGGAGTATGAGACAGCGCACACAGATGGAGTATGAGACAGTGAAAACCGATGGAGTATGAGACAGTGAAAACAGATGGAGTATGAGACAGCGCACACAGATGGAGTATGAGACAGTGCACACAGACGGAGTATGAGACAGCGCACACAGACGGAGTATGAGACAGCGCACACAAATGCAGTATGAGACAGTGCACAAAGACGGAGTATGAGACAGTGCACACAGATGGAGTATGAGACAGTGCACAAAGACGGAGTATGAGACAGTGCACACAGATGCAGTATGAGACAGCGCACAGAGATGCAGTATGAGACATCGCACACAAATGGAGTATGAGACAGCGAAAACAGATGCAGTATAAGACAGTGCACACAGATGCAGTATGAGACAGCGCACTCATGGAGTATGAGACAGTGCACACAGATGGAGTATGAGACAGCGCACACAGATGCTGTATGAGACAGTGCACACAAATGCAGTATGAGACAGTGCACACAGGTGGAGTATGAGACAGTGCACACAGATGGAGTATGAGACAGTGCACACAGATGGAGTATGAGACAGCGGACACAGATGGAGTATGAGACAGTGCACACAGATGGAGTATGAGACAGTGCACACAGATGGAGTATGAGACAGCGCACACAGATGGAGTATGAGACATCGCACACAGATGGAGTATGAGACAGTGAAAACAGATGCAGTATAAGACAGCGCACACAGATAGAGTATGAGACAGCGCACACAGATGCTGTATGAGACAGCGCACACAAATGCAGTATGAGACAGTGCACAAAGACGGAGTATGAGACAGCGCACACAGATGGAGTATGAGACATCGCACACAAATGCAGTATGAGACAGTGCACAAAGACGGAGTATGAGACAGTGCACACAGATGCAGTATGAGACAGTGCACAAAGACGGAGTATGAGACAGTGCACACAGATGCAGTATGAGACAGCGCACAGAGATGCAGTATGAGACATCGCACACAAATGGAGTATGAGACAGTGAAAACAGATGCAGTATAAGACAGTGCACACAGATACAGTATGAGACAGCGCACTCATGGAGTATGAGACAGTGCACACAGATGGAGTATGAGACAGCGCACACAGATGCTGTATGAGACAGTGCACAAAGACGGAGTATGAGACAGTGCACACAAATGCAGTATGAGACAGCGCACAGAGATGCAGTATGAGACATCGCACACAAATGGAGTATGAGACAGTGAAAACAGATGCAGTATAAGACAGTGCACACAGATACAGTATGAGACAGCGCACTCATGGAGTATGAGACAGTGCACACAGATGGAGTATGAGACAGCGCACACAGATGCTGTATGAGACAGTGCACACAAATGCAGTATGAGACAGCGGACACAGATGGAGTATGAGACAGTGCACACAGATGGAGTATGAGACAGCGCACACAGATGAAGTATGAGACAGCGCACACAGATGCTGTATGAGACAGCGCACACAAATGCAGTATGAGACAGTGCACAAAGACGGAGTATGAGACAGCGCACACAGATGGAGTATGAGACATCGCACACAGATGGAGTATGAGACAGTGAAAACCGATGGAGTATGAGACAGTGAAAACAGATGCAGTATAAAACAGCGCACACAGATGGAGTATGAGACAGTGAAAACTGATGGAGTATGAGACAGTGAAAACAGATGCAGTATGAGACACCGCACACGGATGGAGTATGAGACAGCGCACACAGATGCTGTATGAGACAGCGCACACAAATGCAGTATGAGACAGCGGACACAGATGGAGTATGAGACAGTGCACACAGATGGAGTATGAGACAGCGCACACAGATGAAGTATGAGACAGTGCACAAAGACGGAGTATGAGACAGCGCACACAGACGGAGTATGAGACATCGCACACAGATGGAGTATGAGACAGTGAAAACCGATGGAGTATGAGACAGTGAAAACAGATGCAGTATAAAACAGCGCACACAGATGGAGTATGAGACAGTGAAAACCGATGGAGTATGAGACAGTGAAAACAGATGCAGTATGAGACCGTGCACACGAATGGAGTATGAGACAGCGGACACAGATGCTGTATGAGACAGCGCACACAAATGCAGTATGAGACAGTGCACAAAGACGGAGTATGAGACAGCGCACACAGATGGAGTATGAGACATCGCACACAGATGGAGTATGAGATAGTGAAAACCGATGGAGTATGAGACAGTGAAAACAGATGCAGTATAAGACAGCGCACTCAGATGGAGTATGAGACAGTGCACACAGATGGAGTATGAGACATCACACACAAATGGAGTATGAGACAGTGAAAACAGATGGAGTATAAGACAGTGCACACAGATGCAGTATGAGACAGCGCACACAGATGCAGTATGAGACATCGCACAGAGATGCAGTATGAGACATCGCACACAAATGGAGTATGAGACAGTGAAAACAGATGCAGTATAAGACAGTGCACACAGATACAGTATGAGACAGCGCACTCATGGAGTATGAGACAGTGCACAGAGATGGAGTATGAGACAGCGCACACAGATGCTGTATGAGACAGTGCACACAAATGCAGTATGAGACAGCGGACACAGATGGAGTATGAGACAGTGCACACAGATGGAGTATGAGACAGCGCACACAGATGAAGTATGAGACAGCGCACACAGATGCTGTATGAGACAGCGCACACAAATGCAGTATGAGACAGTGCACAAAGACGGAGTATGAGACAGCGCACACAGATGGAGTATGAGACATCGCACACAGATGGAGTATGAGACAGTGAAAACCGATGGAGTATGAGACAGTGAAAACAGATGCAGTATAAAACAGCGCACACAGATTGAGTATGAGACAGTGAAAACTGATGGAGTATGAGACAGTGAAAACAGATGCAGTATGAGACAGTGCACACGGATGGAGTATGAGACAGCGCACACAGATGCTGTATGAGACAGCGCACACAAATGCAGTATGAGACAGCGGACACAGATGGAGTATGAGACAGTGCACACAGATGGAGTATGAGACAGCGCACACAGATGAAGTATGAGACAGCGCACACAGATGCTGTATGAGACAGCGCACACAAATGCAGTATGAGACAGTGCACAAAGACGGAGTATGAGACAGCGCACACAGACGGAGTATGAGACATCGCACACAGATGGAGTATGAGACAGTGAAAACCGATGGAGTATGAGACAGTGAAAACAGATGCAGTATAAAACAGCCCACACAGATGGAGTATGAGACAATGAAAACCGATGGAGTATGAGACAGTGAAAACAGATGCAGTATGAGACAGTGCACACGAATGGAGTATGAGACAGCGCACACAGATGCTGTATGAGACAGCGCACACAAATGCAGTATGAGACAGTGCACAAAGACGGAGTATGAGACAGCGCACACAGATGGAGTATGAGACATCGCACACAGATGGAGTATGAGATAGTGAAAACCGATGGAGTATGAGACAGTGAAAACAGATGCAGTATAAGACAGCGCACTCAGATGGAGTATGAGACAGTGCACACAGATGGAGTATGAGACATCACACACAAATGGAGTATGAGACAGTGAAAACAGATGGAGTATAAGACAGTGCACACAGATGCAGTATGAGACAGCGCACACAGATGCAGTATGAGACATCGCACACAAATGGAGTATGAGACAGTGAAAACAGATGCAGTATAAGACAGTGCACACAGATGCAGTATGAGACAGCGCACTCAGATGGAGTATGAGACAGTGCACACAGATGGAGTATGAGAGAGCGCACACAGATGCTGTATGAGACAGTGCACACAAATGCAGTATGAGACAGTGCACACAGATGGAGTATGAGACAGCACACACAGATGGAGAATGAGACAGCGTGCACAGATGGAGTATGAGACAGTGCACACAGATGCAGTATGAGACAGCGCACACAGATGGAGTATGAGACAGCGCACACAGATGGAGTATGAGACAGCGCACACAGATGCTGTATGAGACAGCGCACACAAATGCAGTATGAGACAGTGCACAAAGACGGAGTATGCGACAGCGCACACAGATGGAGTATGAGACAGCGCACACAGATGCAGTATGAGACAGTGCACACAGATGCAGTATGAGACTGCACACAGATACAGATGGAGTATGAGACAGTGCACACAGATGCAGTATGAGACAGTGCACACAGATGCAGTATGAGACTGCACACAGATGTAGTCTGAGACAGCGCACACAGATGGAGAACGAGACAGCGCACACAGATGGAGAATGAGACAGCGCACACCGATGGAGAATGAGACAGTGCACATAGATGGAGTATGAGACAGTGAAAACAGATGCAGTATGAGAAAGTGAAAACAGATGGAGTATGAGACACAACCACAGATGCAGTATGAGACACCGCACACAGATGGAGTTTGAGACAGTCCACACAAATGCAGTATGAGACAGCGCACACAGATGCAGTATGAGACAGCGCACACAGATGCAGTATGAGACACTGCACACAGATGGAGTATGAGACAGTACACACAGATGCATTATGAGACAGCGCACACAGATGCATTATGAGACAGCGCACACAAATGCAGTATGAGACAGCGCACACAAATGCAGTATGAGACAGCGCACACAGATGCAGTATGAGACAGCGCACACAAATGCAGTATGAGACAGCGCACACAGATGCAGTATGAGACAGTACACACAGATGCATTATGAGACAGCGCACACAAATGCAGTATGAGACAGCGCACACAAATGCAGTATGAGACAGCGCACACAAATGCAGTATGAGACAGCGCACACAGATGGAGTATGAGACAGCGCACACAGATGCAGTATGAGACAGCGCACACAGATGGAGTATGAGACCGCGCACACAGATGCAGTATAAGACAGTGCGCACAAATGCAGTATGAGACAGCGCACACAGATGGAGTATGAGACTGCACACAAATGCAGTATGAGACAGCGCACACAGATGGAGTATGAGACAGCGCACACAGATGCAGTATGAGACAGCGCACACAGATGCAGTATGAGACAGCGCACACAGATGCAGTATGAGACTGCACACAGATGGAGTATGAGACAGCGCACACAGATGGAGTATGAGACAGCGCACACAGATGCAGTATAAGACAGTGCACACAGATGCAGTATGAAACAGCGCACACAGATGGAGTATGAGACAGCGCACACAGATGGAGTATGAGACTGCACACAGATGGAGTATGAGACTGCACACAGATGGAGTATGAGACAGCGTACACAGATGCAGTATGAGACAGCACACACAGATGGAGAATGAGACAGCGCACACAGATGGCGTATGAGAGCTACACGTCTTCTTATGATGGAGCAGGGATCATCAACTCTACCCCTCCAATCAAAATCCAGCCTGGTTTTCCTTTCTCCCTGGTAATTCATTGATAAATTGAACGATTCCTCATTCTCATTGGCCAGACTGTCTTTTCACTCAACTCCCAGGGAAAGGGACCGTTGAAAGCCAGCGGTCATCGCTGTGACGAAGGGTCTGTGTTTGAGCTCTGTGGTCAGGTCAGGATGGGAGGCTTTGGCTCACCTGAGTCTACCCCCCCCTCTCCCAGCTCCAGGTACCCGCCGCAGCGCGCAGCAGAGATGTGCCGCTCGTACCCCCCACCCCCTGCCCCGGGGGGAGGCAGAGGGGCAGCAGGAGGGGCAGATGGGGGATACCAGCGGCAGCACTCGGACCCCAACCTGACCTACCTGCAGCAGAGTTTCAAGCAGGAGTACATGGACCCGCAGTACCCCCCCACCACACATATGCCTGCGGCGGGTCCGCCTCACCGATACCCCCGTCCGGGGCACATGCCACAGCGATACCCCCCGGCACATCTGATGGTGAAACAGGAGCCTCCGGACTTCACCTATGAGCCCGGTAAGATCAGGCACGAACTGGTAAGATCTGGCATAGACCGGTAAGATCCGGCATGGACCGGTAAGATCCGGCACGGACCGGTCAGATCCGACACAGTCCGGCCCAGAACCCCAACGCAAACCTTCACACAAACATTTATCACAGATTTATCACTTTTACACACCTCAATTCAAAAGCTCTTTTCCAAACTAAGTTTACTCCTGTTTCACTGCTTTTCAGCATAAATTGCACTGCTGTGAAATCCTTTGGTTAACCCCAACCCTAACAGTAGAGATTACTGTGATAACGGGGAGCTGAAACGCAGCCAGCCCAAACGCTGAAAGCGGCAGTTTGTGAGGAGTTGCAGTCCCAGTGTGCCTTCAAATCTCTCACCTCTCGGTCATTCTCTCTCTCCATAACACCCGACACTCATCCCCATGTCTCATCCATCCACTCTCTATAACGCTTCTTCCTCACCGGGGTCGCAGGGGAGCTGGAGCCTATCCCTGCGGACTCTGGGCGAAAGGCAGGGACCCACCCCAGACAGCCCGCCATTTCATCGCAGGGCGCACACACCATTCACAGACCACTCACTCACACACTCATACCTGTGGGCAATTTAGCATTTCCAATTAGCCTGATGTGCATGTCTTTGGAAACCAGAGTACCTTAAGGAAACCCATGTAACACACAGAGAATATGCAAACTCCACAACCTTCTAGCTGTGAGGCATTGGTGCTGACCACTTTGCCAATGTGACTTTGTCTCACTGCCCAGACCTCGCCCTGTGCTCTGGAACATTACGAAAATGGATGGCGGTTGGGGGGGGGGTATATATTTTGAAGGCATCCATTCACGACAGTCCCTGCGGCCCAGCATTACAGCACAGCGACAGTGTCCACACATCCAGGTGCTATTCAAACTCTGACAGTCGCTACTCTTTATGTTAAGTGCACAGCGCTGTCTGCATCTTTGAGTGAACCCCTCAGCGACTGAAAATAATCCTCAGTCGCTCCTCATAGCTGGACGAGAGAGCGCCTCCCAGTGGCTGATGCTAGTTTATTTCCTCCTGGTCTCTGCGCAATAGCGGTGTGCTTTCCTCCATCTCCAGTCTTTATAGGAAAGGGTGGGGAGAGAAACGGCAAAGGGGAAGGATGTTTGATTTCCGAATTAAACCTGTTATCAGAGATGGGTCAGGCTCTAGCCCAGGAGAGTGTATGCCTGTGTGGGTTTCTGTGTCCATGTGTGTGTTTTCGGTATAGAGCACAGGTTCCATATGAGCTACTGCATCAGATGCCTCGAATTAGATTTCATAGCATATCTGCGAGCTGAGAGAAAATGTGGGGGATTGGGGGCAGCCCTCTCTGTGCTGAAGCAGTAGAGGAACAGCCCCCTCTGTAATGAAGCAGTAGAGGAACAGCCCCCTCTGTACTGAAGCAGTAGAGGAACAGCCCCCTCTGTACTGAAGCAGTAGAGGAACAGCTCTCTCTGTGCTGAAGCAATAGAGGAACAGCTCTCTCTGTACTGAAGCAGTAGAGGAACAGCCCCCTCTGTACTGAAGCAGTAGAGGAACAGCCCCCTCTGTGCTGAAGCAGTAGAGGAACAGCCCCCTCTGTACTGAAGCAGTAGAGGAACAGCCCCCTCTGTGCTGAAGCAGGAGAGGAACAGCCCCCTCTGTACTGAAGCAGTGGAGGAACAGCCCTCTCTGTGCTGAAGCAGTGGAAGAACAGCCCCCTCTGTACTGAAGCAGTGGAGGAACAGCCCCCTCTGTACTGAAGCAGTAGAGGAACAGCCCTCTCTATACTGAAGCAGTAGAGGAACAGCCCCCTCTGTGCTGAAGCAGTAGAGGAACAGCCCTTTCTATACTGGAGCAGTAGAGTAACAGCCCCCTCTGTACTGAGGCAGCAGAGGAAAGCCCTCTCTATACTGAAGCAGTAGAGGAACAGCCCTCTCTGTGCTGAAGCAATAGAGGAACAGCCCTCTCTGTACTGAAGCAGCAGAGGAACAGCCCCCTCTGTGCTGAAACAGTAGAGGAACAGCCCTCTCTATACTGAGGCAGTAGAGGAACAGCCCCCTCTGTACTGAAGCAGTAGAGGAACAGCCCCCTCTGTGCTGAAGCAATAGAGGAACAGCCCTCTCTGTACTGAGGCAGCAGAGGAACAGCCCTCTCTATACTGAAGCAGTAGAGGAAAACCCTCTCCGTACTGAAGCAGTAGAGGAACAGCCCTCTCTATACTGAAGCAGTAGAGGAACAGCCCTCTCTATACTGAAGCAGTAGAGGAACAGCCCTCCCTGTGCTGAAGCAATAGAGGAACAGCCCTCTCTATACTGAAGCAGTAGAGGAACAGCCCTCTCTGTGCTGAAGCAATAGAGGAACAGCCCTCTCTGTACTGAGGCAGCAGAGGAACAGCCCTCTCTATACTGAAGCAGTAGAGGAAAACCCTCTCTGTACTGAAGCAGTAGAGGAACAGCCCTCTCTATACTGAAGCAGTAGAGGAAAACCCTCTCTGTACTGAAGCAGTAGAGGAACAGCCCTCTCTATACTGAAGCAGTAGAGGAACAGCCCTCTCTATACTGAAGCAGTAGAGGAACAGCCTTCTCTATACTGAAGCAGTAGAGGAACAGCACTCTCTGTACTGAAGCAGGAGAGGAACAGCCCCCTCTGTATTGAAGTAGTAGAGGAACAGCCCCCTCTCTACTGAAGCAGTAGAGGAACAGCCCCCTCTCTACTGAAGCAGTAGAGGAACAGCCTTCTCTATACTGAAACAGTAGAGGAACAGCCCTCACTGTGCTGAAGCAATAGAGGAGCAGCTCTCTCTGTACTGAAGCAGTAGAGGAACAGCCCTTTCTGTTCTGAAGCAGTAGAGGAATGGCCCCCTCTCTACTGAAGCAGTAGAGGAACAGCCCCTCTCTACTGAAGCAGTAGAGGAACAGCCCCCTCTGTACTGAAGCAGTAGAGGAACAGCCACCTCTGTACCGAAGCAATAGAGGAATAGCTTCCTTTGTACTGAAGCAGTAGAGGAACAGCCCCCTCTGTACTGAAGCAGTAGAGGAACAGCCCCCTCTGTACTGAAGCAGTAGAGGAACAGCCCCCTCTGTGCTGAAGCAGTAGAGGAACAGCTCTCTCTGTACTGAAGCAGTAGAGGAACAGCCCTCTCTGTACTGAAGCAGTAGAGGAACAGCCCTCTCTATACTGAAGCAGTAGAGGAACAGCTCTCTCTGGACTGAAGCAGTAGAGGAACAGCTCTCTCTGTACTGAAGCAGTAGAGGAACAGCCCTCTCTGTACTGAAGCAGTAGAGGAACAGCCCTCTCTATACTGAAGCAGTAGAGGAACAGCTCTCTCTGTACTGAAGCAGTAGAGGAACAGCCCTTCCTGTCCTGAGGTGGCAGAGGGCAAACATGGCAGTATTACAGTCCTCTGTGAGACTGAGAGGAGGGCTGGTATCGGATTTCCTCAGCTGTGGCGAATCACAGTCAGGTCAGTGAGTTCTCCAGACGTGAGTCACAGACAGAAAAGGACTTCGAAACAGAAAGTTATTCCATCTGCCTAAAGCTGGCATGGTACCTGCTCTCACTGAACTAAAATCAACAGGGATCATAGCTTGCCCTACTGCTGCGTGCGCGTACGTGTGTGTGTGTGTGTGTGTGTGAGAGAGAGAAAGGGCGCATGTTCTATGTCTGACTTGAGCTGAATTAAAGGTGGAAGGACCTCTGCATGCAAGAAAAATCTTCACCCAAAAATTGTGCTATACTACTGAAGTATTCTTCAAATTCATTCAGCACTATTGCCACAAACATGTCATACTACTGAAATATTCTTCAAATTCATTCAGCACTAATGCCACAGACATGTTGTACTGCTGAAGTATTCTAATACATTCAGTACTAATGCTGCAAAAGTGTTGCTTAAATGTAAATGTACTGCATGCTCTGCAATGCACACTCAATGGTGGCTCCACACATCTCTGCGCACTGTTCTCTCGTGTTACGGCTGCAGTGGGTGTGGTTTCGGCTTTTTAGCGGTGAAGCTGAGGGCAGAATCTCTTTGTGTCCTTTGGCAGATGTAGCCGGCTGCCCATCGATGTACCTCCACAACGAAGGCTATCACAATCCCCGCCACAGCGAAGGTGAGCCTCACTATTGCCTGTTTCTGTAGATCATCAAAATCCTGCAAATGCCTGAAACCTCCTGTCTCAAGACCAACAGCGTTCAACATCTTCACCATGTAAAGACTTGTTTATATCATGGATATCCACGGCGGACATCCAGTGCCAGCTCTGCGTCAAAAATAGGAGTCACATTTTACTTACCACACGCCTGACACTTCAGGTCAAACATGGGTCAAGATTTTCTGGATTCTTCCAGGGGAGAAAATAAATGGGCACAAAAGTTCCAACTCAGCAGTGTAGAGCACTTTGCCCTTAAGTAAAGTAACCCTGCTCCTGAGCTCCTGAGATTCACCAGCCCAGAGAATCAACCCCCCCCCCCCACACACACACACACACTTTAATTGTAGATCCCAAGGGAGGTCCCAATGGAGGTCATTGGAGATGGGGTAAAAATCTTGTCAAAACTGTGTCCAACTCAACCAATCAGCTATCAGCACACACAGCCAATCAGTTATAAAAGTGCACATAATGGATCTGGCTCAGCTGCAAATTGGGTTGTATCCCAAATGCCGTTGGCCAATCCCAGAGCATCGGTGTTTCCACTGGCACAACCCAAATTTCCCCGAGGCCAACAGTAACATTTCCCAGTGAAACTGCAGTGGCGGGGGATGTTTTTCCTGTGCGGGGGAATGGTGTTTGTCAGGACTCACTGAACGCACCCCTACCGGCATTCCTCACACTCCGCTCCAAGGGACGTGCGTCAGAGCCGAGCAGCACCAGGACACCACTTCCCCCTTCTCTAAACAATCTCCAGCACTAGACACCTCACAGAACCACAGCTACCTCCACGTACACCATCAATTCATGGGTCATTCAGTCACTACGCCTGTAACGCTGGACACTTTAGAACATGCTCTTTCTGACAAACAACTGTCCGTCTGCTTGGCTTCCTTTACAGAAACACTAGTCTGATTTTGATGCATGTGGAACTATTCCTTTATTTACTAAATCTCTCTCTGTTTTTCAGGATATCCATTTGAGAATGACTCCCGTGTCGTTCCAGAGAAATTTGAAGGTAAATTGAAATCTACAACTAACCCCCTGTGACACGTTCAACACTTCACCAACGGCAGACTTTTCATGAAACATTATTTCTCCTCATTTTGCTCTAAAAGGTATCATTTCATGTCATCACACATTGTGATTTGCGAGATTTGAGCCAATTGGGGTGACGTGAAAAATGGTCTGTTAATGGCCCCGGCTCTTTTCCACCAATCAGATGAGGCCATATTACAGGGTGCCATCGATCAGTAAGTGCTGTGATTGATGGAACGCAGTGATTGATGGAACATTCTGAAGGTCAATACCTCACCAGCCACAATTTATTTCCTCAATGCAGAGCAAATAGCCCTACAGTTGCTAGAAGTGCTCAAAATTTATCACACACCCAGTAACAGGGCATGTACTTTGTACGCGTGGATTAGTAAGGTCACCAAAATACCTTACATTGGTGGAACTTGAATTTAACTGCATTTTTATTCATCCTAAGTCAGTTTCATGCAGGTGTTGACAACATATTGGCCAGATCAAGTCCTGAACTCAAAAGCATGTGCACAGGTTTAACTTTAAGGGAAACTGTTCGCTGGTGTATTTCGGGTATCAAATAGACATGGAGCACTCTCTCATGAGAGATGTCTCTGTCCACATTGAGCCCGAGTCTCACCATTTCAGGGTACTACGCACTGCTGGAGGAGAATAGATCGCAGTCTGAATACGGTGCTGGCAATCCCACCTCCGTGGCTCGGGTTTCCTCAACATTAAATATGATTGACATTGGCGGAACATCGTGAGGCCAGGATGTCATTTTCCTATAATGCATTGTGGTACGTGAGCTCAGTAGCAGAGCAGTAAATCTAACCTGTTACTTCAACAGAGGCACAAATTCTGGTTATTACCCAACACATGATGAACTTACTGATGGCATTAATCTGATCAACACTGAATGGAAGCCAGTCAATGTCATTTTACTGTCGATGTTTTGAGTATTTCATGATTCATAATAAAATTAAAATATATAAGGCAATACATTGTAAATTCATGATAGATATATTTCTCTGTAATGCATTGTGTTGTCTTGTGTTGTAAGGTAAGACTTTGTGCATCTTCCAGTACATTTTGGGTTTTTCCCAGTTTTTTTACCCAGTTTTGAGACGCAAAAACATCTCCACTGGTACTTTATCCTTGAAGAAAAAACCCTCTGAACTATAAGGCTCAGCAGGCACTGGGCTGGAGGATAATACAGGCCTGGCTTTGTTACTCATGGGCTGTATTCGAATCCCTGTTCTTGACTGTTCCCGAACAGCTCGGTAACGAGTTGGGATTCGAATATGCCGGAACAGTCGGGAACGGTAACCATGGGTATGCGTCTGCAATCATATGCGTGGACCCACACAACTGAATGTTTGGCAGAGGTACCGAGGTTGTCTGGGGCAACGCGGTTCTCGCAAATAGTCTATTCGAGATCACGAAGCAAAGAATTGTGAGCATTTAAGTGATTTTTTTCAATCCGGAATTGAGTCAACATCAAGGCCTAATGGATCAATGAATACATGTACATGAAATTGTTTAAAAGTCTACAAGTTACGTAAAATAGACCATACAAGGGATAAAATCTGCTTACATTTCATCAGTTCCGCCAGTAGCCGCCATGTTTGTTCCCTGTCGTGGTCAAGAATGCTGAGAACGCGCTCGCGAACCCATTCTTGGGTATTCGATTCGCAATGAACAGTGTTCTCTGTTCGAGAACAGGGATTTGATTATAACCATGCTGTCCTCTCTCCTGCAGGTGAGGTGAAGGCAGAGGCTGGCACTGTGTTTCGCGAGGGTGCCCCCTATCAGCGCCGCGGGTCCCTGCAGCTCTGGCAGTTCCTGGTGGCGCTGCTGGACGACCCGGCGAATGCCCACTTCATCGCCTGGACGGGCCGCGGCATGGAGTTCAAACTCATCGAGCCTGAGGAGGTGGGGTCGGATTGCACATCACTCGCCACGATTACACCCGTTGTTTTTTTACAACCGGGCTGCCCAATCCTGTCCTGAGGGTCAACTATTCTTCAATGAATCATCAAAATCATAATTCCACACCTGCCCCTAGGAATTAGCATCTGAATAACACCCTAGCTGTTGAAAGAGAGCTACAAGCGCAGGAGCTCCCCAGGAACAGAATTGGATGGCCCTGCAATACACAAATCTGAGGCCAGAAAACTCTACATATCCTTTCACATTTTCTGAGTTTTATAAATTACTGCTCTTTGTCTCAAAAGAGCCAGACGAACTACAGTTTAGCAAAGATGGGGAGTTTCTGCCTATTCCAGAAGGCTCACATAGAATTCTTAGCTGCATCAACTTTATTTACCTGCACATGAAGTTGCGCATTAGAAACACTTACCTCCGCCAAAGGAAGCCGGCAGGAGGTTATGTGTTCGGTGCCATTTGTTTTTCTGCCGGTTTGTTTGTGCACAAGATAACTCGAAAAGTAATGAATGGATATCTCTGAAATTTTGCGGGTGTGTCGCTATTACATCAGGGATGGACCCTATTGATTTTGACCGCAATCAGTCAAACATTATAGCCGCCACGGCAGCCATCTTGAAATCCTATTACATGTGATAACTGAACGTTGCTCCCGCTCACGGAGATTTGGACTGTGCTGCCTTGGCAGAAGTTTGTACTCTAGGAGTACCTCTAGTTAAAGACATTATTTACTCACCAGCACAGGCCTATCAAAGAAAACCGGCAAGCTGTAACAAAAGTTCGTCAGATTTCTACCTTTTTCAAATAACCAGCGACACAAAATCGAAAGCATGCCAGATTCCCGCTAAACTTTGGTCCACAGCACTTTGAAAGTCGATACATTTTCACCAGAACCAAACTCAAAAAAATTGCATGGCCTGTAACAAACCCAGAGTTGAACCAAATGAGTTTTCAATTGTTTGTTCCTGGTTCTTTGAAAAAGGTAGACATCTGACAAACTTTTGTTACAGCTTGGCCATTCTCTTTGGTAGGCCTGTTTTATGAGTTTTATAAATCACTGTTCTTTGTTTCAAAAGAGCCTGACTAACTACAGTTTAGCAAGGATGAGGAGTTTCACTCTGTTCCAGAAGGCTAACGCAGAATTCTCAGCTGCATTGACTGTATATACCTGCTCATAAAGTTGCACGTTAGAAACACTGATTACAGATATTATTATTCACCAGCCGAACCGCTCACTCCCTGAACCCTTCAGGCATGGCTGTGAACCGAAACGCACTGCTCAGTTTTGTCTGGTTGCATTCCACCGGAGATTAAATCATTACTGCATAACTGCAGAGGCCATGACCAGGGCACTCAGGTCGCCCAGAGTTCAGCTGGAGATCAAACGTCTGGAGCATCTGAGGGAGGGAACAACCCGGAACGATGACCTGCCCAAAACACCTCACAACCAAAACGAAATATTTTCCATTCTGAGTTTCAAACAAAACGCCATGCCCTTTCGCATTGTCCTCTCAGGGATAAACGGTATCGCATGATTTGCGTTGCATCTGTTCCCAGGTATCGGGGCAGTTCCATCAACGTCACCCTCAATTCAGCGCATTAGTACAAAAATGTTTTACTAATGAGTTTTAATGTAGCTTGTTTAAAGGTTCACAAAAGGACACGTCAGCTTCTGAAATTATTTTGAGTGAGTCTGCTAGGCCAGACAGACTGGCTCCGCCTACCATGTCCTCCCATCCAATCAGGTGGCCCGGCTGTGGGGGATGCAGAAGAACCGACCGGCCATGAACTATGACAAGCTGAGCCGCTCTCTGCGCTACTACTATGAGAAGGGAATTATGCAGAAGGTATGTCTGTCCGTCAAACCCTTGTCCACCAACCACAACCCAGCTTGAGCCCTTGAGCCTGCCCTATGTGGGAGGGTCATCAACCCCAGATATTCCCTAAATGTCAAAGTGAAAGTCACATGGTCCCTCAGATAGGAACTAAACACAGGCCTGCACATCAAGGCTATATTGGCCACTTCCCTTAACTCTAATGCAAACCCCAGCCCTTACACCAGGGGTGTCCAATCTTACCCAGGAAGGGCCGGTGTGGGTGCAGGATTTTTTTTTTTTTTGGCCAGTGTACCAACACCTGATTCCACTGATTAACTGATCAGCGGGTTCAATCAAGACCTTGATGAGTAGAATCAGGATTGTTGCTGTTGGGCTGTCCGAAAAAGCAGCCCCACACCAGCCCTTAGTGGATTAGACTGGACACCCCCCTTACACAGTCTCTCAAATGAGCTGTTATAATGAGGCAGCAGGGATGCCCATCCACAGGGGGAGAGATCAGGGCAGCTTAGCTACTCTGTCTAACCATCTCTCCTGAGACACATCACCAGCCTGGCAAACGCACAACACTCGGAGACCGAGCCCTTGTGGCACCAGCGTTTGAGTTCTTTATTTAGCATAGGTTTACAGAGCGCCTGGGTTCATCAATGTGAGCAACCTTTATAACCTTATTGTAGCTGTGTGAGCACGTGTGTGTGAGCGCGTGTGCACTTTAACCTTGTGGGGAGGTGTGTGAGGGGGTCAGATGCATTATAACTGTACGTGTTGATAGTCTGGAAGACTGTATTGCGATGGGCGTATCCAGGTGGAGACTGCATTTAATCAGTGTGTGTATGTATGTGTGTGTGTTTGCATGTAAATGCAGGTGGAGGCTAAGTGTTATCTATATGTGTGTGTGTGTGTGTTTACGCACGGACAGATTCTGTATTTTATCTGTGAATGTGTTGTTATAAACATACAAACACTGTTTATTTATATGTGTGTGTGTGTGCGCTTATAGACATACAGACAGTATTTTAACTGTGTGTGTGTGCGTGTGGGTGTCTGCTTTTACACATACAGACACTATATTAACTATGTGCATGTCCTTGTGTGTGTGTGTGTGCGTGCGTGCGTGCGTGCGTGCGTGTGTGCGTGTACACACAGGTGGCCGGAGAGCGTTACGTGTATAAGTTCGTGTGTGAGCCCGAAGCGCTGATCTCCCTGGCGTTCCCCGACAGTCAGCGGCCGAGTCTGAAGGCGGAGTTTGAGCGCTACGTCAATGAGGAGGACACGGTGCCGCTGTCTCACCTGGACGAGGGGGGGCCCTACCTGCCGGAGCAGCCGGCCCCCCAGCCCTACGCCAAAGGCTACATGTACTAATGACCCCCCCCCCCCTCTCTTGCACATGCTCCCCCCACCTCTTGTATATACGGCTCTATGGTGTTTTTTGTTTAAAAGGATCCCATCAGGGATGGTTTTAAAATCTTTGTTCCGCTCACTTATGAGGCAAGATCTATCCAAACACACGGCAGTGGATAAAACTTCATTTAATAAAGATCCAATATCGATACAGCAGAGTTTGTGTGTGTCTGTGTTTATTCTAATGGACTCCAACAGTATGACCTTTTCACAAGGGCACTGGTGCTGAAGGGGTTCAAATGATGGGGAAAAGTATTTTTGCGAGTCTTTCGAAACATTACCAAATCAAACAAAAATGGCTGAAAATTCTAGTGATAGAAACCTTTCCAGCTCTGATTCAGCCCAAGATGTTTGCCGTTTGAATGATACAGTAAAAGAGTAACGATAAAGGTCCATTCAATTGAAAAATAAATAAATGAACAATTCAATTCACAAAAGTGAAATATCTTTAACCCCTTCATGCAAAATACAGTAGAAATAATGCAAATTTTGGCCTGTTGTGCACGAGCCTATTTAAGTATTAGTACTTAATTAGTACAGAGACAGGGGAAAACTAGTGCTGCTCAGAGAGCGCAAGCACAATCCCCCCCCGCCCCCCACCCCCACTGTACTCACTGTTCTTTCTGCCAGTATTACCCAGCAACCCCTGTGCTTAAGCAGTCCTATAGTCTTCACGCAAACATGTTTTTAATGTGTTTTTGACCTTTTGCATGCCCTTGGCCTTACCCTTTGACCTTGACCTCTCAAAATTGAATCACCTCTTCCTTGAACAATTCTTAATCATTCCACCAAATTTGAGGAAAATCTATCCATAACTTTTTGCATAATCCAGCTTACAAACAAACCAACACACCAACCAACAGACAAACGGTGATGATCACATAACCTCCTCCAACTTTGTTGGGCGGAGGTAAGTATTCCAGTGAAGCAAGGAATTTGAAAATTTAATCACAGAATTATATAGCAATTACATTTCGGAATTTATGGACGCCAACGTCTATATTTGTGCCATGGGGTTGAATACATACTGCTTAGTTTAACTGTGCTGCTCTCTTTTCAGAGTGTTTAGCTCAGAAATTCTGGAATTTTGCCATCCGTGGAAATTCTAGTTTCGAGTGGGGGTGACAGATTCACATCATTGTTAGATCACCTGTTTGCCAGGTAAATGAGCACTCTTCGAGCTTCTAACTTAGAAACTGGACGGATCAAACTGGCCTCTATGGACTCAGAATTTTCAAACCATTAATACAAACAGTGATTGGCTGTGGTATTTAATTAGCACTGATGGCAGTGAAGGGGTGAGAGAGGCACTGTACATGCAACCATTGGCACAGACATGTTACAAAGATGGTGCAAATAACTATTATTATGGCCCCAATTTGTTATGACATATAAGACAGCAAGGGATGACAGACAAAATTTTAAAACTTAAACAGATGTAATTAAACAAACTAACAACTAACCTGTAATTTATACTACTGACCAAGATTGACATATACAAGAAAAAAATATTTACAGTCTCTTTGTTGGGGTTGACTGGTGATGTCCTGGGACAGGAAAATGCTCCAACACAACCAAAAATCCACAAAAAAACTTCACAGGTCTTGAAAAGAGTGACAGGTCTGGGTCAAATGTATTCTTCCATTATTTCTCCTTGCAATTTCTCCTACTACTTTACTTTCTCAATTTTTCGCCTTATATACTCTTTTGCAGCCCCTCCCACCTTTGAGACTTTTTTTCAATTCTTTGGGACTTCCCCTCTCAGACATGCCCAGGACATGCCCAAACCTAGCTCCAGACTGGGCTTAACAATAAAAAAGGTTAACTGCCATCTAGTGGCATTTTTTCACATTAAACTATAAACACCGACAAGCTGAAGGTACATAACATATAGCCATTAGCCCAGGTATGCTAGAGCAGTGTTCCCCAACCCTCTGCTGGAAGCCCACCTGTCCTAAATGCTTTAGATCTCTCCCTGCTCCAGCACAGGTGATTCAAATGATCAGCTCGTTAATCACCCCCTAAAGCTGATCGATGACAGCCTGATCGTTTGAATCACCTGTGCTGGAGCAGGGAGAGATCTAAAACAAGCAGGACAGGTGGGCCTCCAGGAGGGGGTTGGGGAACACTGTGCTAAAGGAGCAGTACATGCAACCACAGTTAGTGCAGGCCTGCAAAAGTCATTTGCAGCCATTTGCTTGAGAATGGCTCAGTACAAACAACCATTAGCACAGTCTAAAAAGCACATAACATACAATCATTAGGACATTCCTGGGATTTCAAAATTAACAATACGGTTCTGGATACAAGATTTTGCTTCATTCAGAATATTCCACTCCCATCTTGGGTTTCTGGGGAGAATTGCAGTCGGGAACTGCTAGAAGCACACGAACTCTCAATGGGTTGCCCAGTTATGTTGGTCTACGAGCATTTCACTATAGTTGAGGTTGTATTACAGCCTGTGAGCTTCACATGATGGACATCATAGGCCATGTCGCGAGCGATAATTACACAGAGCATCACCAAATTTTTCACTTCTGAATATTGTTTTCAGTCATTGTTGGCCGAGACTTATACCCCAGTAGCTTCCAATAGACTACAGGATACCAACAAATTTAATGGCCTCTCAGTGGCTCATTTTGTTTAGAAAAGTCAGCCAGCTAAGATGTTCCAGGATTGAAATGCCTGTGTTTTTTCCTCAGAAATTCTTCGATGTTGTTGCTGCTAGTGCCATAAGCACAAGCCAGCTGAAAACTTACTGTGGTGGCATTAATGATGTTGAGAAGCTATTTAAGATGCACAACATGCTAGTTAGCATGCAGTGACTCAAAGCGATGATGTAAAACCACAGATTCCATAGTCTTTAGGAAAAATTGCCAAGAAAAATTCAACCAAGATTGAAAGTCTATGCAGCACATATAAAAACATTTGCAAGTTGACTTAGCTAGCAAGTAACCCTTAGCGTACCCGTTTAGAAGAAAGGTTGCACTATCACTGTGGGTTTACATGCTTCCGTCCACTTACCACAACACACCAAATATACAATGGAAAAAATTACACACCAATGTTCTAAACTGCTGCCATATTCACTTATGGCATAATCCGACACTGAAATATTCTGATTGATATTGGCATTTTTTGATTGCAATTTTTGAGCATGAGGATAACCACAGGTGTCCTGCAGCTTGATTTTAACGGTGAAATGATATTCACTCAGGGCTGCTGTTAATTACCAAAATAACAAAGTCGTACAACAAAAATTTGAAAACATAAAATACTAATGAATATAATTTTGAGGGAAACTTTTAGCACAAAGCTTTTACGACGCCTAATTGACAATTGTTTCTTATTGTTCATATCCATAAAAACCTTATCTTTAGCTCTTTCAACTTTGGTTTTGAGGCAAATTTGTACGTTGGAGAAATCGGGAAGGTTAACTCACCCAAGGTACCATCGTTATGCTCTGGAAGTAATGGGAGGCAGTTGGGATCAATAAACAATCCATTCAGCCTCAGAAACTTCAGAGAAGGAACCAGGCACAGATCACAGAATAAACCTTAAAGGCATCTTTAATAACAAAGATCAATAGCCAACTTGGCACCGAAGGAAAACATTCAAGGTGAGGCAGAAAAATGATTGGCGGAAGCGCAGGACGGGCGACTGTCAGACAGGATCAGCAGGGCCAGGCAAGATGGAGGGAAATTAGAGGTCCTTAACTGAGGAAACAGCCAGTGAATTCCAGAGCGCTGTGGATGGGAGAAATCCACCGCTCAGAGCCACAGCCGCAAGGAAACAATCCATAATAATCAGTTATATCGTTTCAAGTATATCTGTTACCGATAACAAAGGAAGGGAGTGGGAGCTCAGAGTGAGGCAGGCAGGGAAGAATGAGATCGCCACGAGGGAAGTTATCATCACAGAGGACAGGCCGTCAGGCCAGCAACGGTCGGGCACAGAGAGGACGAGTGACAGGTGAGGAAGGGGAATGGCACATGACCTGGAGGGGAAAACTAGAATGATGCGCATGTGATACATGGCGATGTCCCTGCACCCAGGTAAAATGTGTTTCAATGGAAACCAAGAAAAACAAAAATCTCAGAATCACCAAAATGGCAAAAGGCACCAGTTCTCAAGCATGTAGCTAGTTATGTTCAAAAATTTCAAGTTGATAATAAAATATGACCCGGAACTTGGCTTACGGAGTCAAGTAATCACGGAATTACGGACAAAGGGTAAGACAGCATGTACTCTGCTTTCATGGGAGACATAATGAGGTAATAATTGAATAACAAGAACTAATGAATAAAATGGAACCAAAAATAATGAGGGTACTTGTGTTGGCGGGGGGCAGTTAAGGAAATAAACAGGCTGTGACACTCATAAAACCTCCATTAACACTTTATGCACTGTCCAAAATGTATAAGCATAATTGTGCACAAAAGTTAAGTGGAAACCAGCGCTGCAAAGTCAAGTTATGGAAAATTAATTGGAAGAACAGGCAACATGGCTCCCTAAAACTAAAAATATGCAGTGAATGAAGGCTTCGGGCCTTGCTTCTGTTGCTTGTCTGGAGATAATTGTGAGAGGTTCAGTTCTGCAGGCTCTGAGGTTCTGTTGAAAATGAGTGGGAAAGCAGCAGTGGAGTCATGAGGGTTGTTGCTAAACATACTGTTAACAGCAATTTAAATTCAAGTGCAAGTCCAAATTTTGTAGTTTGAGCTTTCCTCACAGGTGCCTTGGTGATACTAAAACCTAATATAAGCATTATAGAGTGACTGTTAGTATCTGATAATACACATGTAAGTCACTAAAGAATTCGATTCACTCAAGTAAATATGGTGATCCCAGTGACAAAATTGTTGCATAAAAGTTTAAAGTTTCATGTTGATCTGACCTATCATTTGGGAGTTAATCCCATGAAACATGCAGCAGCTGTATTCAGATCTGTGGAGCTTAAGGCCTATTTTAAATTCTAGAGGAGATCAAAGGTTTCCAATGACCCCAAAAAAGTCCTGCTGAATTGCAGAGTAATGACTATAAAAACATGGAGTTCTGAGTTTTAATATTTTTCTCGATCGAAGTATGTGGTAACTGAAGTGAAGCAATGTAACCAGCATATGCTGAAGCATGAAGTCTTCTCTCCTTTAGATGTTTTACCCACAAGATTTTTTAGAGGTCTCTGGCTTCTTATCCTCAAATATTTAGCAATAGTTAGCAAGTTTTTATCCTCTGGAGCTATCCCTCGTATTTTTAAATCTGCTGTTGTTCAACCCCTACTAAAAAAAAACAACCTTGACACTGACAATCTCAAACATTTTTTCCCATTTCCAAATTACCCTTTCTTGGCAATGTACTGCAGAAAGTGTTGCATACTCAACTCATGCTTCATTAATGACCTTTATCTCTTTGAAGAATTTCAGTCCAGTTCTCAAACTAATAATACTACAGAAATGGCTCTTTTAAAAGTTTTCAATGACATAAGGATGAACACTAAGGCCAGTGGTTGTACTGTTCTGGTGTTGCTTGACCTTCCTGCTGCGTTTGATGCTGTTGATCATGGAACAGGAATTTCTCGGCTAAAAAATTGGGTAGACGCAACTGAGACTGCTCTGGGCTGGTTCAAGTCTTATCGGAGTGAGAGGACCTTCTGTGTATCAGTTGAGGACATCTCCTCTAGCCATGAGTTTATCATTTGCGGCATTCCTCAAGGGTCTATTCTTGGCTCTTTCTTGTTTGTTTTGTTTTGTTTATATAACCACGGGTAAAATTAACAATTTCAGCAAGTCTGTAAATACATATATGATAACAGATCAAATGAAAACGTCAACAAAATATACAAATGCAAATAAAATACAAATTCAAATAAAATATACCGTATATACACAAATTATATTCAAACACACAAATATACAAATATATACAAGTAAACAAAATTTTTGAAAACTAAATTCCTATATTCATTTTATGAGGAAACACATGAGGTAAAATCATAGAAAGACATAAAAATACAACAAATAAAATGTGATATGACAACAGGTATAATGTTTGAAAGAGTTAAAATTCAAGTGCAAATATGGAGTTGATTTCTTTCAGAAATTGTGATAATCTGGTTTCTGGTTTCGTGTTGGGTTTTGGTAATTGAATTTTCAAAACCGAGTTTCAAAGCCTATAGTTCGACACCTATATTTTAAGATGAAAGGAAAGAATTTCCGATGTGAGATTATTTAAGATCTTGAAAATAAGAGTAACCCATTCCTTTTTTAAACTTTACAGTTAAACAATCAACATGCAGCTTTTGATACAGTTTAAGTCAATTGAAACGATAATCTACCTTAAGAACTACATTCTGAAGGCTCTATTTTGCAGGATCTGAAGTCTTTTTATGCAACCAGAATTAGGTTTCATCCAAATTGTGCTGCAGTAATCAAAGTGGGGTCTAACCATTGTGTTCTATAAGAGCATTGCCGTGGTTTGGTCAATGTATGCATGCGCCCTTCAAAGAACAAAAAAGGTACGCAAGACTGGATTTCACATTATCAATTTGTGGCTTCCATGTAAAATCTGTATAAACAAAAACACCAAGGTATTTGCATTGCTCAACCTTTTCCAAAGTGGAGTTATTTAATACTCATATTTTCAAAGCTCTTTCATTTGTGTTTCGTTCCAATCAACATGAATTTACATTTTTTGACATTTAACATAAGCCTATTGTGAAACAGCCAGTTATGGATAAGAATTAAGTCATCATTGACCACTTTTCCCAGTTGGGCTGGATTACTGAATGCAAAATATACTCAGCAACAAAAGTTTCTGTGACACCAATATTGTTAATTATTTTTCATAACGCAATTATGAAATTGTCATACATGGTGATATCAGACTGAAACAGTACACGTAAACACAACATTGAAATGGAAATCATGAAAATGCGAGAAAATGACTTTGCACGTGAAAATGTGCGTAAATCATGCTTGTGGATGGCAATAAAAGAGGAGAATTTTTGGAATGTTCACATTGTGCCTGATGAACGACGGAAGCATCACTTATCGAAAACACAGCCATTTCGGATCAGGAACTCTACCCTCTAAATGCCAAGACTGTCTGAAAATGATCGGTGGAGGGCCATTGGGATGATTGAATCCGGAACCTCGCAGAGGGAAGTTGCTCATCGCCTGAATGTCCACCGAAACACCATTTGGAACTTATGGCAGCGTCATCAGCAGACAAGACATGTCAGAGACCGTCCTCGCAGCGGCCGTCCACGAGTAACCACTCCCAGACAGGACAACTGGATTCGAACAACTCATCTCCGAAATCGATTCCAACCTGCAACCATAACTGCAAGAACGATACCTGGTTTGAGGCGAATGTCTGCACAGACAATCCGTCGCCGTCTCCGTCATTTTGGCATTGTCCCACGTCGGCCAGCAAGACGTCCAATACTCACAGTACAACACCGACGACTGCGTCTACAGTGGGCACAACAACATCGACGGTGGATCCAACGTCAGTGGGATCTTGTACTCTTCACTGATGAATCAAGATTCATGCTTAACCGATGTGATGGTTGTTTACGTGTATACCGTCCACGTGGAGAACGTTATGCCAACAACTGTGTTCAGGAATTTGATCGTTTTTGAGGTGGTAGTGTCATGATTTGGGGAGGGATCACGGCTAGAAACAGAACAGATTTGCTTGTTATTGATGGAAATCTGACAGGTCAAAGATATCGCGATGAAGTGCTACGGCCATTGGTGGTACCGTTTTTGATGCAACATGGTCCCGGAATAACGCTGCAACATGATAACGCCAGACCACACGTTGCAAGGATTGTACAGCAGTATCTGATGCAACAACATGTCAATGTCCTGCCATGGCCAGCCAGATCCCCAGACATGTCCCCAATCGAGCATCTTTGGGACGAGATGGATCGACGTTTGCGGCGGTTGGATAACCCGCCAGCTACACTCCAGGAATTGCGACAACGTCTACGTCAGATTTGGAATGACATCCCACAGCAATTTCTGGCACATCTGATTCGGTCCATGCGCCGGAGATGCGTTGCTTGCATCATGGCACGAGGAAGTCACACCCGGTATTGAAGTGTGAAGGTCACAATTGGTTAGACGTCAGACAAGTGCTTCATGACGCATGAAAATGACATTTTTCGTTTTGAGTGACGTTGGCACTGAAAAGTCAGTGTTTCTCCTGTTAAATAAACATATTGATTGCATTGAGATCTTTGCGTGTCATTTATAACATACACATAAATGGTGTCACAGAAACTTTTTTTGCTGAGTATATATGCAAGTGTCATCAGCATATAATGACACTTTGCAATTTTTCACAACATGGGGTAAATCGTTCATGTAAATGTGAACAACAGTGGCCCCAAAATACTTCCTTGAGGAACACCAAAATATACCCCATTGTCTATTGAATCGTTTCCATTTGCTGCCGTATACTGTTTTCTGAATGTAAATGTTTTGCATTTACATGTTACCACTGGGTCATGCTATTTGTAACTCCAATATTTATTTACATTTTTATGTTAATGATATTCAGATCTATTTGTCTGTAAATCAGCCAGACCTCACCTGACTGTGACAATCAGACCTAACCTGACTTCACTCACCATGTGTCTTGAAGCCATAAGGTCTTGAATGTCTTGTCATTTCCTCATGTTGAACGATGATAAAGTCAAATTGATGGTGTCTGGAACCAAAAGACATAAAGAATGTGTACAATGTATATCAAACCTTAGCTTCCAAGGGTCTGCAGAGCACCCATGAGGCCTGAAATCTGGGACAGGCTTTGATTCAGACTCATCCTTCCCAAAAAATTTTCAAAGCCAGCTATTGGTGAAATTAGGAGCATTGCTAGAAATAGATCTTTGTTATTCACCTACGCACAGATTGTGATTCATGCTATTGTCTCCAGCCGCTTAGATTACTGAAACTCATCATTTGCCGGACTGCCCAACAAATCTGCTCACAACCTGTACAAAATACAGCAGCCAGAGTTTTTGCAGGAACTCAAAAGTATAAGCATATTTCCCCAATTCTCACCTCAATGCACTAGTTTTCTGTGGTGTTCAGAATTGATTTTAAAATTTTATTGCTTGTTTTTTGCTGAAGGGCCTTGCACCTTTATAAATAATCAAACTTCTTACTCCTTACAACCCTACTCAAACTCTCAGATCTGCAGATCAGCTGTTGGTTTCACTCCCAAGGGCATGGATAGTAACAGAGTGTAATAGGGCCTTTGTTGTGAGGAAACCACAGTTATGGAATAACATTCCACTGGAAATTGAACAAACAAAAATGTTTGATTTATGCTTTTATTATAGGTTGTATTGAAACCACTGTAATTTTTTAGTCAATTGTATATTTCTTGTTTTTTATATCTGATTGAATTGTGTATTTCTGGTTTTAATGTCTGTGAAGCACTTAGTAAACTGTTTTAGAAAAGTGCTCTATAAATAACATTTATTATTATTATTATCATTATTATCATCATCATCATCATCATCATTCTAAGGGAAGGAATTGACAAGAAATGTAATTGTAAAAGATAGTCCAACATGTAAACAAAAATGTCACTATTTTAACCACACGTATGAAAAAAAAAAAGACTCAAATTAAAATAATAAAAACCCTTTTATCATTCTAAATGATGAAATTGATGATAACAATTTTGACCCGAAATTAGCAATTTTGAGGATAAGAGCATACCGTATTTTGTCTTTGTCCATTTGTGAAAATAATAATAGTTTTTGACCTTAAAAATGTGAAAAAGAATAACTTTAACATTATTTTTTATCATATAAGACGGTCCTTTAATGATTTTCATTAAACATTTAAAAATGGTGAAACTTGTCAGTCACCATTTTGGATATTTGAACCAGGAGAATGCCAAAAGGACTCAAAGAAAGATTATTTTCTCTTTTTATGATGTATGAAGACCCTATTATCATTTTTAGTGATGAAATTGACAATACATTCCATCAATTTTTGCACTGCTTATTGCCTTCAGGCTGTTTCTTAAAAAAAAGCCTTATATTTATCATTAAACTCAGTAAAAGCAATATCATCAAAAATTGCTAATGCCCAAGTTTGCATACCAACATTGTCATGTCGATGGAAGCACATTTATGTCTGAATGCTAAAATGCTAGTGGTAATATTAGTATGCTAAAATTCAAAATGATAATGCTAATGCTAACATGTTAATGCTGAAATTTGGTCACTAGCATGTTGATGTGTGCATGCTAACATGCTAATAAATGCTTACATGCCACTGTGCAAAAATCAATGTTAGCAAGCAAATATGCAAATAATAACAGTAGCATGCCAATGCTATTGTTGGCATGCGGACATGCTTATGGGAATGTCACCATGCCAAAGTATATATGCTAACATGCTCATACCAATGTTAACAAGCTAAAGCGTATATGCTAATGCTAAGGTAAATGTTAACGTAAGATCATATTTAGTGAAAATCCCTCCTTTTAATGATATAAAGGCTCTTTTTGTATCATTTTAATTGAAATAAATTATTTAAAATGGCAAAATTCTTCTTTATGATGTATGAATACTCTTTAATAATTATCAGTGAAGAAATTGCTGATAAAAATTTTGACCCAAAATTTGCCATTTCGGATATAAGACTATAGTCTTTCATCTTTGGGCCACTCTTGGTGAAAAAAATTGCTCTTAAAAATGTTTATGTAATCACTAATATTCTTTTCTCATTTTTTCAGATGAACGACTGTGCTGTTATGATTTTTTTTTTGTAAATATACAGCGTTTAGAAATGTTGATAGGTGTGCCTCCATTTTGATCATCTTACCCATAAGAGTGCCACAAAAACTCAAAAAAGATTATTTTCTCTTTCTTTGCATTGTATGAAGATCCTTTTAACATCTTATGTAAACAAATTGATTAAAAAAATTGACCTTAATTTGCTAATTCAGACATGAGACTATAGTCTTTTGGCCATTCTTGATGAAAAAAAAAATTTCCTAAAAAAATGTTCATCACTGAAGTGTTCTTTTCTCGTTTTTTCCTCAGTGCTTTTATATTCTTTATGAATATACAATGTTTGAAAATGTTGAAACATTTGTCTCCTTTTTGATCATTTTAGCCATAAGAATGCCACTAGGACTCAAAAGATTTTCTTTCTTAATGATGTATTTATTGTCTATTTCTTAAATTTAAATAAACACTTTTGACTAATTTTTCCCCCTTTCAGAGAAAAGTCTATTGTTTTTTGTCTTTGCCTATTATCTGTTAAAAAATCTTTCTCTGAGCAAATGCTTCCTACTTATCAAACGTAGCATAAGTAATATTAAGGAAAAAATTGTTAATGCTAATGTTGGTATGTTGGCATGGTCATGGTAATGCAAGAAAACTTGTCAAAATGGCAACATACTAATGCTAATGTTGAAATCTGGTCACTAGCTTACTGATTTGGGAATGCAAAGATGCTAGTAAATGTTTTTAGCACAATGGCAGGCAATCAGTTTTATCATGCTAATATGCAAATACTAATTTGATTACATGCTAATGCTAACAAGTGCACCGCCTATCGGCAAATGTCGTATTGCTGCGCAATACTAGTCCCCTAACTGGTTTATGCATATTATATTTCCTAAAAAGTAGGTCAAAGTGACCTGAATAGGGTACATGACACACCCTCTCCCCAAGATGCATCCACACACCAACTTTGATGTTCCTAGGTCATACGGTTTTGAAGTTATGGAGCGGACACAAATGCGGACGGACGAACTGATGGAGTGCAATTCTATAGTCCCCTCTGTTTCCGGTAGGGTACTAACAAGCATTTGAAAAAATGTTAATGGTAATGCTATTGGCAACATCAGGCCAGATGTCATGAAAATATTTCAGCATTATAATGTCAAATGTGCAAATTTTTAGCTTTTTTTAATGATATATGAAGATTATCATTTTTATCGAAAAACAATTGAAAAGGGTGAAATTTTTGACACCATTTGGACAAATTTAATCATTAGTATGGCAAAGAGAGTAGTAGTGAAATTATTTTCCCTTTTCTATGATCCATAAAATCCCTTTAAGCATTCTATATGAAGAAATTGACAATAAACAAGTAGATCAGAGGGATCTAATAGCTACGACCTGGCCTAGCGTCCATGACTGGTGGTTTCTTGTACAAGTGTGACCTCGAATTTGGCAAATGACCTTGAAAATCAATTAGGAAACCCTTCTGCTGTACCAAAAAGCTTGTAAGATTTAATAGCCATCCATCAAGTTAAACTCGAGTTACGGTGCGAAAACTGTGAAATTGGGGCAAAATGGACACTTATGACCGGTGTGACCTTGGAATTCGACAGATGAAAATCAGACCTTGAAGACCTTGAAAATCAATAGGGAACCCCTCCTCTATACCAAGAAGCGTGTTCTAAGATTTCATAGCCATTCATTGAAGTAAATTTGAGTTACGGTGCGAAAACCGTCAAATTGGGCGAAATTGACACTTTTTTTTTTAACCTGTGTGACCTTGGGATTTGACGGATGACCTTGAAAAACAATAGGGAACACCTCCTCTATGCCTAGAAGCCATTTCCAAAATTTCATAGCGATCCATGAATTCTAACTGGAGTTACAGTGTGAAAACCCGCAAACGAGGTTGTGACCTGTGTGAACTTGACCTTTGGCCTCGACCTTGTGCATGGACATCACTTTGGTGAAGGTCAATAACTCCTGAAAATTTCATGTTGATACAACGACAGGAACATGGTGAAAAAGGTGTCACAGATGGACGGACAGACAGAAGCATTCATAGAGCTGCTTAGTCACAGCTAAAAAAATTGACCCCAAATTTGCCATTTTGGACATAAGACTATAGTCTTTTCTTTCGGCCATTCTTGGTGAAAAAGAGTTTGTCCTTAAAAATGTTTACTCATTTTTTCTGATGTATAACTGTGCTTTTATGATATTCTTTATAAATATGCAGTGTTTAGAAAGTGTCTCCATTTTGGACATCTTATCCATAAAAATGCCACAAAAATTCAAGACTATTTTCTCTTTACGTTGTATGAAAACCCTTTTAATATTTTATGTAAACAAATTGATAAAAAATGTTGCCCCTAAATTTGCCATTTCGGGCATAAGACTAGTCTTTTGGCCATTCTTGGTGAAAAGAATTCTTAAAAATGTTTCTGTTATCACTGTAAAGTTTTTATTTCTGATATGACAGTGCTTTCATGGTTGTATATTTCTAAAAAAAAAAAAAAATTGTCTCAATTTTCAATTTTAACCATTAGTATGCCACAAGGACTCAAAAAAAGATTTTCTCTTTCTTTATGATGTCTGAAGACCTTTAAAACATTCTTTGTGAAGAAATTGACACTTTGGCCCAAAGGAATGGTGCATGATAGAAAGTGCTCTTAAAAACAAGACCGCAACCATACCCCAAAGGATGCTCGTCTGGGCTCATAATGTACGCCCTAAGCAATACCAGCCAGGTTCGATGAAAGGCCTCAACCTGTACAGGACTGAGCAAACATATCTGCCATGCAAGACATTGAACGCCTGTCAAGTGAGCCAGTAACTAAGAATGACAACACCATACATCAGCGGCCATATCAATCTGGGTGTTGCTACAGTGACATGCACCACCACCACTGGCAAAATCAGGTTTCAAATTCAAACTTTTTACAAAGAAAAGTCTCAAGTCAATTAAGAAAATAACTTCTAGCTAAAATAAAATCAATCAGCAAAATGTGGTCTGACAGGCATTGGCCCAAGAGTCACATTCCTCTACACAGAGTATCTCAAAGCTGCAATTTGGTCAATGTTCCACAGGAGGAGAGCATCTCAGAAAGTTTTAGTTCAGACGAGCACTCAGATGTCAAAGTCAAAAAGGTGAAGGTTTGCTTTCATCCGTCAGGGCACTGAAAAGTTTAATCATCCAAATTACCTTCAACCGGGGGGGGGGTGGGTGTCACCTCACTGCCCCCATCTGTACTGGGGGGGGGGGGGGAGGATGTAAAGTCCTTTCTTTGGCAGAGTCCGACAGAGGTGGTTACCGGCTGTGCCTCATGGGTTCGTGACACGGTTTGTTCAACGAGCAGCTCTGGAAGGTTCTGGTACATCTCAGACTTAGCTTCCATCCTGCCTAGAGCAGGGAGGCGGATGACGGCCATGGCCAAGTCCCATCCTCGAACAGTCCAAAAACCCCGAACAATCTCAGCCGATCGCTTTCAGCACCAGCCTGTCTGTGCTCCCCCAATCTCTGCCAGCAGGGGGCACCGTATTCTACAGTACACTTGCCTTCATTAACACAGCTGACTATTAACAATGTCACAAAAATGACATCAGAAGAAAACTGATTAAAAAATGTTTTTATGCAAACCCTCAATACTGAAAAGAATTATAATAAACTTTTTTACAGCTTACAGTCATAGCAAATGGGCGTAGAAAAGTACGCCAGCAACGGTACAGAATCAATATGCATCACTGACACGGATTAAAATATGAAATAAAGTCACTAATTCTTGTGGTCCATCCAGATTCCTTAGCCGTCAGAAGGTGGAACAGCAGAGGGCGTCAAAGACACAGCTTTCCTCCAGAACTGAGAAAATAAATATAAAAGTACGAGTTTCCTGTTTGGCGGAGGGGGTGGCTCTCGTCGAAGGTCAGTGGCGGGCACTGGGTCAGGGTCAGTGGCAGGCGTTGGGTCAGGGGTGCTGGGTTAGCGGCGGCGGAAGGCGCGGCTGATTCTCCAGGCGTTGGGCTCCTCGTAGCGGTTGTACAGGGGCTCCAGTCGCTGCTGTTTCTTCTGTTTGCTGAGGCGCGTCGGGTCGGACACTTTGAAGAAGGCGGGAGCAAACTCCACCAGCCAGCGCGGGTCGATGGTGGTCACCTCCCGCATGTACTCCTTAGTAGTCAGAACCAGCTCGTGGTACACCACCCTGAGGAGAGGATGGAGGGGTCACTCACAGGATTACACCATCATCCTACAGCACAGAGGGGAGGGGCGACGTCTGACAATCTAAAGGCCTAGGAGCAAATGTGTCGTCACACTTAATCGCACAGGAACTTCCCAGAACATCCTAACTAGCCAATCTGGGAGGCCATAATGTGAACTTTTCTTCATTCATTTACTCATCTAATTATTTTTTGTTTGTCATTATCAGATTGACATTTCATACTCCTAGCTGCGCAGGAGTGTCCGACGAGTAAACTTCTGTCGAAGGTTTTCAGCCCAGAGATCTTCATTATGAGTTTGAATGAATGAACAGAAAACAGCCTAAAAAAGCTTAGATGAACAGTCTGTACAAAATCCAATAAAAGCAGCTCCTGTCTTTGCAATGAGAACGAGCCAAACTAGGCGACATGTAGGCATTTACAGAGATGCCCGAACTTCCTCTGGAGCAAAACCACCAGGGCTTGCAAAAAGGTTGCATCATCCACAAAACGACAAGAAGCAGGAACTCACTGTACGCGCAGACATGAAAAACTGCCGACTGATTTTCCGAGACACGCCATTTAGAGAAGATCATTTTAAAGCACTCTAAAGAAACTGATTTAAGTGCACTAGAGAACACATACTCCATCTGCTAATGTATGTGCACTAAACAAGAGTACATACACCACCTGCTGGTTTAATTACACTAAACGAGGGCTCAGAAATAAGACAAACACTCACACCAGGGAAGAAGGGCACTTAGCACTTTTGAAGCAGAATTCTTTTGCAAGAGCAGAGCTCTGGACAGGTGTGCGTGTGTGTGTGTGTGTGTGTGTGTATATATATATACACTCACCACTCCGGCTGGCGGTTGAAGAGGGCACTGGACGGGTGTATGTACACCCCCTGCTGGTCAATGAGGGTGCGGTACCCCTCCTGCGGATCCTTTTTGGCCGCGTTCCGGAAGAAACCGCTGCAGATGGCCTTCTGTACGCGAACCGTAGCCTTGCCACATGACACCACATCCAGCTTATGCCTGAGGAGAGGGGTATACACAATCAGCTATGTAACACACACAAACACACACACACACACACACACACACACACGCACACACCTACCTATTACCAACAGAGACAGGTACACCATGTCCCAAAAGTTCACGCACCACAGAAAGTAAACTCAGATAGTGAATATTCACTATGCTGGAGGGTATGGGAGGGTGCACCTTTCCCAAGAAAATTTTGAAAAATTTGGTCTCAAATAAGCCATTTTGTGGCATTTTTTTGTCTTTATTCACTTAATTTTCCCCTCTCAACCACTTTGAAAGTCAGATTATTCTTTTCCTATTGTTGATATCATACTCAGTTAAAATCAAAAATGACTAAAATTAACCTGATTTTGAACTTTTAATTGACCTCTAAAACTGAATCTCTTGAATCATCTCGAGTCACTTACGCTTTTTTTTTTTTTGCACAAAGAGTCTTGAGGTCTCAAAGTAATGGACAGTGCAGTTGTTTAGCATTTCTAAAAGATCACATCTTTCAAAAAAGAATGTGGATGGGCATGCAAACACAGTATTAACAATACAAGATAATGAAGGCTTGATGATGAATCTATATACTTCTACAACTTTTCACAAAAATGTAACATCTTTCCAAAATATGCAATATTTAAAGATTTTCAAGTTAGAATCAACATCACAAAATGTTGACTTCAACAGTTCATCTTTATATTGTTTTACCCTCAAGTGGCCCATATCATATTGCGAGAATACGTGCGGAACTATCGCAAGAAATGGTGACAGTGGCGCTTTTCCACTACCGGCTCTAGTCTACTGGCCTTTTTTGCTTTTCCATTAGGAAAAAGTACCAGTGTCTTGTTACTAGTAGGTACTTCTTCCTGGTACCTGCTCTCCAGGGGTTCCAAAAAACGGCCGACCAGGTACTCGTTACCAAAATGTGACGTCCAATATTGCACCCCACTGATTGGTCAGAGAGAATAGTCTCTGCAAAAGAAACTGGCTTCACTTGCCATCATTGAAACAGGTCTTCAAATTGTGTTTTTGAAACTTGTGTTTTTAGGCAGCTTCACAAATATACTGTGCTTTGCCTTACCTTTCAAATAAGGCTGCTGCATTTATGAAATGTTTCTTTGTCTGTGACCCTGTTCATAGCGAAATTAGAAGCAACAGGGTTGTGTCCAATTCTGTTCCCCTAATTCCCCTTGAGAAAGTTATTGTGCTGCCCCTATTTTACAAAAATTGCGCAGTAAATAGCTTTACAGATACATGAAGCATTTTGTTCTATGGAAAGGTATCAGATGAGATGAAGCGATAAATTCTAGGCAGTTGCTATGCGTATAATAATAATAATAATAATAATTAATCAATATTATATAGCGCTTTTCTGGGCACTCAATGGATACATTATCCATTCGCTCACACATTCACACTCTGATCGTGGCAAAATATGTTTTTTAGGCCCAATGAAATGCATTGAAAAACTGCCAATGAAGAAAGGCACGGCAGTCCCCATTTCAAGCCCTGCCCTAACCTAACCAAACAGAAATTACAATTAAAACATCGCGGACTTTAGTGCCATTATGTGGTGACGGTAGTGCGCGTCCCCTGATTTAAACACAAAACACAAATATTTAACAAAATCGATGGAAAAAAGTAAACTTGATATAACCGAGGATGCCGCCGCGGCAGTAACATGATGCGTTACAACGACAGGCAGGTACCACGGAGGCGGTAGCTATATCCTCTAGTGGAAAAGCAACCCCAAAAAAGTACATGGTGCAGAGTCGGTACCATGTAGTGGAAAAGCGCCACAACACTGCGGTCGAAGTAACCAGCGTTTGCCTTGTAGTTGATGCCCATCTACGGTCACAAGCGGGATGCATAATGAAGCCCACACATTCAGCTGTTATAACAGGCTAACGTCAGGACTTTTGAACAAGTTGACATTGAGCAGTGGAGGGGCTTACCAGTTTACTAGTAGCATTAGTGAATATTGAAAGGTGCATAATCGTAATCCCACCTTTTGCCCGTGACCGCTTAAGTGATATCATTTAGTAGTGGAGCGGGTGACAGCTGGGTTTTTATTCTTTTGTAAAACACGAACTGCTTGCCAGTCAATTTGGTCAATCAAAAGCATTTTGCTACGCAGTTTGCTAGCTAATCATTTCCTGCATATGAACTGCAAATCGCCATCTTGTCTCTATTTTTTACATTGGCTGTAGGAACGTGTGTAGCCACCCAAATAGATATCACATCTTCATCGAGCTAAGGAATGTTTTGGCCGAAGAATTAGTTAGCAAGCCTCTAAATTAGAATATGTACACATCCCACTGTACCACAGACGCTAGCCGCATGCTCGGTTCAATGCAATTCGAATTAATCGTAAAATTAGTATGATGTTAAAATGATTTTAAAAATTTAGATAAATCTGAGTTTTAGGACATTAATGCGGAGAACGGATTTATGAAAATTTCGGAGTTACTCGGCCGAAATCAGAGAGGTTGGCATCTCTGCAGGCCATGAAATAGGCGCTGCACATGACTTGTCCAGAAGGTGGCACTTTCGATCGTCAGTGTAGATGCGGTCGTTTTCGGCTGTTGGGAGTTGTAAATGAGTAGAGTGGGCAACTCATCAGGGAAAACCCAGTTTTCCAAGTGTTGGGGTCATTGCGGCTTACATCAGTGTAAAAGCCAGCCACTTCTCCTTTTGCAGTTTGGTAAGGTGAGCAATGAATCCACTGTCTTCTGTATGATCTGAGACCCAGTTTCTCAGTCAGAAAATGATGGATGGTACTCTTCGAGACAGTCTCCCCAAGATTCTTCAGTCTTTGACTGAGACTGCGGAGGATTGGTGTCTCTTTCACTTGGCCCTTCAGACGAGGTCCTTGGCCCTGGAACTCAGGACTGAGGGCCACCTGCACAGGGGCTCTTCTTCAAGGGAGCCACAATTCTGGTGTCTCTGCCACCACTTCTTCACCCATCGTGTGCTGCCACTTGAGCTCCTCCCAGCAAGCTGTCCCTGCCCTGCGCAAGGCAATGGCTTCAGCACAGACCTGAAGCTCTGAAAGAGCAGCCTTTCCAGATTTTTGTTTGTCCATCGTAGCAGCACTACCAAAAAGGTTCTCTCAGTGACAGTTCTCTTGGTCAAACAGGAAATGTATCGGCCTATCGCAAACAGATGAACTAATTAAACAACCTCACAACACCTGGCTGAACAGGTGCAACTCATTTTGGAGACAGACATGTTGCCCATTTGGGTGCATGAACTTTTGGGACACGGTGTGTACACACTCAGAGCTGTGCAAGAGGCAGGCAGGCAGGCACACACACACACACACACACACACCCCAATGCGCATACACAAACACGGAGCTAGGTACAGCTTGTTACAAACACTTAGGAAAAAAAAATGCCCTTTTCCAACAATGCTGTGCTCTAGTGCACCATCCAGTTCTGGAGTCCTGTTGAATGCACAGGAATAATATTTAAATAATCTAAACACAATGGCACATGCTGCCCTCGCTCCCTATCCCATGATGCCCCTCACCGGTCCATGATGCCCAGCATCTGTTTGCGAATGTCCTGAGCGCGGCGTAGCGACCGTGCCTGAATGAAGTTCTCGTAGCACCAGGGGTTGGAGAACTTGTTATTCTTCCAGGAGTTGTAGACGGCAAGCAGGGTCAGGTGATCCCCCTCTGGCTGGTGAAACTTTGCCTTCTTCTGATCCGCCAGCGCCTGCTTATCCTGAAACGCACAACAGCACCGCCCGCAGGCCGCTCACTGAATTGCACAGGTCTTTTCATGGACTGCTCACTTCTGAATGCACTTTCGCTCAACATGGCTCTTAACATTAGCAGAGCTCCAACATTAGCCAAGTCAAATGGGATAAAAGAATTTAAAAGCTCATAAATCATGAATGTGTGCACATTAATCTTTTAGTGCATAGCTCATAGCTCAGCCACTCAATCATTATTTAGCGAATACACAATGTCAGTAGAGCCAATTAGAGATGAGTGGGCATGTCTTTGGTTATGGTTTGTGGAACGTTAGCCCTGTGTGTGCGCGCGTGTGGGGGTGTGTGTGTGCGTGGGTGGGTGCGCGCGCACATACCTTGGGCCGGTAGAAGACGTTCTGCACAGACAGCATGGAGACGATGGTGAGCATTTCTTCACTACAGCCCAGATGCACAGACATAATCAGCATCTTACACAGCATGGGCTCCAGGGGGAACTCAGCCATCTGAGAGACAAAGAGCACCACACTGATTTTACAGAGCACCACACTCATTTTAACAGAGCACAACCCTTATTTTACAGAGCACCACACTTATTTAACGGAACATAACCTTGACTTTACAGAACACAACCCTTATTTTACAGAGTACAACCCTTACTTTACAGAAGACAACCCTTATTTTACAGGGCACAACCCTCACATTGCAAAGTTCTACCTTTACAGAGTACTACCCTTATTTTATAGCGAAAACCCCTAATGTCACAGAGCACTACCCTAACATTACAGAACACTACTCTTATTTTACACAGAACAACCCAAACTTTACTGAACACAATCCTTACTTTGCAGAACATAACCCTTATTTTACAGAGCACAACCCTTACTTTACAGAAGACAACCTTCATTTTACAGGGCACAACCCTCACATTGCAAAGTTCTTCCTATATTTTTCAGAGTACTACCCTTATTTTACAGCGAAAAACCCTAATGTCACAGAGCACTACACTAACATTACAGAACAGTACACTTATTTTACACACAACAACCCTAACTTTACTGAACACAATCCTTACTTCACAGGGCATAACCCTTACTTTACAGGGCACAACCCTTATTTTACAGGGCACAACTATCACATTACAAAGCTCTACCTTTAGAGTACAACCCTTATTTTATTGCAAAAAACCCTTATGTCACAGACCACTAGCCTTATTTTACAGAGTAAGACCCTTCTTTTACAATGTGCAACCACTATTTCATAGTACATACCATTATTTTACAAAAAAATACTACAGTGCACCATTTTTGCAGTATATCAAACCTTTTTACGAACCCTTACCCTGAGTATACAGTACCACAATTCTAATTCAAGGGTCAAACACCTGCATGGATCTACACTGGGCAGCCAGGTTACAGTCAAGCCCTTTAGCAGCTATACTGATGGGCCAATTGCAGCACCAGACCACCACTCACCCTGCGTCCCAGACGCGTCAGCAAACCCTCATCATCCAGAGCCCCCAGCGTGTACAGCTGCTCCATAGCAGTGATCAGAGTCTCCATTGGGGGGGCGTCCATGAAGTCAAAGGACAGCAAGTCATTAATGCCCATCGCCTGGGAGAGAGAGAAAGTTATTGTACTTAATCTCACGGCAGTCAATTCCACACATCTGTAATTCTCAGAGGATATGCTCAAAGGGATTAAGAGATAGAGCGTGTTACAAAGACCTTGAGAGACAGGACGGAGAGAGGGTTAGGGTTGGGGGTTAAGGGTTAAACAGACCTTGAGGGATAGCACAGTGCTGGCCAGGTTAGTTCTCTGGATCTCTGGCACGTTGGTGGTGAGCATCTCGTCCCGGTATGCTCGTTCCGTATACAGCCTGTAGCACTTCCCCGGTCCGGTTCTGCCGGCCCGACCCGCCCGCTGCTTAGCCTGGGCCTGCAGGACGCAGAGCAGACAGTCCAATCACTGAGTCGACAAATCCAGAGTCACTGAATCAAACAGAGCAGACAGCAGCTCAAATCGCTCAGCAAATACTGAATCCTGCAGGACACACCGTCTCGCATCACTGAGCAAATCCCAAATCATCCAGCAAATCTCAAAGCAGAGTGCACAGCGAATGAATCCTGACTCAAAGGGAGAGCTGACATACAGGATAACTCATGAATGAAACAGAACACTGAGTAAATACCGAATGAAAGACGCGTACGTACTCTTTCGGCTAATGTGTCTCGCAGAAATAAGCCCTGAAATGTGAGCAATATAACATAAAATGAACAGTACAGCTTTGTCGAGAGTCCAAGAGCTGGATGCCAAACCTGCGAAATGGGCGTCACCACGAGCTGGTCGATTCCAGTCTTTGAGTTGTACACCTTCTGTTTGACGAAGCCAGGATCCACCACATAGTAGATCCCATCGATGGTCAGCGAAGTCTCAGCGATGTTGGTGGCGATGACGACCTGAACCCCAGGAACAGGCCAGATTAACACCGCAGATGGAAAACGGGCCGGGAGCTCAATATGGCAACACTGACCAGCCAACAGAAATGGCTGGAACTAGAATAGTCACTCGACTGGACAGATTTAGACCAAAGACAAGAGTCCAGCCAGCTGGCTTCTTCGATTGTACAGGTACTGCATGTAGTCATGCAGTAATAGATACCAAAAACTAGAAAGGTGATTTTTAGTTTATTTCAGAACAGCAGTGAAGCGGGCCCCTTATCTCAGGAATGGTCTCTAAAGGTCAATCAGGATTCTTCAAAATAAAGAGGCTGTTACCTTTCGGCTGCCGGGTGGCGCCGGGTCAAAGATGCGGGTCTGCATCTCGCTGGGCAGGGCGGAGTACACGGGTAGGATAATGAGCTCAGGGACATCCGGCCCCAAACTTTTCATCCTCTCATACAGGATCTCACAGGCCGTGTCGATCTCCTCCTGCCCCGTCAGGAACACCAGGATGTCTCCTACAGGGGGCGCAATTAACAGTCAATATCAACACCCCCGAACCCACAGCCAGCAATCACACAATCCACCCTTCGACCAACACAGGCTCGGGCTAGCTAAAGGAGGTTTAGATTGGTCAACAAATGTTAATGCTAGCGGACAGAGGTTCAGGTTAGATGAGAGGGTCAGGTGGGCTAAGAGAAGTTCAGGGTGGCGAACAGAGGCTTGGGCTAGCTAACAGATATTTGGGCTAGCTAAGACAGATGCAGGCTAGCTAACAGAGGTTCAGGTACCCAACAAATACTAATGCTAGCTAATAAATATTCAGGTCTGCCAACAGCCATCAAATCACAAAATTCATCCACCGACCAATCATTAAACGGCACAAGACTTAAACCCTCCCAACAGCAATGTGTGGGGTGGTGGGGGGGGGGGGGGGGGGTAGATCCAATGAGCTCATTCCTAACCCTCATTTCCTGTTCCCCACCTCCCTCCTGAGTTCCAGCGCCTTCTCAGAGAGCGACCAAAGCCGTAAAGAGCAGCGCAGTCACCTGAGCAGGTCAGACGGCTCACCTGGGGGTTCGGTGAGGTGAATCTGCATCACCGTGATCAGGCTGGCGTCCAGGTAGTCCGTTTCAGGCTCCTTGGTGTAGAGCACCTCCACAGGGTAGGTGCGGCCGGGGATGGTGAAGATGGGGGCCTCGTAGAAGTACTGCGAGAACTTCACCGCGTCCAGCGTGGCCGAGGTGACAATCAGCTTCATGTCCGTGCGTTTCTGCACCGTCTGAGGGAGGGAGTGTGCGGTGCAGGGTTATTCTGCTGGGGGCTTTAACAGCGCAAACATGCATCAGGTCATCAGGGCGAAACGCTGTAATAACGACTGACACAGTAAAGCCACCTCCACAGCTCTTCAGTGAAGACGAGAGGTTTTCCTGTCGAAGTTAAATCTTTATTTCAGACACTCATTAGGTCGTAGAGCAAGACTGCTCTCGTTAATAAACAAATCTTGATGTCAGAGAAAAATAAAACAGTCTAATCTAAAAGAATGAAGTTTAGCAGTAGGACCCCTCAAACTGCTGGTTATAGCTTCTGTGGGCTTAACGATTAAAGACACATCTAACTTCTAAACAACTCCTACACGTCACAGTCACAAATACATAAATACTAGCGGATCAGGAGTACTTGGCACAAAGCGCCGGTCCGTAAACATGCTCAATCCCAAGAGCCCTTCTGAACAGAAACTCCCCGTCACACGACAGTACAACAAGGACAAGCTGCATCCTGGTAAGTCAGTAAATCGAATCCTGATCTGGCCGAACAGCCCACGGTGAGGCGTACCTTCCTGAGCCCGGTGTACGGCCCACGTTGAGGCGTACCTTCCTGAGCCAGGCGTACGGCCCACGGTGAGGCGTACCTTCCTGAGCCGGGCGTACGGCCCACGGTGAGGCGTACCTTCCTGAGCCGGGCGTACGGCCCACGGTGAGGCGTACCTTCCTGAGCCGGGCGTGCGGCCCACGGTGAGGCGTACCTTCCTGAGCTGGGGCGTGCGGCCCACGGTGAGGCGTACCTTCCTGAGCCGGGCGTACGGCCCACAGTGAAGCGTACCTTCTTCAGCAGGCCGAAGAGCACGTCCGTGTGGATGGTCCTCTCGTGGGCTTCATCCAGCATGATGATGGCATACTGGCCCAGGTCCGGGTCGATCAGACACTCCCTCAGCAACATGCCGTCTGTCATGTATTTGATCACCGTCTCTGGACTGGTGCAGTCCTCGAAACGAATGGTGTAGCCCACCTGCAGGGGGAAGCACAGAGCACAGGGGTCATTCAGGTCCAGAGGCCTGACGATTCATTGGTCTGGTATCCAGACCCGAAGAAAAAAGTTCATTTATTTATTCATCTATTTTTTTTCTCTCGAAATATCATAATACTGATAAACAAAAGCCAGAATGTCACAGAAAAAATCTTCCATTTCAGAAATTTGTAAAACCACACTGGTAAAAATTAACTCTAGTACACTGCAGCATTTGGTGACGCGAGTCCTTTGGACTCAGAGTCCAGAAATACAGACAGGGGTCACATGAGGTGAGAGATCAGACAAAGGTCAGGTGGGAGGGCATATAAGGGTCACACAGAGGTCATGTGGGCGGGGCTCACCTCTTGGCCAAGACAGCAGCCGTACTCCTCGGAGACCCTCTTGGCGACAGACATAGCGGCGACTCGTCGGGGCTGTGTGCAGCCGATCTTGCCACGAGTGGTGTAGCCCGCCTCCGCCAGGTACTGCGTGATCTGCGTCGTCTTGCCCGACCCAGTCTCGCCGATCACGATCAGGATCTGGTTATCATGCACAGCCTAAAAGAGAGCAGGGAAGAGGTTCAGGCTGGCTAGCAGAGGTGCAGGTCGGCAAAAAGAAACTTAGGCTAGCGAACAGAGATACAGGCTAGCTAGGGGATGTTCAGGTTGTCAATCAGTACTCATGCTAGCTAAAAGTAGCTCACGCTAGGTAATAAGCTTTCAGGCTAGCCAAAAGTGGCTCAGGTCAGTTAAGAGGTTCAGGTTAGCGTAAAAAAAAAAAAAAAAAAAAAAGCTCAGACAACCCAACAAAAGCTCAGGTTAGCTAACAAAGGTTCAGGCTAGTGGGCAGAGGCTCGCGCAAGCTGGCACACATCCATGCCAGTGCTGGTTGAGCCTTACACTACTGGATGTAGCATTAGCGGAGTTCTGGTTAGCGGCGGAGCGCACCTGGACGAGCTGCTCCTTGAGCTTAAAGATGGGGAGGCTTTCTCTCTGCTCCAGGATGGACAGCTGGGTCTTCTTTCCGTAAGAGGCCTTATTACCCCCAAACGCATGCTTCTTCCACTCGGGGATATCGTTGGGCATCATGCCGATGCCCCTCATGTTAGCCGCAATCTGCCTTCCGTCAACTGCAGGGCAGAGTCACCATCACATTACAAACACTAACATTATCCTCCTTCATCCACTCCCACCATAACAAAAAAAGACAAATCAAACCTCCAGAGAGAGAAAGAGTGATTGAGAGAGAGGGGGAGGAGAGGGGGGATAGACAGACACATTCAAACAGCATTTCCAAGATGGCCAAAATATTTCACTCAAATAAGCTACACAACTGGACTGGTTTCAGTATCTCACAGGGAAACATACAGGTGCTTTCCAGTCTGACACCGCTGTAGAGAACAGTGCCACCTGCAGGACATGCATGTGCAGTGAAAGAACACAGCCATCCTGAACAGTTCTGGTTAGGCTTAGCTGTGAGTTGGGATTATCTGTGGGATAAGGTTAACTGCGGTTTACGGAAAGCCCTGGGCTAAGGTTAGCAGTGGGTAAGGGTTAGCGGAGGTGCAGCTTTAGCGCGTACTGTCAGGCAGCGGGTCGACCCAGTGCTTGTTGAGGCCCATGGGGATGGAGTCCATCTCAGCCTCTCGCTGCGCCTGCTTCACCTCCCGCCTCTCTTTGGCCAGAGCGCTCTGCATCATGGCCGCCTGCGACAGGGACCCGTCGGGATTCTGCAGGAAACAGGACAGAGGTCATGCCGAGCAGAGAGCACAGACCTCCACATGGGCTCTAAAGGGAGATGTCTGCGTGGGAAAGTGCAGAGACTGGGGAGCAGCACCTTGACGATTTTGACGGGGCTCATGTCCATGCTCTGCTTGGTGTGGCCCCGCAGGAAAGGAGGCTCCTCCTCCACCAACTCGATCTCCAGATCCTCATCTGCAGGTCACACAGACATGCCACTCGCACGTGATGTCACTTCCTCTCAACATGACATTTTTTTTGTATCTCTCAGCCGACATTTTGAGCGAATTGAGCCATCTAATTAATGCTGTTAAAGTAACTCTCACCGCACTCATTGACAATTAGTCACAAGAATTAAGAAGCAATTTCAAGAACCCAGAAGCTGCTTGGGTCCGTGACTGAAATATTGTGTTGGTTCTGCTCCGTACCACGATGATGCAATATCTCACCTTCCTCATCGTCCACTTTAGGCAGGATTCCAGTCTCCTCATCGAAGTCCGGGAATTCCTCTTTCGAGAGCACGTTAGCAGCAATCATCTACAATTACGCAAATAAATTAGGCATCAGACACACTCTGGGTAACGTGGTGTAACAAAAACAGAACAGTAAATAAAAATGTAAACCATTTTCAAATATCCTTAAACAAGCCTGAGACGAATACTGGAAAAGCACTTGAGTAAACTCATCTTCTGACTGAATATTTCCATGATCACTGGTAGGTATTAAAGGTTGTGAGTAACGTAATGCAGAGTATTGACCAAAACCTGAAGTTATCCTGCAAGAGATAAATGCAAATGCAGGAATTCCCCAGAGGAAAAGCCCTTTCTGATCAAGGCGTATGGAGGAAGAGTCACTGAAGAGGTGCGGCCCGTACGCAGCTGAATGCCCCTCGCACTATCAAGGCTGTGAGGATGTAACCTGAAGGTGCTGGGGGGGGTTCATTCTCCCGGGAGCAAAGCAAAGTAAGGTAAAGTAAAATAAATTTAAATGCTAAATTTAGAGAATAAAACAATGGTTTTCAAGGACTGAGGTACTGCCGCCTGGTTTTTCTGATTTAACTAACGAACCTCAGTAAGGTCTCAACGCCAAGAATGTTATCGAATTACCCAGATATTTAACTATAACCCGGCTTGGTTTCATACTTGGTGGCTTACCTTTCATACAGTCTTCTAGCCAATAATTGACGTTCACCGGGGTTTTTTTAGTCGCCTTCATTCTCTGTCCCGACCGCATTACCGCATAAAACTCATTGCCAAGCATGAATATTAACGCGAACCGGGGTTTCTGTCTTTTTCGCATTTTATTATTACCGAAGGGCTCTTCTGATTAACACATTGTAAATACCCTATTTATGTATTTTCCTCCGGTTGCTGTGCCTTGATCAGCTGATTAAAGTTTAACTGCTTGTTTGAGTGCTTAGGACAGGTGTTGGGGGAGGTACATTGTTTAATTCGCTCACATAGTAAACGACTTGTTTATTCGGTTCGTTTTAATTAAAGGGAACCGGGGCTTATCCCTTTTCTCGGTTACCCTTGGTTGTATTTGCGGCTAGATAGCTAGATAAGTACGGTTAAGATTTTTGGGAGGGGATCTAAGATTTAGTATTTAATTATTTAGTATTTAGTAGGACAGCAGCCGCTGAGTCGTCCAATCAGTTAGGTTGGAATTTAAACGGTAAGTTTTACCGGAGCGCTCCGCCTCCTGCAGTTTCTCCTGGACGTCGGAGCCAGTCTGTTTTATCTGGGATCTCGGCTAAGCCCTGTGATATTTTTAGTTTAGTATATTAATAAAACTGGGACTAGATAAACTCAAGTCGACTTATTAGGAGTGCTTATTACATATAGAGTTTTGATTGATTTAAATTGAAGTTAGGGATAACAAAGTATTAGACAAGTTGCATAAACTAAAGGCAGATAAGGTAGCGGTTCCTCATGGCTTATATCCTAGAGTGCTCAGGGAAGTTGGTGAGATCATCTTTAAGCCGGTATCCGCCATCTTCCGATGGTCTTTGGAAACTGGAGAAATACAAAGTGATTGGAAACAGGGCAATATAATAACAATATATAAGAAAGGGGACCGTACAGAGCCAGGAAACTACAGTCCAGTCAGCTTAACTTGCATTGCGTGCAAAATATTGGAATCTATCATAAAAGATGAGCTGAACTTATTTCTTGAGCGTAACAGTATCTTGAGGGATAGCCAACATGGTTTCCGTAAGGCAAGGTCATGCCTGACAAACCTTCTGGAATTTTTTGAAGAGACCACCGAGACTTATGACCACAGCAGGGCTAATGACATCATATACTTGGATTGTTAGAAAGCATTTGATACAGTACCGCATGAGAGAGTAATTTTTAAAATGAGCTCCATTGGAGTAGGTATATGGAGTGGATTCAAAACTGGTTTCAGGACAGAACACAAACACTGGTGGTTAGTGGTATCTCATCTGAGCTAGGTATGGTGGGGAGTGGCGTTCCCCAGGGATCGGTGTTGGGACCCCTGGTGTTCCTCATCTACATTAATTACCTTGATAGGAATATTAAGAGCAGATTGGTTAAATTTGCAGATGATACTAAATTGGGGGGTTTGGCAAATAGTTTAGAGTCCACTAAAGTGATTCAGGATGATTTGGATAGAATTCAAATGTGGCAAATGAAATTTAATGTAGCAAAATGTAAAGTTGTTCCGGTAGGTAATAATAACATTAGACTAGATTACTTCATGGGAGGTTTAAAACTGGAATGTGCTGCACACGAGAAAGATCTGGGAGTGACTGTAGACCAAACCCTCACAGGCTCTAGCCATTGTGCCGTAGCTGTTAAAAAAGCCAATTGGATGCTGGGATACATTGCCAAAAGTATTGAGCACAAATCTAAGGAGGTGATGCTTCTTTTGTACAACACATTCGTCAGACCACATCTGGAGTATTGTGTACAGTTCCGGGGACCATACTTTAAGAAAGATACAGAGGCTCTAGAGAAAATTCAGAGAAGAGCCTCTAAGCTAATTCCAACTATAAAAGATGAAAGCTATGAGAACAGGCTGAAGATCCTTAATCCCTTTAGTCTTAGGAAAAGGAGACTCAGGGGTGATTAGATTGAGGTCTTTAAATATGTTCAAGGGATTAACAAAGTGAATTATGTAAGATTCCTTCGACCAAGTGTTGAGAGTATAACTCGGGGTCACAAATGGAAGTTGACCAAAGGTAAATTTAGCACTGATATTCGGAGATATTTCTTCACCCAAAGAGTAATTTCAATGTGGAATAGCTTGCCTGAGCATACTGTTGATGCAGAGACCTTGGGGGTTTTCAAGAGCAGGCTTGACTTAAACCTAGATACCAGAGTCATTGAGTATCTGAAGGGATATATTCACAATAGTATAAAGAAACTGGCAAGCGTAGTTGGGCTGAATGGCCTGTTCTCGCCACTCATGTTATGTTATGTTATGTTATGTCATGTTTGGTGATGCTGCCGCTGTTGATCCACCTGGTTTCGGCTCAGGGCAGCTCCAGGCCCACAGTAGGACAGCATAAAGCAGCAGCAGGCGATGGTGACTAATTACCGAACTCCATCCAGTGTTCAGGGGGGAATTTATGCTCAGTGACTGAAAGATTTAGACATTTCTGGTCTGTGATTGGCTGCTGCCCATGGCAGGGTTTCTGAGCTCCACCCACCTGTTTGATCTCCCATTTCTCGGGGTCGGAGATCTTGGTCAGCCTCTTGCGCTCCAGTGTGTCATCCTCCACCTCGGGGGCGTGGCCTAGGTTAAGATTGGCGGGCCGGTCGGGGTTCCTCATGGCGCTCTCCTCGGACCCCTCAGTTCCAACGTTCCTCCGTCGGTTTGGGTTCAGGTCTTCTCCAGTGTCCTGGTCCACATCCTGCGGACACAGACCCGGTTTAACAAGGGGGGAAATATTTATGAAGCAGGTCAACTTCACGCTGAAATAGAGTGGATTCATGGCCAATTTATGGATAACAGCACAATTACACGACTTCTAGTTTCATACATTTTGATCCGGAATTAACAAATCAAACCACCAGTATCTGCATGATGCAGAAGTTTCATATCTGGCTCTGAGCTCCAGCATATTAAATTAAACGAATTTTCCTGGAGTGTTTCCCTTCAGTAAAATTACTGACACCATGCAACTAAAGCACTTAAACCCATAACAGACTAATATAGGCGTCCAGGAAATGCAGCTACTGTATTCAAATCTGTGGATCTGCAGGCCAATTTCAAATTCTTGGGGAGATCCTAAGGTTTCCAAAGATCCTAAGTGTGCTGCTAAATTACAGGGAAATGTGTATAAAATGTATATAAACTGATGTACCAAGTCTAGATATTTTCCATTTGATATTATGCCGCAGTCATAAAGACATGGCGCCCTGGGTTTGAATATTTCTCTCATTATTAGTGTGATGTAGCTTTAGAGAAGCAATGCTTACGGCAGATACAGATTACGTGCGAGATTGTCTGACAATATAAACAAATGTTCATGTCCAACTTGAGAGAAATTCCAATTTGAGGGGTTCAAAGAGATGTACTGGGATGGCCAGCCGCCACCTTCCAAGTACAGGCTTTAAATGATGACCTGGACTGAAGGACTGAAGACTTTTTCTGAGAACCACTGACCCTCATACAGGACACAGAACTTTCTCTGTTCGAACATAGAGTCCAGTCATGTGTCACCTTCCCACCAATCAGAGGCCGTTCTCTCTAGCTCACCTTCATGCTCAGGCTGGTCTTCGAGCCGGTGAACGACAGAACCTTGATCTTCACCTTCTGACCTTTACTGACGACATCGGCAACGTTAGCGACGCGCCCTTCTCTCCGCAGCTCGGAGATGTGCACCAGGCCTTCCCAGCGCTTCCTGGGGATCAGAGCACATCAGTATGAGTGAGTGCACGTGCACGCGCACACGCACACACACACACACACACACACACACACACACACACACACACACACACACACACACACACACACACACACACACACACACACACACACACACACAGAGAGAAAAGGCCAAGATCTCAAACACAGCAGTCATTCAAAATAACAAAATCGACCTCTGAACACGCCTCGCTAACATCAGCTGATAAGACGCGTCACTCGTAACATCAGTGACTCTTCTGAAGAAGACGGGAGTATCCCGTCGAAACATGTCAAGGTAGGATAAAACCTTTTCTGTTCGAAAAATAAGAACGTTAACGTAAATTAGTTACTACAGACAGTATGAACCTTTTTGGATTACCTAAACAAACTGAAACAGAACCAAACATACTGAAGACACACAATGGCCTGACTCAGACAACAACACTGGAGAAACACCCTCCCATCGCCTTCCAGAAACACCATACATACACACATTTACAGTAAGAGTTAACCGAAGGTTGTAAACTCAGAGCAGCCTACAGTACAGGGTCCCATGTCCAAGGCTGTGAGCTGCAGGGCCTCCGTTACATCCGCGCAGCTCCTGAGGCCCCGCACCTCACATTGCGCCGGGGCTCAGCCTAATCAGTCCAATCAGAATCATGAGCTGCAGGTCACATGGTATGAAGACCTCAGCTGAATGGCTGATGCAGCACAGAGACCCACCTCAGCCCCTCCAGCTGCACGAAGCAGCCAAACTGCATGATGCTGGTCACTTTTCCGTTGTAAATGTCCCCCACGGCCGGCTCCTCAGGAGGGGGCCGATCCACGTGTTTATCCTTCCAGCGTTCCCCGCCCTTCTCCCGCCGCGGGCTGGGGGTGCGAGAGCGCCACCGAGACGAGCGCAGTTTGCCTCCTCGCTCTCGTTCTCGCTCTCGCTCCCGCGACCGCGAACGAGAACGGTCTCTCCTGTCCCACGACCTGGAGCGCGACCGTGAGCGATGCCGCCTCTTACGGTCTCTGTCGCGATCGCGGTGGTGGTCTCTCTCTCGGTCTCGACTGCGGCTTCTGCTCCTCTTCCTCTTGGAGCTGCTCTCTCCAGACCTGCGGCACCGAGACACAATCATTAACCAACGCAACTCGGCAGCAACCGCCAACACATGCAGCTGCAGCCCTGCGGTGGGCAGGCAGGCCGTACCGCCGTCGGCTCCCCTCGGTCTCCGAGCGGCTCACACTCGGCAGAAACATCTCCAGCTCCTTCATGGCGTCGGCCGCAACCTTCACATCCTCCTCGTCCAGGATGGTCTGGAATAAACAGGCAAAGGTCAGGACCCTGCTGAGAGCGAGAGCACGAACCATACCGGCTCCATCCCCGCCACTGCAGGAGAGAGCATTCACTCTACGGCATCCAAAAAATGACTAAGAATTTCCCCAATACACACCATACTAAAACCAACTTCCACGCCAGAATAATAGTGAAACTTGGAACACAATCCTCGAGAATAGCCTCCAAACCCTGAACTCAAAAGACCTGGCAATGTTCAATGCTGCCTTACGCACAACTTTTTGAGATCTGGTAAGTAGAGAAAAACAGTTCAATTAGGAGAACAGGAGTTGGTCATTCCTAAGCGCACACATATCAAAACCCTTAATTAAAATCATCCTGTTAGAGGGCGTATCGTACCCTCACAGTGGGGTTGTCAGGGCGACACAGAGCCGGAAACATCTCCCGCATTCGCTCCTTCTCACTCTTCGGTTTAACGGGCTCTGTGGCTGCACAAATACAAGCGTTTTAGTCACAATATTACAGGTCTACCATTCAGCAAACAACCTGATCCGTACTTACAAGCAAAAGCATGTGAGCACAGTAATGGGCTGCAATTCATTAGTCCATCCCAAAAGCACATCATGAGTGGGAACGTCAAGTTAAAATGGACATTTTATGACACTTGGACTTCATGACTTTTTGCAATAGTTTGTTTTATGTATCCATGATGAATTTGACGTCAAAAAATTTGAGTAATTCACCTATTAGGTTCCGCAGAATTATCCAAGTAATCCACTATTGTAGATCAAGTAAAAAGTGCCAAACTTTAACAGCCATTATCTCAAAATCAAAAATGTCATGAAGTCCATTTTCACTTGGTGTATTCACATTTAGAGCCACAGTAACATGTTAATACTGCGCAAAACAAAGGGGTTGTTGGTGACAAAGTATTTCAAAAGTCATTGTGAATATAGAGGAGGGGGGGTCAAACTGAACCGTGAAAGGGCCCAGAGGCAGCAGGTTTTCAATCCTACTGAGCAGACGCTCACCTGACACCACTTATTTAATCAGCTGATCTGGACTTGCACCACTGATTAGTTGTATCAGGTGAGCTTCTGCATTGGAGTGAAAACCTGCAGCCTCTTGGCCCTTTTACAGGTCACTTTGACACTCCTAAAGGGGACCTTCAAGCCAATGTTGACATGGAGATTAAAAAAAAAATGTTCAAGTATGTATTATGATTGGTCATTATAAGTGGAAAATTCATTGTAATATATTGTTAAACTGTAAAAATATAAATAATTATGTATATATGTATAACATATTGACATAAATACATTGAAACTAATTAATACTATTGTTATCATTCCGTGACAATTTGCCTCATGTAATTCTGTGACATTGACTTCTTGAAATTTCTTGCCCATAAAGCAGGGTTAAAGTCAATATTTGTTTCTATAACTTACAGTATTAACAAAAAACACCTTAAATATGAACATATTGAAGTTTCATAACTTAGCTATGATTGGAACATCACTTTCTGGATAGTTAAACACAACATTAAAAAAACCACGTCAATTTTGTGTAATTTCGTGACGGAGTAGTTTTTGCTCGTTTCTTCTATGAAAATTACTCAAAAAATATATTTTCACTTACTAATATTAAAGAACAAGTTAATACCTTCAATATAACATATCATACTTGATTTTATCTTATTTAGTTGTAGAGTTACAACCCAAAATGTAATGGGACTGTAATTCCGTGACAGCTTGGCGGCCCCCTGAACAGAGAATAAAGTAATTCAAAAATCTTGCACCACTTACCTTTGCCAGAGGACGCTTTTGTAGCAGATTTCATCGTTTGAATCAGCCTCAGCAAATTGCTGATAAGGGAGTCCTATAAAACATCGAGAAAGCGAGCAGACATCATGGTCAAACTGAAACGCACGATATAGCTGCTCGGATTTAATTTAACGCCAACAAATGTATCGTAAAGAGGGACAAATCTACACGTACCATCGCATTATTTTGTTGGCAAATGCTTTATAACCTACAGGTGAAATGAAATCCAGCTTGTTTTGCTGTCTTATGGCCTCAGTTATATAACTCATCTTCAGATGAACAGAATCAGTATGATAACTTCAGTGATGCTCCGACACGTTTAGTTGTGAAATAAATCTGCACTTCAGAAACCACCAAACGCTCTGTTAAATTAGATCTACTCGTGCAGCATATGAGAGAAATAATCGATCAAATGGCGATACAAGCAAGAAATCTGGTATATGAATTCTTCAAAGCCTACTTTTTTCAAAAAATATAAATAAATAAATTCTGCGCTATCGCTAGCAGGACCCCTCAGCCCCAAGCTTCACTTGATAATGTGCATCGTTTGTGCGTTGTGTGACTAGAAAGTGAGTGTGAGAATGTTGTAGTATTTTACTGCTGACCTGCTATCAGTGCTTGTGAAGTTCGAAGCACTTTCTCCCTGTCGTGCTACCATTCCAATTTAAGTTAAGAACTTTTTCCAGCTGATGTGCCAGAAGTATCCACATTGTGACATGACTCGATTAATGTCCGTGATCCAAGAGACGTAGCGGGAGCAGCTGTAAGTATCCACAGTGTGACATGACTGATGTCCTTGATTCGAGAGACGCGACGATGAACCAGCTGTAAGTATCCATACTGTGACATGACTGGACTTATGTCTGTGTGATTGGTGAAGTCATTTTGGAGTTCTTGTGTGGAATGTGCTTTCAAGATGGCGACTGTGGCCTGCCATATTGGATATTGGAGCGCAACCAAAATCGATTGGCTTCTGTAGTTCCACACCCCCAACATGCACTCCGAAAACGAAAGTGATCGATGAACTCGCTTTGGAGTTATTGCGCGGAATACGAAATTGTTGTCAGAGACGGACAGAGGGACGGACGCCGTGCGTGACAACAATACCCCTACCTCTTACAGGCTAGGGGGTGTAAAAAAAAAAAAAATTCTATATATATATATATATATATATATATATATATAATAGTAATGATGTCCACGCATTGAATGGAACAAGCAGCGTCTCTGTGGGTGTACGCTGAAAATCAGATTTATAAATACCCATCCACAGTGACACGCAGTGTCTACTGTAAATACTAAAATTCTCGAAGCGAAAGAGGACCTTATTAATGGCGCAATACGAGATTGATTTGTAGTATCAGGTGTGTAAATGCTTGGAAGGAATGAAAGTCTGCACCCACACCTTGTTGAATAGCCGTGGAATAGACCTTGAAGAGTACATGTACCAAATTTCATGCTTGTATCGCAATTTGAACGATTCTTGAGAAATGTACAAATATCTGCTGCACTAAATCAAAGCACCCAGGTAACATCTCATCTAATAGTAAATGAATCAAAGTCATCACTGACTTACGGTGAATTCGGCTCCATTTTTCAGCAACACCGCCTTGAATCCATCAAACGTGCTGTGTTTATCCGCAAGACTGATCACAAACTCCGCTGAAAACACACAGACAGAAATGTGTTAGTGAGCTTCGACTATCCGCAGCAGGGATCGCTGACATTGACTATTCACTCACTATCCAGCCAAATACCACGCTAACCAAGTGCCAGATACTGGCTAACATTAGTTTGCCAACATTTGACACTTAATAGCCAGCTATCCGAGTACTACAGCCGCTTTCACACCGAACACGAAACGAATTTTTCGCGCGTCATTACATTCAAAGTCAATGGGAAGACGCGAATACACGCATTTCGCACGTATTCGCTTTAAATACATCCCCAGATAGCAAGCTCCTCCGCTCCGGATCTGCCCCGGCTCCAGCTGATCCGGAGCGGAGGAGTTTGCTACGTGGGTCTGCTTGTCGTGTGAAAAATTCGTTTTGCGTCCAGTGTAAACGCGGCTTTAGTATTCGGATAGTTAGCTATTAGTATCAGATCTTAGCAAACTAACGTTAGCCATCCATTGTTTATCTAGCAAGACAGGCTAGTGACAACCAGCTAATCACACACCGAGGTCCTTGTCATTAATCCCCAAATGGTTGTCCAGTTCCGTGCACACTTTGGAAACCAAAGAAAGATACTCGAGCTTCTTAAGCTCGATTTCACTGGCGTCGGCCATGATCTTCCTCGATGCTGCGGTCCACGGCCCGTCAACAGGAGCGTGGGCTAACGCTAACGTTAGCTTCTCGATGGAGGAGCAGCTGCTCTGTAGCTGCCAATCGGTTATCGATGCAAGGGATCACTTATAAACTTTCTTCGTCAACCTATCAATACCAGACAGTCCAGAATTTCACATGCTAAGAGGGAAAAATAATGACTAGCACGCAAGCTAACTGTACTGCCCAACGTTCACGATACTCGCCACGGAGTGAAGCCTGCGGTGCTAAACTTCTTCTTCTTCTAAGTTTCTTGTACATTGAACTCGTACGGCGTAATGCTGCCCTCCACAGGACACAACAAGACACTATTCAAATCCTTTCATATAAACCAGCAGAATGATTGCAATGTTTGATCTGACAAACGTGGTTTGTTTTCCATTGAAAAGAAACACGAATTTTGAGGGGGTCATAAGCGGCGTGCCACTATCAGTTGAGGCCAGTGGTTTTTTGAATATTGAAGGAGTTTGTGAGGCAAGGAGGCTGAAAACACGAAGGGAAGGAATGGAGAAGGAAAGCCTATCCATTCAACTGGAGTTTAAATCTGAGTTACCAGAGAGAGTATTTTTAGACTATGTCAGTTATGTCAGTTCGAGAATATGTAAGGGCACCACTCAGATGTTATTGGTGTCAGGAGTTTGGGCATGTGGCTGCAGTATGTAAGAGTAGGACACATAGATGTAGAAAATGTGGGAAAGAAAATTGTTTGAAGGATGAGTGTACTACTAAGGCTCAGATAGTGTGTTTTCACTGTGGGGGAAACCATGAAGTTGGAGCATTGGAGTGTAAAAGAAGGAAAAAAGAACAGGAGGTGGAAAGAATAAGAACCCAGGGGAGTGTCGTATGCAGAGGCTGTTATGAGAGTGCAGGTGGGGAAAGAACAGGCTAGGGTTCAGGAAATTGAAAAAGCAGATGAGAATTTCATAAGAATGGAAAGAAGACACTCTTTGGCTTTTATTGCAATGGTGGTGATACGTTCTAGAGACTTGGAAAGTAGAACTGAGAGAATCAAAATGGTGATAGATGCTGCACAGAAATTTTTTAGTAATAATGGATGTTAAAGGGGAAGAAATTCAAGAGATTTTGGAGAGAGGGTTTGGCGGGGGTCAGGTGACAGTAAAGTGACCAGGTGTATATTGATGTGACCCTTGTATATAACTTCTCTTTTGTAATTTGGCAAAATCTGTGCTGTCTGGTTTGTTTGTGTATTTGTTAATATAAAATTAATAAAATATTACTGAAAAAAAGGAGGATTTCAGAAGGGGATAAGATAGATATTTGGTTTTTTTTTTTTACTTTCATGAGCTTTCTTGATAAAGTTAAATCTTTTTTTTCTGCGGAGGGCAGTAATACGCTTAGTAGCGGCCACACTCCCGTGAATTTCAAAAGAAGAAGAAGAAGAAGAAGAAGAACCAGCAGAATGGAGGAACCTTAGCACCGCCCTCCCAAACGAATCCATATTTCCCCCTAGTTCTAAAATAGTTTTCAAAGAGAAAACAGCCAGGCCCAAACCAGACAGATCCATAAACAACTTCTGCCTCTGACAAGAGTGCATCTCACAAGAAAGTAACACATGGGCCACAGTCTCAGATTCCCCACACTCACACAATCCATTCACATTCTTACCGATCACTTTTAAACTACTTGTCAGACAGCAATGCCCCAATCTCAACCTTTTTAAAACAACCTCGTCTTTCCGCCCCAGTGTACACCTCCGCTTTTCACGCTTCACTGAAGGTTGCACAGAATAATAATGCCGACCTTTCTGCTCCTGATCCCAACCATGTTGCCGCTGAGTTTCTAGCTTTTCATAACAGATACTTATACATTCTCCCTTACCCATTAGTACATTTAAGTCTATATTTTCTTTAGTCAAGGACTCTTTAGCCAACTTGTCAGCAATTTCATTACCCTCTATTCCCATGTACCATGGCAGCCACATAAAACACACATGACACCCTGAATTCTCAATTCTTGAAAGGCAACACAAGATCTCCATTATCACATCATCGCGGGCACTAGAAGTACTCTCTTCCAGAGCCATCACAGCAGCAGCAGAATGCAGGCATATGACACTGTTCTTCGGCTTCTTGTGCTCTATCCATTTCATAGCCCTTCAAATTGCTAAAAGTTCAGCTGGGAAAATGGACACATTGTCTGATAACCGGACGCTGAATAGCAGTTTCTCATCTGCAACAAAAACCCCAATCGCAGTTTTCCCAGAAACAGGATCCCTTGAACCATCAGTAAATATTTTCATGAACCCATTACACTGATTCAGGAACACGATCCTCACATCTTTACAAAGGCTACTTCTCCCTTCTTCAAGGAGAGACAACAGAACCTCAGGTTCAGGATGAATCCAAGGTAGAACAGGGGACTAATCAGACACAGCCACCATTTCACACTCCAACCAAAAATCCCCCACCATCTGCTTTGTGTGATGTAAAAAAGTGGACTTTTTTCCATTACTTGCAAACTCCCAAGAACCATCTAAAAGGCACTTCGAAGCAGACCCTGCTCTTGTACCACATAGCTTGGCCCAGTAATTAAGCCCTAATTTATTCCTCCTGAGATCCAATGGCATTTCCCTCATTTCTAGAAGTAAAGCTGAGATGGGGGTCGTTTTGAAGGAGCCACTACAGATTCTCAAGGTCTTCGCCTGAACTCGGTCCAACTTAGAGAGAACAGATTTGGCCACTGAACCAAAGACCACACAACCATAATCTAAAATAGACCTTATCATAGCACAATAAATCATAACCAGGGTGTCTCTTTCACCACCCCAATCACTTCCAGCCAGACTATGGAGTATTTTAATCACTTTTTCACACTTACAAACTACTTTTTTTTACATGAGCTTCTCATGTAAGTCTTTCATCCATCCATAGGCTAAGAAACTTAAATACTTTGTCTCTTCCTACTGGACAGTCATACAACAACATATTTAATGCAGGAAACTTCCTCTTATGCCCGAAGATCATTAATTCACTTTTGGAAGAGGAAATTCTAAAACCCCAGTCATCTGCCCACTGCACAACCTGATCCAGAGCCTTTTGCATCTGACAAAAAAAGAACACGCATATTTCTACCCCGCTTCCAGATAGCTCCATCATCCGTAAACAGAGACTTCCCGAAGTGATTAGGTACTTTCAAGAATATGTAATTAATCATAATATTGAAGAGGACAGGGCTAATCACTGCCCCTTGAGGAATTCCATTAATGATACCTGCAGTTTCAGAGAAATCACCCCCAATTTTAACTTGAATGGATCTGTTACTAAGAAAATCCTTAATCCAATAGAACATCCTACCCTTAATACCTGCGTCATGGAGTTTTATTAGTAATCCCTCCTTCCACATTGAGTCGTATGCCGTTTTGATATCCAGAAACACAGCAATCACACCACCTTGATTAATAATAGCTTTTTTGACATCTCCATCTAACACTGCAATGGAGTCCATAGTACTCCTACTGAATCTAAACCCATTTTGATAACTTGCAAAAAAGCCTGTAGTTTCAAGGAAATAAACTTGAGGGGCAAGAGGGATCTTTTGCTGGTTTCAGGATAGGAACCACAACAGCATGTTTCCACGCCTAAAATAATGACCTTGCCTCCTAAACATAATTAAACAAAGCCAGAACTTCTTCCAAAGCTACATCATCTAGATGTTTAAGCAATTCATAACTAATTCTGTCTTGGCCAGGCGTAGAGTTTGCTCCGGCTTGAACCACCCGCTTGAGCTCCTTCAAAGAGAGGAATGTATTATAAAAAACAGTTTCTGGAGATACAACATTTAACTTCCATCCTTCAGCCTTCAAGATCTCTTCCCCCTTCATAAGACAATAATCCCCTAGAGACTAAGAGTTGTGTACCTCTTGAAAGACTTTGACACACACATTTGCTTTTTCTACGTTAACTGCTTCACTACGGCCATCAGACAGCGCTGGCATTACAGACCTCACCATTTTCCAAGACATTTTATATATTCTGGACCAGACCTGCCTAACTGGGGTATCCGGTCCCAAAGTCCCACAGAACGCCCTTCAACACTTTCTCTTGGCATCTTTTATAGTTTTCCTTGCCTTTGCCCTGCAACGTTTAAAATGAATACTGTTTTCCTGAGTGGGAAATCTGCGCAAAAGCTTGTTTCCTTTCTTTCACCACCTTGTCACAATCTCTATTCCACCATGGAACAATTACTCAATCCTTTGGGATCCCCTTGCATGGCTTGTCTTAAAGGCTACATCAGAAATCATCTTACTTCCGGAATCATTAAAGTCATGAATAGAACCTTCATTATTTATATCTCCTAACCTATTTCCAATTTCTTCCCCATCTGCCCAACCAGAATTAGACCTTTCATCCAAATCCCCCTGGACCTCCAATAAGGATCTACCAAACTGACTAACAGGAAAGTGGTCATTTCCCATTGAATGTTTCCCTAGGACATCCCATTCGCCCACACTTGCAAGGGCTGGAGAGGCAAGAGTTAGATCAAGGCAGGACATTTTACAGGAATTACTATCAAATCGAGTTGGCCTGCTACCATTCATAACTACTAACCCACAATTATCTAGCAGATCTTCAACCACAACACCATTCCCATCCCTAACCTGACTTCCCCACAGAGGATTATGATCATTAAAATCACCTACCCAGATGACTGGGGAAGAAATCTTATTTATTAACTCCTAAAGTTCAGCCAAGACTAAAGGTTTGCAAAAACCTTTTGTAAAAATTAACCAAACTTGTTTTGCCTTGGAGACTCCACACATCAACAACAAGACATTCAAAAGGTAATTCATGTTCACAAACTTTATATTGGATCCCTAACTTAACAGAAGTAGCACACCCCCCATCTGAGTGACCAGCCCTATCTTTTCGCAGGCAGATGTACCCTGAGACAACAAAATCCAGTAGCCGTTTTAGCCACGTTTCCTGAACACATAAAAAAATCCTGCTTAACTTTGACATCTCTTAAAATCCTGACCATTAGCTATCAGACTTACTGCATCCAATGAAGCATGCTGAACATCATGACAAAATTAAGCATCAACACCATCATCTAAGAAATCGCCACCATCTATCAGCTAATCATCCCTCCACTTCCCCTCTTTCAGACAGGCTGCTTGATTCCTGACCTGCCAACTCCTGACTTACCCTCACATATCCATGAAGTGACTGAGGGGAGAACTTTTTTTACACCCAGAAATCTTCCTGTTGCTTCAGCCACAAACTGAATAACATCTGACCAAGATTTTTTTTCCCGAGCACCATATATCACATCAACCATAAATGCAAGGAGGTCCTTATTATGGCCCCAATTTGTTATGACATATCGGACAGCAAGGGATGACGGACAAAATTTTTAAACTTGAACAGATTTAATAAAACCAAAGCACTGACCAAGATTTAAATACAAAAGTATATAAAGAAAATGAGATAGTTACAGATCCTTGATAATTGAGGAAGGGTTTCTATGTTGCGATGTTCTTTATTCTCTCAATTTTTCTCCTTATATACTCTTTTCCAGCCCCCTCCCACCTTCCAGACTTTTTTCCAATTCTCTGGGACTTTCCCCTCTGAGACATGCCTAGGACATGCCCAAAACCTAGCTCCAAACTGGGCTTAACAAGAAAAGTCAATACTGCCATCTAGTGGCTCCCCCCCACATTACACCTCCAATTTGACTCATTAAGGCAAACTTTTTCTTTTCAATACAAAACTGGTTAAGTAGACACTTGTATACATACATATAATACAATATGCTAATAAACACGTCATATATACACATACTCAAACATGGGATAAGTAGTCAGCAATTACAATGTCAGTGCCCTTTACATGCTTAATTTCCAAGTCAAACTCCAATTCAACAATCTCCAATTCTTGTTTTTCATCTCACTGAAAAACATTAATGGATTGTGGTCAGTATATACAATCATTGGCTGTTGCCCTATACAAACATAAACCTCAAAGTGTTGGAAGGATAGAACCAGAGCCAACAGCTCCTTCTCAATTGCGGAATAGTTCTTTTGGTGGCGATTGAACTTCCTGGAGAAGTATGCCACAGGATGCTTAATGTCATCAGTCGCTTCTCTGTAAGAGCACAGATCCACAAGCTTGGTCGCCAGCATCAACCGCGATGGAGAACGGTTTGTTGAAGTCAGGAAATTTGAGCACGGGTAAGTGACACAGCAGAGACTTCAGGCGATCGAAGGCTCTGTGGAATGCTTCATCCCAAGTGAACTTAATGCCTTTCTTCAGTTGGTTGGTGAGACTGAGAGCAATCTCAGCAAAGTTCTTGCAGAACTTGCGGTAGTACCCGATCATTCCAAAGAAGCAACATAAAGCTTTTTTGTTGTCAGGAACTGGAAAGTCCAAGACGGCTTGGACTTCAGCATTTATGGGTGACACCTTACTCTGGCCAATGAAGTAGCCAAGATGCGTGACAGTAGCACAACCAAAGTCACTCGTTCAGGTTAACAGTCAGGTTAGCCAAGGTCAAGCTCTGGAACAACGTCTCTACATCTTTCAGATGTTCTTTCCAGGAGTCACTCCATGTGATCAGGTTGTTGATGTACGCACCCGTGTGTGGCAATCCAGCAATTGTAGACTGTATCATCCTTTGGAATGTGGCTGTGGCATTTTTCATGCCAAAGAGTAGGACTTCATACTGGTACAACTCAGATGGTGTGGAAAAAGCAAAGATGCTCTTGGCCCTCTTAGTTAAAGGCACACACAATAACCCTTCAATAAATCACTCCTAGTCAGAAACTTTGCTTGCCCTACTCTATCGATACAACCATCAATCCTAGTTATTGGAAACACATCAGTCCTAGTTACAGCATTGACTTTGCGATAGTCAGTACAGAATCTAGTACTTCCATGAGGTTTTGGAACTAGCAAACAGAGAGAACACATTGATGCCACATATGACCACAATCGGATGATTATTTTTAAAGTTATGGCCCGGACACGACACATTACAGATTTCCCACAAATTTGTCGCTTTTTGCCCCAAAACATGAACAATTACAAAATTATTTTCAAAATTGTTTTTCATGACACACCTTTATGTGGTTTTACACCTCGATGCCAAATATGATCAGAATCGGATGATTAGTTTCAAAGTTATAGCCTGGACAACAAACGCGTTGGACGGACTGACGAACAGACGGACCCCATTTTTATATCCCCCGCAACAACATTGTTGCGGGGGATAATAATAAGTCCTCATCATTGTCTTGACAGTGGAATGAAACCGCTCTAAGGCACCCTGACTCTCTGGTTGTTAGGCAAAAATCCACAAAATGAGCTTCACAGGTCTTGTAAAGAGTGACAGGTCTGGTCAAATGTATCCTTCCACTATTTCTCCTTGCAATTTCTCCTACTTCTTTACTCTCTCAATTTTACTCCTTATATACTCTTTTACAGCCCCCTCCTATCTTCCAGACTTTTTACAATTCTCTAAGGCTTTCCCCTAAGAGACATGCCCAGGACAGTAGTGTCCTGAAGTGCTGCCCTCGCGTCTTTGAAAAGACAGTTTCACGCGTATTGAGGTCATGACAAAACACTGACACACAAATGGTAATAAAATACACAAAGAGACTAAATAAATGTTTTGAAAATTAATTTGTTTAGGCCATTTTAGGGGACAATGACTAGCATCCCTATACTCACACAGGATTCAATGCTTGGCGGAAGTCACCAAGCGAACAAATACTTGACCATGAGCTGCCGTGCATAGAGCCTATTGAATTTTGGTGCAGATGAAGCGTGTGGCAAAATGCCATGCAACACACAGGGCGCTGTTGTACTTCAAGACCTTAAAACACACAGAGGGATGTGAGGATTCCATTGTCACTTTGCAAGTTGAATTTTCAATTGCCAAATGCATTTTCAAATTGCATGACGCAATCAAATATTGAATTGCCATTTTGCCAAATGAATTTCCATTTGAATAAAGGTGTAAGAATGCCATGGCAATTTGACATTTGATGAATTCAATTTTCATTTCAGATTGTCATTAAGATTGTCAAAACTGTACTGAAGATTGCATTTCCACTTTGTACATTAAATTGTCAATTGCCAAATACATTTTAAAATTACATGATGAAATTAAATATTGAACTGCAATTTTGCCAAATGAACTACCGTTTGAATAAAGGCGCACATATGTTTCCATACATTAGTGTTAACTGGCAATCACATCAGGTCATGTCAGTTTGGTGGGTGGAATTAGGTTACGACCGACAGCACACTTGATTTACCATTAGTTGGAATTGCCGATATTTCTTGTACGAAACCTTCTAATATCTTGGAAAAGGCCAAAAGTACCACTCTAGTGTGGCGACCATGAACACGTTTACATCACAACAGACCGGAATAGTGCGTCCGGCATTGCCTGCCAATAATTTGCCCCTCTTGAAACACAGTAGTTTGAACAACTTTGAGATACGTCTTCCGACATGTTTTTTTTAAAGACATGAGAAGCTACGCACTTTTAATCCTCACTGATAAAGAATTATTGCCAGTTGTTACATATTTATCTGCAATCATGATTCAAACTGGGGCTCTTCACTTTTTGCCAATTAAAATTCAAACGGCGACCTTTTATCGGACGGGCAGTGCATGTTCTGGGTAAGGCATGACGAGAAGGTATTTTACAGTGCAGTAAACGAGCAAATACCGTTGGAAGCAGAAGTTAAATCGTGTTATTGGCATCAACAACAGAAGCAAGTCAGGATAAATAACCGCATTTTCCAATTATCGTAATGGGCAACTGAAGTTACGGTTTCTCTCCATGTGTGATAGGACAGCGATGAAATCATGAGCTAAATTCAGTACAGTGGCGGAACAAGAACTGAGAATTGGGGTGCATAAAAGATCCGTTTGAAACAGTTATTAATCCTGACCTGTTCTCAGTCATTTTCATAATTAACAGAAGTTTCACTCCGAGAGCACTCCACAGTTAACAGGTGCTGCTTGTTCTCCCCAAATAGGTAAGACAATTAATTAATCTGGACGCATATTTACTGTATTTAAATCAACTCACGCAAATTGCTTGAGCAGCACGCTGCCTAATTAACTGCCTTTTTTTTTTTTCAACCCACACAATACAGAGTGAAAGGCACCATTTCATTGGAACGCGGACCTGTTCAATCGGCGCGAAGCAATGGCCTATTAATAAGTTTATTATTTTTCTGTACTAAATTAAGCCCATGCTTTCATCGCTGTTCGTTCGCATATGGAGAGAAACCGGGTCTTCAGTAGCCAATTGCGATAATTTGAAAATGCCTCAGTAAAGGAAAATGATTGAGAACTAGCCAAGACTAATTATCATAAAGGGACGTGTCTGTGCCTCCCCAGTTCCCGGTTCGAGAACCGCCACTGCTTGGGCCAATAAGCCAGAGTCTAAGTTTCGGCTCCGTTCTTCGTTTTTTTTTTTTTTTTTTTCCCCTCGCAGTCGCGATTGTCCTGCTCATGCTCGCGCGCAGTTTCGCGGTTGGCCCAGGCCTAGACCTCACCCGAGTACAGGCTCGGAGGAGCCTCTTGTTTTTATTTAAATATGCAGGCGTCAACATTGTACAGCTTGGGATTTATTTTTTTAGGTAGATAAGCATATTACACAGAATGGAAATCATAGATATCACAGCAAATTGTTAATACACATGGCATGATCTCCTGAATAAATTTATTCACAGTAATGCAAGTTTGGTCTTAAAAGCAAAACCCTTCTCACAGAGCTAGTATTTGTAGGTCATGCCCATAGAGATAGATAATAAAACCAGAGAGAACGAGGAAGTACCTTTGCTTCAGCCAGTTAGCATGTTAGCTTCCTGCTTCCGCGTTTCCCAAGGATGCCATTTTGTGGCCAAAGACGCGCGATCTCCATAGACACCAATTGAAATGTTCGCATTTTTTTCTTGCCAAATAAAGTGAAAACAGAAGAAAATGCATTCAGTAATCCTTCATTATTTTTCTCTTTGTCTGAAGCAACTGTTCGAGGATTTCACGAGGGCATGCAAAATAAGAACAGCTACTTACAGCTTGATGACAGCTAGTGCAAGAGTTTGGTTGTCCAGCTGTTGCTCTGACTACAGCAGTTCAGCCAATGAGTATATAGAGCGTGCGCGTCCCAGATCAACGGCGCTGCTCATTTCCCCTCTAACACATTCGCCAATTCGCACAGACGACACACTTTCTTGGCCATTTGTGCTGTGGAATCAGATTGGCAATCTTAAAGCCCTTATATTTGTAGGGGTTTTCACTTTTCATTTTCCTTATTTCTCTTCTTTTAGCGTGTAATGGGCCCCTTTCCTGGGGTCTATAGTTACACCCAAAACATTGTTGGCATTGTATCCAAGGGCTCTTTTCAAGATGATTGCCGTTCCTTTGATTGCGGATATCTGTTCTTCCTGGGTACTTGGACAGGGTTCCCACAGCTTAGGGCAAGTTAAATTCAAGACTTTTTAAGACTTTTTTAATGCCATTTGATATTAAATTTAAGACCAACTTCATAACAAACACAAATGGAAAAATAACACCTCATCATAGGATTCGGGACAATTTTGCCCAAATGTTTATTTGAACATGAAATATGACCTTTTGATCAAATGAAAACGTTTTTTTGAAAAACATTAATACTAGGGATGGACGATATTAGATTTTTGGCCGATATCCGATATGCCAATATTTTACAACTCATTTGGCCGATATCCGATACTGATACCGATATTTTTTCCCCCACATCTAATTGCAGTGATCATCTAGTCTCTGCAGGGGAATTAACAGACCGAATTATTCTGCAGACTCTTCATCATGTCGGCCTGCTGGCAAATGCAGACATAAGACAAAGCTGAAAATGATGTAACATCAGTAATCACTCCTTGTGCAAAATAAGAAAAATACCTCAATTTACGTTATTTAAAACATGTCATATTTATTCATTACAATTGTTTTTAAACAAAACAAATAAGATACTTGCAGCCTGTCCTACTTAAAACAGACTTATGACAACACCCACAACCAATTTTACCTCTATTCACAAAGAACATGTATGAAGTGCATTGTACAACTGTACAGCAATGCCCGTGACCTTTGACCCCTAAGGCGGTACTGCATCAAAAACCAACATCAATGTGTAAAGTACATCGCCACACGGGCTCAGGAACACTTCAGAAAACCACTGTCAGTAACTACAGTTCGTTGCTACATCTGCAAGTGCAAGTTAAAACTCTACAATGCAAAGTGAAAGCCATTTATCAACAGCACCCAGAAACGCCACCGGCTTTGCTGGGCCCGAGCTCATCTAAGATGGACTGATGGAAAGTGGAAAAGTGTTCTGTGGTCTGACGAGTCCACATTTCAAATTGTTTTTGGAAACTGTGGACGTCGTGTCCTCCGGAGCGAAGAGGGAAAGAACCATCCGAACTGTTGTCGGTGCAAAGTTCAAAAGCCAGCATCTGTGATGGTATGGGGGTGTATTAGTGCCCAAGGCATGGGCAACTTTCACATATGTGAAGGCTCCATTAATGCTGAAAGGTGCATACAGGTTTTGGAGCAACATATGTTGCCATCCAAGCAACGTCTTTTTCATGGACGCCCCTGCTTATTCCAGCAAGACAATGCCAAGCCACATTCTGCACGTGTTATAACAGCATGGCTCCGTAGTAAAAGAGTCTGGGTACTAGACTGGCCTGCCTGTAGTCCAGACCTGTCTCCTATTGAAAATGTGTGGTGCATTATGAAGCATAAAATACGACAATGGAGACCCCGGACTGTTGAACAACTTAAGCTGTACATCAAGCAAGAATGGGAAAGAGTTTCACCTGAAAAACCTCAAAATTGGTCTCCTCAGTTCCCAAACATTTACTGAGTGTCGTTAAAAGGAAAGGCGATGTAACACAGTGATAAAAAGGCCCCTTTGCCAACTTTTTTGCAATGTGTTGCTGCCTTTAAATTCTAAGTTAATGATTATTTTCAACAACAAAAAAAGTTTCTCAGTTTGAACATTAACTGGGCTGCAACCACATCACCGTTGGTTCCGCTACTGTGATTGCGCGATGTCACTGCGAGATTCATTCGTAAATGATTTTAAAAAATAATAAAAAATAAATTAATTTTACCATTTTTTTTTTAGATTAATAATAATTACAACCATAAAATAATTCATCACGAGTTCACATTTTTAAGACTTTTGAAAGATTTATTTAAGACATTTTAATGCCAATTAAGGCCTTGTTTTTAGATTCGTGAATTTAATGCCTTTTAAGACTTTTTAAGGATCCGTGAGAACCCTGTTGGAGAACCGGGGATGGCCTCCATGTATTTCTTCAGGTTTTTCTACATAAACCCCGTTGCACCTACCACCGCTGGTAATATATCAATTTCTTTCAATGTCCAAGTTGTTTTTAGGTCATTTTTAAAATCTTGGTATTTTGTTATTTCTCTTTCTGCTCTATTAAGTCCATCATCATTGGGGACAGTGACATCTATAATTTTGGCACCTTTCTCCTGCCTATTCCAGATGATAATGTCCAGTTTTATCGCACCTCCCTCTATGAACCTTCCAGCTGGAATGACTTTGTCGTAGAAGATTGTTACATTCCCGTTGGAAACCACTGGTGCTGGTTCAAGGTCCCATATTTTCTCCTTTACTTCCACTTCAATCTCTTTGCTTTTTTTCTAGTGTAGGTATTTGCAGATCTTATTGTGGCGGGAGGTATAATATCCATCTGCCAAGAGGATTTGGCAGCCTGACACTAAATGGTTGACACTTTCAATTGTTGTATGACAGAATCTACATAGATCGTTTTGTGATATTCCTGCCATCTTCTTGAAACCATTCATTAAAAGTCCCTGATCTTGGGCTCCAACTATAACTCTCTCTCCATTGAATCCCAGCTCTCCATTCTTCAGCCACTTTGTTGATCCTTCTTTATCGATGTAATCCTTTTCCAATTCTTCTTGGAATCGTCCAGCCTTATGGGGCTGCTTCCATCTGTCCATTCTGAGACTCTGTTCTGTTTTGCTGAATTTGGCCCAGATTTTTCTTGCTAGCTTGGTTGCCTGTGTCACTTTGTTACCTTCTCTCTCTTCAAAGATGTCTTCTCCAAAGTTTTCAGCCAGTTTTATGATAGACGTTTGCTGGGGTAGGATCTCAGCATGATGTTGTGCAACCATTCTCATTATGTCTTCGTCAGTGCTTTTCAGGTACTGTCCCATACTGACAACTGTTGCTCTGTAGGCCTGGTTAATCTCTGTAAGGCCTTGTCCGCCTCCTCTGCGAGGGAGATTCATTCGATCCATACACTGGTTTCTGTGGGTGAGTGTCTTCCTGGTCTTAATATCCAACTTGTCCAGCTCACCTTGCGGAAAGTCTATTATGCCAAAACCGGAGGTCACCACAGGGATTGCAAACTGATTTATGGCAGTAATCTGGTTTTTTGGTGTTAGTTCTGATTTGCAATTTTTAGGCGCTTCAAGTATTCTTTCTTGACTCCTTCTCTCATTTTCTTATGCTCTATTGTTGCATTTATTTCTGTTCCCAGATATTTGTACGTGGAGTCCTCGGCCAGATCTTCAGTATGACTCACCTCCCCCGCTTGGGTATTTTCTGACATCACCTTCTTACCTTTCCTGATTTTACATATAGAACACTTATCCAGACCAAATTCCATACTAATGTCCAAGGAGAACTTATAAACTGCTCCAACAAGCTGGTTCAGTTTTTGTTCCGACTCTGCATAGAGCTTCAGGTCATCCATGAATAGAAGATGGTTCAATCTTATGGCCTTTTCTGCTTCTACCTCTGCTTAGGTCGTACCCGATGTCACAGCTCTTCAGTAGCTTGCTGAGTGGGTCCATGGTGAGGCAGAATAAGAGCGCTGACAGGCTGTCTCCTTGGAAGATTCCTCTCTGAACTTGGACATCTGGGATTATTTTGTGTCCCTCTGAGTATTTTAGGGTGATGGTGGTGTTCCACTCGGTCATTTGGGTCCCAAGGAAGGATCTCATCTCTTTATTGATGTTGTATAGTTCCAGGCATCTCAGTATCCAGGAATGCGGCACACTGTCAAATGCTACGTTAGTCATTCTGTGCCATACTAAGGTTTCGCTGTCTTCTTTTGCAGTCGTCAAATAGGATCAACTCTTGATCAATAAGGCTTAGTTCCGAGCCTTTTTCTTATACATCCCTTTTGTTCGTTCTCCAGGTAGTTTCCCTCATTAAGATGTTCATAGATTGCATCAGCTATGATCCCTGTCAGCCACTTGTATGTAGTTGTCAGACAGCAAATTGGTCTGTATTTATTAGGCAGCTGCCTATCATTACTCTTTGGTATCAGGTTGGTATTACCAGTGGTTAGCCATTCAGGGGATTCTTCTTCTCCTTTCAGTATTTTAGTAAAGGCCATTACATAGAGGAAGTGTAGAGCAGTCATCTTCTTCAGCCAAAAATTTGGGATTTTGTCTATTCCTGGTGTCTTAAAGTTACTATATTTATTGATCTTCTTCCTTATTTCTTCTTCCGCTAGTACGATTGCGGGCATTTGCTGTTTGTCTCCATTTTTTTCTTTAGCGATTTCAGCCTACTGGTTCACCTGATGTTGTTTTGGGTCTTCAAATAGTGGCCTCCAGTATCTTTCAATTTGTTCCCTCACTGGTGGTTCTCGCACTTCTATGGAGTCTTTTGCTATATTTCTATAGACTATTATTGGGTTTTCAGTAAACTGCTTATTGATCTGTTTCGCATTTATTTTTCTCTCTCTATTCCTTATTTGTGAGGAAAGGGCTTTGATCACAGCTTGATGGTCTGCCATGCGTCCAGCAAGCTGGTCATTGCTTATGCTGGATCTTCTTTTTATTGAGTTAATTTTCCGAGTGAGGTTCTTTGTATGGTTTTACTCAATTCTAAAAGTCGCAATTTGAGAAATTTCAGCTCTTAGCTTGTTAATTTACTGATGTAATTTCTTCTTCCAAGGCGGTACCATTTTTATTTTCATAGTCCCAGTTCCCCTGCTTTCTTTATGTTCTGGGGCGAGCTTACTCTGCATAAACCACCTGTATGAATTCTCTCGTGGGAATTTAAATGGCTTTTCTGAATAAAACTCTTCTCGCACTGATCACATTTGTAGGGCTTTTCACCTGTATGAATCCTCTGGTGGGATTTTAATACAGATTTCTGAGAAAAGCTCTTCTCACACTGATCGCATTTATAGGGCTTTTCACCTGTATGAATTCTCTGGTGGGATTTTAATACAGATTTCCATAAAAAGCTCTTCTCACATTGATCACATTTGTGGAGCATTTCACCCGCATCAATTCTTTTGTGGGAATTTAAATGGCTTTTGTGAATAAAACTCTTCTCGCACTGATCACATTTGTAGAGTTTTTCACCTGTATGAATTCTCTGGTGGGAATTTAAATGGCTTTTCTGAATAAAACTCTTCTCGCACTGATCACATTTGTAGGGCTTTTCACCTGTATGAATTCTCTGGTGGGAATTTAAATGGCTTTTCTGCGAAAAGCTCTTCTCACACTGATCACATTCGTAGGGCTTTTCACCTGTATGAATTCTCTGGTGGGAATTTAAATGGCATTTCTGAGAAAAGCCCTTCTCACACTGATCACATTTGTGGAGCTTTTCACCTGTATGAAATCTCTGGTGGGAATTTAAATGGCATTTCTGAGAAAAGTTTTTCTTACACTGATCACATTTGTAGGGCTTTTCACCTGTATGAATTCTCTGGTGGGAATTTAATTTATATTTCTGAGAAAAACTCTTCTCACACTGATCACATTTGTAGGGCTGTTCATCTGCATGTATTCTTGGTAGGTCATTTAAATTAGATTTTTTCTTAAAACACTTCTCATGCTGAGAGCAGGGCTGGGTTATTTCCATTATATCTATTCCCACACCTTGGATTAATTGCGACTCTTCTTTCCCTGATTTTTTGTCATTTGCGTTGGGCTCTCCTGCACACTGCCATGGTTCTCTCTGGCCTTTTCCATCAACACCGGCTACGTTAAGCTCAGTATTCATGAGATCACTCACTGCACCTTCACTGGATTCAAACTTCATTTCATCACATTTAATATCAACACAATTAGCGTCTTGCAAGACATTAACGTGTTCAACCTTAATATTGTCTCCGTAATCTGTTTCAGTTTTGATCTGGTCAGGTTGCAGATGGGTTTCAGAGGCCAGTTCTGTAAAGTCTAGGCTCTCGGTCTTTAGATCCCCAGTGTTGCTGGGGCTCAGATCAGCTTCTGATTTTATCAGTGATGCTTGTGTGTGATTTAAATCACTGACCCTGCTGTTTGCAGTAACACACTCTGGCTCCAGTGAGTCTAGTCCTGGTGCAGTGCATTTTGTCTCTGACTCTGCCATGTGGACAGACTCCAGTCCATGTAGGTCCTCTTCTTTCTCTCTGATCCTGTGCTGCACAGGGAGCTCTGGTGGGGTCGTCTCAGTGTCCTTTCTCAGACGGACTCCTGCCAGCATCATTCTGCTGATCTGATGTGTTCAGAGGTACAGCTCCTTTGGGGAAATGGAGGAAAGGATTTTATATTTAAACTGGACAATCGAGATGAAATAAATACTTTCTCCACAGATTCTGGATGATTCCAGCAATCTAATCTTTTACTTTTTTTAATATTTTTTCTCATCTGTCAAGCTAAACCAAACTAAAGAATTCCATAACAGCTCACTAAATTGCAACACCAGAACGGCTCAATAGTAGTAAAACTTGCATCAAATCATACCAGAGAAGGATATTTACGAACTTTGTCTGTACCACACAGTGGGAGTACGGACATAAAGCAGCTCTTTTTTTGGACGCAGTTGCACTACTCTATCACTAGATGGCACCATCGGATCAGTTATTGAATATTCACAAGCAAGCAGAGCTGGAACACAGTCTCGAATATTGAGGAGTTCACCCCTACCCCTGTTTTTCAGGAGTTGCATGAATTTAACTCCTCAGCTAAGCCTGATGTGCAAACTGCTCAATATCCTTCCCCATAGTATCTATCTAGAAGTTAATACAAAAAAAAAATGCTCTCTAGCAACAGAAAAAAAAGAAAAAAGAAAAAAAAAGTGTTTTCCTCTGTAGCAACCACTTTAGCTACAGTTAGCCAACGGTATACCAAAATCAGTTTTCTGAAGCAAAAAATTCCACATGGTATTGACTCGCTCACATTCTACTGTCAATTAAAGTCACTACATACAAAAAATGCGTAGTTCCCTAACATGGATTTACATGTAGAGTCCTTCATTGGCAAATTCAGCGCTTCCTTATATCCACCCAGGTACTGGTGTTCATAGCCAATCACTCAATCATACACTCAGGCTCTTCTGCGTAACTACACAGTTATAGTTCACGCCCTCGTGAAACTTCCCCGGTAACAATGTTTTGATTGGCTCATTTCTTAGCCAATTCCCGAGTGCTTAAACGTTCCACAGTAAGTGAAACACATTGATTGGACAAACATAAGAGCATACAAGCCTATGTGTATCAGCAAGTTTGGTCGTATCCTGTCTACGTTGCACACATTGCGCGGCTGAAATAGACATGATTTATAGGAAAGAAGAAGAAGAAAAAAAAAAAGACTCGCAAAACTGGCCTTGAAGTTTTCAGTTACATTTACAGGATTAAAATGAGATAACGACATGGTCAATGAGAATTATTTTGAATTTAACAGGACAGGAGGGTTCCTTCTACTGGACACATCGGTTTCTCGAGGAGGGACACAATGAAAAAGATTAGGCTACTACTTTTGCTTTTTGTTTTGGAATGTATACCGTAAAAAACAAAGTCAAATGCCGACGTTTTTCCCTGTTTAAAACATGAATTGCCCATGCATTTGGGTGGACTCCTTTGTAGGTTCATTGCACCGCTCTGTTGAATCTAGGGAGGCATATTGTTTGATCTTCCCTGAATTGTGAAATAAGATATATTTCAGAATTCAGATATGACTGAGTAAGTGAGTTGTACTTGTTCCTGATAAGTGTTGAAATTAGTTTGTGAGCTCTGAAGTGGGAACTGGTAGCTTTCATTGCAGGGTGAATGTTCTGATCGTTTAATCAGCAGTTAATTTAATGAGTATGTATGCTGAAGAAAAATGGACAAAACTCTAAATTTGATTATGGAAAAAAAAAAAAATGTTTCGTGTTTGCAGAGGTTACTGGTGACCACTGATGTTCAACTGCACTGATATTGACAACTTCAAGCTAAACCCAACCAGAAAATCATTACTTCATGTTAAATTTTATTCTTCAAAACTTTGCGTTTTGAATTTTATTTATTTTTAAATACAAAACCCAAAACCAGTGAAGTTGGCACGTTATGTAAATCGTAGATAAAAACCGAATACAATGATTTGCAAATCCTTTTCAACTTATATTCAATTGAATACACTGCAAAGACAAGATGTTTAATGTTCAAACTGAGAAACTTTATTATTTTTTTGCAAATAATCATTAACTTAGAATTTAAAGGCAGCAACACATTGCAAAAAAGTTGGCACAGGGGCCTTTTTACCACTGTGTTACATTGCCTTTCCTTATAACGACACTCAGTAAACATTTGGGAACTGAGGAGACCAATTTTTGAAGCTTTTCAGGTGGAACTCTTTCCCATTCTTGCTTGATGTACAGCTTAAGTTGTTCAGCAGTCCAGGGTCTCCGTTGTCGTATTTTACGCTTCATAATGCGCCACACATTTTCTATGGGAGACAGGTCTGGACTACAGGCAGGCCAGTCTAGTACTCCCACTCTTTTACTACAGAGCCATGCTGTTGTAACACGTGCAGAATGTGGCTTGGCATTTTCTTTATGAAAAATTTGTTGCTTGGATGGCAACATATGTTGCTCCAAAACCTGCATGTACCTTTCAGCATTAATGGTGCCTTCACATATGTATAAGTTACCCATGCCTTGGGCACTAATATACCCCCATACCATCACTGATGCTGGCATTTGAACTTTGCGCCTATAACAGTCCGGATGGTTCTTTTCCTCTTTGGTCCGGAGGACACAGCGTCCACAGTTTCCAAAAACTATTTGAAATGTGGACTCGTCAGACCACAGAACACTTTTCCACTTTGCATCAGTCCATCTTAGATGAGCTTGGGCCCAGCGAAGCCGGCGGCGTTTTTGGGTGCTGTTGATAAATGGCTTTCACTTTGCATTGTAGATGTAGCAACGAACTGTAGTTACTGACAGTGGTTTTCTGAAGTGCTGCTGAGCCCATGTGGTGATGTCCTTTACACACTGATGTTGGTTTTTGATGCAGTACTGCCGGAGGGATCGATGGTCACGAGCATTCAATGTTGGTTTTCGGCCTTGTCGCTTACGTGCAGTGATTTCTCCAGACTCTCTGAACCTTTTGACAATATTACGGACCTTTGATTATGAAATCCCTAAATTTCTTGCAATAGCTCGTTGAGGAATGTTGTTTTTAAACTGTTCGACAATCCGCTCACGCATTTGTTCACTAAGTGGTGACCCTCGCCCCATCCTTGTCTGTGAATGACTAAGCATTTCAGGGAAGCTGCTTTTATACCCAATCATGGCACCCACCTGTTCCCAATTAGACCGTTCACCTGTGGGATGTTCCAAATAAGTGTTTGATGAGCATTCCTCAACTCTCTCAGTCTTTTTTGCCACTTGTGCCAGCTTTTTTGAAACATGTTGCAGGCATCAAATTCCAAATGAGCTAATATTTGCAAAAAATTACAAAGTTTACCTGTTCGAACATTAAGTAACTTGTCTTTGCAGTGTATTCAATTGAATATAGGTTGAAAAAGATTTGCAAATCATTGTATTCCGTTTTTATTAACGATTTACACAACGTGCCAACTTCACTGGTTTTGGGTTCTTGTAAATAGGAAGATTAAGGAAATGATTCTGGTGCCGGCTACGAAATTCAAAAGGGAGATGGAGGAATGTAACACATCGTACCAATCTAACGTAACAGAATCTTAACAATAGTCGGAATGAGTTTTTAATTTCCCTATTCAACCTCACAACCGATACTGTCTTCCATGCTTGTTAACTGTCGAATCGGTAGCGAGATTGAATAGGGAAATGAAAAACACATTCTGACCATTGTTATAGTTCTTGAACAATAGATTGAGTGCAGCATATGCACCCGCTGTATAATGATTTATAGTGAAACTGTTTGAGACTGTCGGACTCAAAGTTATATTAATACCATGTCCGACTTTCGGACAAGTAGACACTGCTTCGAAGTGTCTCCGTGTCCGACAGTCGGATGGTTTTCAATAATTCATAATTCATTTTTTTACTTTTTTTCAAGCCATGAACCTCATGCAAGAGAATAAAACTGAGTAGCTAACTTAATTAGAGGAACACTGAATTCGGACACAACGTAGACACTGCGAACAAACACCGTAGCCTACTGTAACTTAAGTCATGATGAAATGCCCATGTGAGAGAATAAAACTGGGTAGCCAACTTAATTTTAGCAACACCGATTTCGAACACGTAGATGCTGGGAACAGGTGATGAAATGTCCATACAGCAGAATAATGCTGCATTCACGTGCGATGGAAAAGATGATATTTTCCACTTGTGAAGTGGTATTTACCAGTGTGTTGTGTTCACGTGCTTTTGTTGTTGTACTGGGAAATTAAAGATGGCGGACTCACAGATTCAGACCTGTTTTTTGGGTAAAACCAAGTTGAAAAGGTCAGAGGTTATCTCATCTCGGCAACTCGTGTATCAAAATTTTCTACGAGTTGCCCAGTGGAAAATACCACATGGGGGGGGGGGGGGGGGGGGGGGGGGGTTCAGTGGAACTTTTCACGTCGGCTTTTGGTATTTACCATAATTCCCATAGCACATGAATGCAGCATAAAACCGGGTGTTTAACTGAATTTCCGAGCAACATTGCTGATCCACAAAAGGCATGCAAGAGAATAAAACTGGGTAGCCAACTTAATTTTAGCAACACCGATTTCGCAGACGTAGATGCTGCGATCAGACACGAACTGAAAATTAACTCATGATCAAATGCCCAAGCAAGAGAACAAAGTAGCCCCGCAAAGCGGGCGTTACCCAGTCAGCCGTGGAAGCAAATTCAAGATGGCAGCCGACTAAAATCGATAGGCTTCTCTCGTTCCACACTCCCAACATTCACTCCGAAAACTTAAGTGATCGGTGAGGTCGTTTTGGAGTTATTACGCGAAATACGAAATTGTTGACAGGCAGACGGACGGACGCCGTGCGAGACGACAATACCCCCAAGCCCTTTCGGGATGAGGGGGTAAAAACTGGGTGCTTATAATAGGCTAATTTTCGAGCAACATCGCGGACCCGCAAAAGCCCTAAACAAACAGACACGCACTGTGACTTAACTCGCGAAATGCCCCGTTTTGAAATGGGTGAACTTTTTTAAAGCCATGAATCTCAAAGGCACACATTCGTAAGTCAGCAAAGTGAAGATTTCACTGACCTTATAGAGCCAAATCTACCAACGGCAAAGAACTCCGATCAAATCCTAAATCCAGCAACAGCAAAGTAGGTGCTCCGTAGTGCTGTTACCCTCGACACCAAGGCTTTGGAGCTAGTATCAAAACTGTGAAACACTTCCTCACGGAGCTCCGTGGCTGCGTTCCAATCCGAAAAAATGCTTGCTTCGTCGTGTTCACTCGCCCTCAAATCGAGGGGGGAATCCCCAAAAAATCCCGGATGTAAGATGGCGTCCACTTGTAGGGTCGTTCCAATCCGATTTTGCGGAGGGAAGGGCGCATTTTCATTTGCTCAAGCCCTCGATTATCCTCCCTCCAACGAAGCCAACAACGAACATCCCTCCAAGCTTTGATATTGCCCAGAATGCCTTGCTCAGTCATTCTCCCTCGGTCAAAATTTCACGTCCGCCATTTATTTCAGATGGCAAAAGGAGGAATTGTGGTAGGGAAATTACCATACAATTTAAGAATTGTGTTTGAGTAGTGTGCAATCTATGACATAGTTATATGCAAATAGCGAAGTTTGGGGGTGAGGGGCATCGGTTTCGCTTTATTTTTAAGCATTTGAGACTTTACAAATAAAAATATAAAACATCCTTGGTCCCGACAGGATCACTTTCGGCGAGTGATTCGACTGTCGAATGTCTCTGCAGCTTATGGGTAGTTGTCAGTAGTTTAGGGTTGTCAGTGCGGTTTGCAATTTTGTGCAGCGTGCGAGTTTGTCATTGCGTATGATGGAGCTTGCAAGAAAGAGAAAGTTTTCACCCGTACGAGAATACTATGGTTTGATTTCACGGAATAAGGTCACTTAGTGAGGCTATTAGGCCAAATTGTTAGACTATTATATCATATTTTCAAACCTTTTCAAATAATTTCCAGTGCATATTAAATTCCTCAAGCTTCTCATTTTCTTATTAGGGGAAATGCTTATTATAATTTTTTTAACAAAAATACAAAGCTCTTTGTTTAACAAGCGCATTCACTGCCCTCTGTCCAGACCCCGAAAGAATCATTTAGTTTCGTTATTACATAATATGTAGTCAGAACACTTGATTTTACGTTGCATTTATTGATTTTGCCACCTTCACGCTGTAAGCTCATACTTGCCTATAATTTTCTAGGAATTGCAATTTGTATGAGTTTTCATTGACCAATAGGGGTATCTAGAGTGCATTCGAAACCTCAAGAATTGTAAACCAATAGTAGGTGTTTTCCGCAATCTGATTAGTTAATTACCCTTGTCGAATAGTGTTCGACATCCCTGAAATGGCAGGACCTTTTCACCTTCTCACGAATACATTAGCATGCAGAGGTGTATAATCCAGGGGTCAAAGTAAAAATCCTACCATGTTTTCATTCCAACCGTAAACTCCTGTCACCAGATTTGACTTGTTAGTTTTACCACCCAGCTGAAGAATAGTGTGGCTGCCAGGTCTTTTGTGGCTGGAACAATATCCTGGGATGGACTTTTACTTTCTGAACCTGGATTATACACCTCTAGGATGCCTCGTAGCCCAAGTCCAAGGTTCAACTCACGGGCGTCTTGCAGAAGTGCAGGCCGTCGAAAAGCACGAAATTTGCAATTGTATTCCGTCAAAGGCAGAAAAACTCTCAGAAAAACAGAAGGGGGAAAAAACCAACGTAATATTAACTGGAAATGAAACGCTCAGCACGACAGGTGCTACCAAGACGTATAGGACACGTGCCAACGTGAGACCATTCAACAAAGAAAATAACATTAGATTTTTTATTCGAAATCTGGTTGAAATGGTGGACGAAAATTGGGACATTTTATTATTAAACTTCCACCTGACGCTGTTAATGAAAATATATCTCCCAACATATGTAGTTGCGCTTAAAATAAAGATCTGATATCGAAATTTATATCCACCGTTGATTTTCTTCTCTCATCATTACTCATAGCTTGAAAATCCGACCTCAATTTACCGTTCCGTGCGTAACCAGTTGTGTCCATTGCAGTTACGTGCGGATCACAGTACATTTTTACCTTCAACGGGTAGTTTCGCATTTGCAGCATGCTTTATTGTCCCCCGTCGTCCGTCTGTCCGTGTGTCCATCCGGGAACAGTGTACTCGCAATAAACTTTTGACAGCTTTGATGGAGGATCACCAAATTCACACCACATATGCCTCTCGTGAAGGCCTTGCTCAAGTTAAATGATGAATGACCTTGACCTATTTTTCAAGGTCACTGAGCAAAAAGATGTGAGGAACATTGTACTCGCAATAACTTCTCAAAGCTTTGATGGAGGATCACAAAATTCAAACCACATACGCCTCTCATGAGGGCCTTGCTTAAATTCAATGATGATTGACCTTGACCTAGTTCTCAAGGTCACTGAGCAGAAACGTGAAGAACACTGTACTCGCAATAACTTTTGACAGCTTTGATGGAGGATCACCAAATTCACACCACATATGCCTCTTGTGAAGGCCTTGCTCAAGCTCAATGATGAGTGACCTTGACCTAGTTTTCAAGGTCACTGAGCAAAAAGATGTGAGGAACACTGTACTCGCAATAACTTTTGACAGCTTTGATGGAGGCCCACCAAATTCACACCACATATGCCTCTCGTGAAGGCTTTGCTCAAGTTCAATGATGAGTGACCTTGACCTAGTTTTCAAGGTCACTGAGCAAAAAGATGTGAGGAACACTGTACCCGCAATAACTTTTGACAGCCTTGATGGAGGCTCGCCGAATTCATATGACATTCTTATTGGTTTGTTAGGTAGATCTCAGCCATGGGCACAAAACTATGCCTTGGCGATGCATCCATCATCCACAACTCATGAAAATTGTAATCTCTCTCATGACCCATGGTTATATTTAGCTCATATCACAATGATCCATCCCTCATCCATCTCTCTGTTCAACCAATGACCAATGAGCTACAGTGCCATTGTACTTCACATTATTAGCCATACAGTGCACCACATTATTTTCAGCCATCAAAACAGTTTTTGCCACATGTTTCTGGTCACTTGTGCGATGGGGACACAAGGCCTTCAGGCCAGTAGGCCATTTTTATCAGTGAAACACTGCTCGATGTACATTTATATAACACGTAGGCAAAACACCTCCACCTTCAATTAACTTATTCGTTATTATCCGTTACGTGGGGAAATTCATTATTTTAAGTAGTTTTTTTTTTTTTGAAGTGGGACTATTACTTTATCTTCAGTTATTGAATTTTCACAAGCAAGACGGAAATGCACTGACAAAAGATCGATCTTTGAATAAAACAAATCGAGATTGAAAATTTCAATAAAAAAATCGATCTGAATTCGAAAATCGATTTTTTGAACCCAGCCGTAGTAAGGAGGGTTTGCATTTAAGAGACACGGCTCGCTTAAATGTGAAATTAAATTATATTTATTATTGTTTAACAGAATTTTGTTTTTATTCGGGCAAATGAACATAATATTCGGGCAAGTAGAATATGACCTGCACTTGCCCAATTGCTTTTGAAACCTTAGTGTCAATCCCTGAATGGGAAGGGACAGATGGACGGCCGGGCGGATGGAGCTGAATGCTATATCCCCCGCCCCTAATTCACCTTGACACCAAAGATGAATGGAATCGGTCAGACTGTTCTTGAGATATCATGTTGACAAGGTATTTACAAGTGGTCAAATAGTCGTAATGACCTTGAGAATAATGGCAAGGTCACGTAAATCCAGTGGGCTGTGAGCACTCCCCTAATACACCTTGGCACCAAAGGTGAATTGAATCAGTCAAACAGTTCTTGAGATATTGTGTTCACAACGAACGGGACATGACGGACGGACAGAGCTGAATACTTTGTCCCCCACTCCGCTCACAACCGTGGCAGCGGGGGAAAAAACCCACTTTAAGAGAATGTTGCAGGTATTTATGTGAACCTATTTCGCCAGTGTATTGGACCAGCAACTTATAACGCAAGTCTGATTAGTGTTCTGTTATGCTATTTTGAGCATTCATGACGCCCCCTACTAGTCGATTTGATTGAAACATTTGGGCTATGTTTCAGGTTCTTATGTGGATATATCCTGTGAGTTTTGTAATGATTGGGAAAACTAAACTACGAGTTTACTAAAAAACTACCTATGATTTATAGTCTGATTTGTGTTATACCAGGTTGTTTTGTATTTATGGCGCCCCCTATCAGTCAATCTAAATGAAATTTTCAGGGTATGTTTCAGGTAGTTATATGAATATATCTTGTGAGTTTTATGGCTATAGGACAAACAATTGCTGATTTATAGTCTGATTTGTGTTACGTCATGTTGTTTTGTTTTGCATTTATAGCGCCCTCTAGGGTTATTTGGATGAAATTTTCAGGGTATGTTTAAAGTACTAATATGAATATATCTTGTGAGTTTTATGGCTATAGGACGAGAAATTGCTGATTTATAGTCTGATTTGTGTCGTGCCATGCACAGTTTTTGCATGAATAGCGCCCCCTATGGATGGATTTGCATGAAACTGTCAAGGTATGATCCTGGTGCTTATATGGACATATTCTGCAAGTTTTGTGATGATTGGCCCAACGGTTATTGAATTTTGTCCATTTATGAGCTAAGCCACGCCCCTGCTGAAGTTCATTGGTCAATATCTTAAAAACAAAATGAGATTTCCACAAGCTTTAGGCAATCTATGATTGGCTTGGTCCAATGATGATCCACAGCAAATTTCAAAGGAATCAAACCTACGGCCTAGGAGGAGATGTCAAGAATGTGTTTTTTAAAAAACTCAAAATTCCGGAAAATCTAACATGGAGGTCCTTAGAAAGTTGTAGAGTTTGGACCAAGAAATATCTTTACCAAGTTTCATGTAAATAAGAATTTCGGCGTAGGAGCTATGACCTATAAAGTGAAAATCTGTTTTTCTTTAATTCTAGCGCCCCCATTAGGCCGATTGAGTTAAAAATGCCTTGGGATTTACACACAACTTCCAACAAATTTCAGATCTCTACCATTTACCATCTCCCGGGAATCAGCAAAAACATTTCTGAAGAAAAGAAATAATAAAAATAAATATAGCTGCAAGCGGCCATTCTGGGGTTCAAGGTAAGAAAGACCATTAGGAGTTGAAAGCTTTAACAGCTTAATTAACAAGTGTTGCTGCGAAACGTGGCCATGTCCCCCACCAGGTGACGGAAATCGACTGGGGTTGGCGTATCACACAAATACATATTGAAGCCAAAGATGAATAAGATCGGTCAAAGTGTTCTTGAGATTTTGCTTTCTCAACAAACGGGACGTGACGGACGGATGGCTGGACTGAAGGAGCTGGATACCATATCCCCCGGCCATAATACACCTAGACACCAAAGATGAATGGAATCAGTCAAATCGTTCTTGAGATATAACGTTCACAACAAATGGGACATGACGGACAGATGGACAAACAGAGCTTAATACTATGTCACCCGCCCCTAACGCACCTTGAGACCAAAGATGAATGGAATCGGTCAATTCGTTCTTGAGATATCGCGTTCACAACAAATGGGACGGGACGGACGAATGGCCGGACGGATGGAGCTGAATACTATGTCACCTGCCCCTTATACACCTGGAATCCAAAGATGAATAGAATCGGTCAAACCGTTCTTGAGATATTGCGTTCGCAACAAACAGGACATGATGGACAGACGGCGAAACAGATGGAGCTGAATACTGTCTCCTGCCCTGAATACACCTTCACACCAAAGATGACTGGAATCGGTCAAACCGTTCTTGAGATCTCGCGTTCACAACAAATGGGACATGACAGGCAGACGGAGAGCCGGAGCTGAATATTCTGTCCCCCGCCCCTAATACACCTTGAGTTCAAAGATGAATGGAATCGGTCAAACCGTTCTTGAGATATTGTGTTCACAACAAACGGGACATGTCGGACAGACAGACAGAAAGCCGGAGCTGAATACTATGACCCCCGCCCCTAAAACACCTTGAGTCCGAAGATGAATGGAATCGGTCAAACCGTTCTTGAGATATTGCATTCAAAACAAACGGGGCGGACGGACAGACGGCCGGACGGCTGGAGATGAATACCATGTCCCCCGCCCCTAATACACCTCGAGATTCTGCTCTAGACCTGCTCAGCTTCAGCAGCTCCAGAGACCTCACAGTCTCTCATCTCTGCTCGCCTGAGCTAAACTATGCCCTGTCCAGCACTCCCCTGGATTCTGCTTTAGACCTGCTCAGCTCCAGCAGCTCAAGACATCCAACAGCCTGTCATCCTGTAGCCCTGCTCACCTGAGCTGAACCATGCCCTGCCCAGCACTGCTCTAGACCTGCTCAGATCCAGTGACCTCAGTCTCTCACCCTGTAGCCCTGCTCACCTGAGCTGGACCATTCCCTGTCCAGCACTCTCATAGGATTCTGCTCTAGACCTGCTCAGCTCCAGAGACCACACAACCTCTCATCCTGTAGTTCTGCTCATGTGAGCTGAACCATGCCCGGCCCAGCACTGCCCTGGATTCTGCTCGAGACCTGCTCACCTCCAGCAGCTCCAGAGATCTCACAGCCTCTAATCCTGTGGCCCTGCTCGCCTGACCAGAACCAAGCCCTGCCCAGCACTGCCCTCCATTCAGCTCTAGACCTGCTCAGTTCGAGCAGCTCCAGAGACCTCAGAGCCTCTCATCCTGTAGCCCTGCTCACCTGGGCAGAACCATGCCTTACCCAGAACTGCCCTGGATTCTGCTCCAGCCCTGCTCAGCTCCAGAGACCACACAGACTCTCATCCTGTAGCTCTACTCACCTGAGCTGAGCCATGCCCTGACCAGCACTCCCCTGGATTCTGCTCTAGACCTGCTCAGCTTCAGCATCTCCAGAGACCTCACAGACTCTCATCCTGTAGCTCTACTCACCCGAGTTGAACCATGCCCTGCCCTGCCCAGAACTGCCCTGGATTCTGCTCTAGACCCACTCAGCTCCAGACACCTCACAGCCTGTCATCCAGTAGCCCTACTCACCTGATCTGAACCATGCCCTGTCCAGCACTCCCCTGGATTCTACTCAAGACCTGCTCAGTGTTATGTGCATTGTTAACTTGGTCCTCCCCAGATTGAAAGGACTCAGCTTTATTATATATTCTGATTCTTGAGAGAATAATGGACAAAACAAAATTTGGACTTGTGGGATTTTAGGCACATATTCAGGGTAACTGGGCTTACAATTTGTGACAATCCTTAAACAAAATTTCATCTCTGAATAAAACCACTGCATTGTGACAAAAAAGAGTTTATTAGGAGCACTATCATAGAACATACAAGGGCACGTACCACACAACTGCACAAACAGAATGTTAACAGAACCCAAACTTACATTCAAAGTGCTTTCCCATTCTAAACAATCCCTTTACAGAACAAAGGTATCTAGAGCCGACAGCATGAAAAGAATGTGGGTCTAGCATGTCTAGTGAGGCTTCGAAAGAGGTGAGCCTGCAGTGTTTGATATACACTCAGGTGCACGCTTTGTAATGGACCAGGCTTTAAATGATGGGCACTTGGAATTTTCTTCCAATTATGTTTTACTTTCATTCCTCCTCTTTTGAGGGTGAATCTCATAATTTTGGTCAAGCTCTTGACCCTCTACTCCTGCTTCAGCCATTTTGAAAGTAGTGACATCTAATGGATATTCGGACAATGAGTTATAAAATCCACGCAAGTGCAGGACTTGCTGGGTTTTAGAGCAGAGTCGTGCCTGTACTGGATTAGTGGGCACTTAGCCCTCAGTAATGCCTTTAACTGCCAATTATGCAAAATGGGGATATGACTTGTGGTGTTATAGTGTTCAGAAGAAATCCCAGGTCAAACTTGATATGGAAATGGTCTTAACTCAATTTCACCAAATGTGTGATTTATGGGGTTTTAGCAATCAGTGCTTCAATTATGAATTAATGCGTCATTTACCCTGGCATGCATTATGTCACATTTTTTGCAGGCAGTAAATAACATAATGAAGGGGGGAAAAATATGAAATCTACAGCATTTATAACATTAGGGAAATACTGTGAAATTGTCTACACTCTATACTTTGATGTGGATGTAGCCCGAGGGTCTTCATCTCTGGCAGAAACACCAGGCTGGCAGAATCTGGACATGGCTGGGTGTGGATGTATGGTCTCCAGGTGATGAGGACAGTCGGCTGAACATCATTCTTGGGTCCTTCACCAGACAGTGTGGAGCAGCTGACTTAAGGTTCAGCTCCTGATTTATCAGAGAAAAACAAAATTAACACTTCATTTGTGGTCATAAGCAATGCTTTATTATAACCAGAATTTCACATTATAGCTCTAAAGAGCCAGTGTCAATCCAGAGGTAATGCTGTTCCACTGATGTAATCAGACCACATTTCACATCATAAAGGTGTTTATGTAGCAAATTTATGAAGTAATACAAGCAAGCTGGACAATAATTACTCAGCCACAAGTCCCTGAGCCTACAGAATTCTGCTCAGCTTCAACCCCACACGGAAAGAACCTACATGTGACATACATGAAATTGGCCGTTTTCATATAATCTGCTCAAAAAAAATAAAGGGAACACTTAAACAACACAATGTAACTCCAACCACACTTCTGTGAAATCAAACTGTCCACTTTGGAAGCAACACTGATTGACAATCAATTTCACATGCTGTTGTGCAAATGGAATCGATAACAGGTGGAAATTATAGGCAATTAGCAAGACACCCCCAATAAAGGAGTGGTTCTACAGGTGGTGACCACAGACCACTTCTCAGTTCCTATGCTTTCTGGCTGATGTTTTGGTCACTTTTGAATGCTGGCAGTGCTTTCACTCAAGTGGTAGCATTAGACGGACTCTACAACCCACACAAGTGGCTCAGGTAGTGCAGCTTATCCAGGACGGCACGTCAATGCAAGCTGTGGCAAGAAGGTTTGCTGTGTCTGTCAGTGTAGTGTCCAGAGCATGGAGGCGCTACCAGGAGACAGGCCAGTACGTCAGGAGACATGGAGGAGGTCGTAGGAGGGCAACAACCCAGCAGCAGAACCACCACCTCCGCCTATGCGCAAGGAGGAACAGGAGGAGCACTGCCAGAGCCCTGCAAAAGACCTCCAGCAGGCCACAAATGTGCATTGTCTGCTCAAACGGTCAGAAACAGACTCCATGAAGATGGTATGAGGGCCCAACGTCCACAGGTGGGGGTTGTGCTTACAGCCACACACCGTGCAGGACGTTTTTCGCATTTCGCAGGACGCATTTTCCAGAGAACAGCAAGATTGGCAAAATCGCCACTGGTGCCATGTGCTCTTTACAGATGAAAGCAGGTTCACACTGAGCACATGTGAAAGACTTGACAGACTCTGGAGAGGCAGTGGAGAACATTCTGCTGCCTGCAACATCCTCCAGCATTACCGGTTTGGCAGTGGGTCAGTAATGGCGTGGAGTGGCATTTCTTTGGGGGGCCGCACAGCCCTCCATGTGCTCGCCAGAGGTAGCCTGACTGCCATTAGGTACCGAGATGAGATCCTCAGACCCCTAGGGTCTATGCTGGTTGACCCTGGGTTCCTCCTAATGCAAGACAATGCTAGACCTCATGTGGCCGTAGTGTCAGCAGTTCCTGCAAGACAAAGACATTGATGCAATGGATTGGCCCGCCCGTTCCCCAGACCCGAATCAAATTGAGCACATCTGGGACCTCATGTCTCGCTCCATCCACCAATGCCACATTGTACCAGACTGTCCAGGAGTTGGCAGATGCTTTAGTCCAGGTCTGGGAGGAGATCCCTTAGGAGACCATCTGCCACCTCATCAGGAACATGCCCAGGCTTTATAGGGAGGTCATTCAGGCACGTGGAGGCCACACACACACCACTGAGCCTAATTTTTGACTTGTTTTAAGGACATTACATCAAAGTGTGTGTGTGCGCGTGTGCGTGCGTGTGTGCATGTGTGTGTGCGTGTGCGTGTGCGTGTGCGTGTGCGTGTGTGTGTGTGTGTGTGTGTGTGTGTGTGTGTGTGTGTGTGTGTAAGAACAAAGTATTTAATAAGAACATTTCATTCATTCAGACCTAGGATGTTATTTTGGTGTTCCCTTTATTTTTTTTTTTTGAGCAGCGTATTATACAAAACCAGTGAAGTTGGCACGTTATGTAAATCGTAGATAAATACAGAATACAATGATCTGCAAATCCTTTTCAACTTATATTCAATTGAATACACTGCAAAGACAAGATGTTTAATGTTCAAACTGAGAAACTTTTTTTTTTTTTTTTTTGCAAATAATCATTAACTTAGAATTTAAAGGCAGCAACACGTTGCAAAAAAGTTGGCACGGGGGCCTTTTGACCTCTGTGTTACATGGGCTGTCTCTGTGCAAGGACATTTCGATGTTCTTTTATACGCTTCTGACAACACGATGATCTGAGATGTACCATTTACTCACTCTGTGTTAACAGTCATAAATGCGCTGTGATGTTTCGCGGAGACTGCGTTTTGTAGCAAACAAATGTTCAGGCTCTCCCATCACACATTTGTAGGAGCCTGAGGGACTGTCACAATACGTAACGTTCGTCGGCGCTCGCTCTCCAACATTTGTTCGTCATCAGGGAGAACAGAACAGGTACCCTCGCATCCCTGCTCTGCTCTCTTTTTGAGTAGGTACAATGCGTAACTTTTGTCCAGCTCGATCAGAGCAGCAGGTACTGTTATGGCCCCAATTTGTCATGATCTATCGGACAGGAAGGGATGACAGACAAAATTGTAAAACTTTAACAGACTTAATAAAACAAAGAATGACCAAGATTGAAAATATATACTGAGTACAAATGAAAATGCACCACGAGAAAAAAGTCAATATTTAAGTTCAAATGAACTTCAATATAATTTTTATACAACAACAACACTACAGTGATGTCACCCGACATGCCAGGTGCAAGAAATGCGAGAATTTCAAGTTAACTGTAATGCTACACAATTTTTTTGCAAAAACGCAACATCTTGCACGCACACCACGGGAAAAATGAATTTCACTCTGAATTTGTGCACACATTGCCTTTAAAAGCATGTGAATCCAAATAAATTTCACTTCTTCACTGACACTTGTGAAACGTCGACACTATGCCGTGACTTACAGCCCCTGAACGGGAACGTGCCATAGGCATGCTTCAAATTGGCGCCAGCACCAGGGAAATTGCCAGACGACTACACTGCGCACACACAACGATCGCAAGACTCCATCAAAGGTTTCTGCAAACGGGGAGCACTCGGGACTGTCCTCGACCGGGTCAACAACATGTGACAACGGCACGTCAGGTCCGTCAGATCGTACGGGATCATGTTCGAGACCGAACACTGCCAGCGAGAAGAACAGCTGCTCAAGTCCAAGGACGAGGTGGATTCATTCACTCCAACACCGTACGGAACAGTCTGCAAGCTGCAGGCCTGCGTGCACGACGTCCTTATTTCGGCCCCATATTGACGGATCGTCACCGAAACCAGCGTCTACAGTGGGCAAACAGGCACCAGAATTGGCGACTACGACAATGGCACGGTGTCATCTTTTCTGATGAGTCACGATTTCACTTAAGGAACGCAGATGGCCGTATACGCGTTTGGCTAAGACGTGGTGAAGGTTATAACGCCGATTGTGTCGTTCAAACGGACCGTTGGGGTGGTGGCAGCGTTATGGCGTGGGGTGGAATAAGCTACCGTCACAGAACCCCTCTCCATATCTGCAGAGGAAGGGTGAACGGCGTCTACTACCGGGACCAGGTGCTGCAGAACCATGTCGTGCCGTTCTTCAACCAACACCACGATGTCCACACGTTCCAACAGGACAACGCTAGGGCACACGTGTCCATGCAGTGCCTTGCACAGCAGAACATCCCTGTGCTTCAGTGGCCAGCTCTGTCACCTGACCTCTCCCCTATCGAGCACTTATGGGATAAAATTGGACGACGTCATTCACGTCGACGCCAGATGGACAACATATGAGAACTTGAGGTTGCCCTTGTTCAGGAGTGAAATGCTATCCCTCAGAACACTATCCAGAGACTGATCAACTCCATGCGACGACGATGCACCGCATGTGTCAATGCAAATGGCGGTCACACCCGTTATTGACTTTCCTGTTTGACCCCTACATCAGTTAAACCTCTCTCGATTATTAACATTATCTTGAATGAAATTGAATGATGTTTACGCGTCTTCTTAAATCATTCATTATCTCAAATGCATCATACATATACTTCACATATCAATCCGTGGAGCTATTCCAGATTTTGCGAGTGGTGCGTTTTCATATGGACTGAGTAAAGAAAAAAATAGGCATGCAATGCACGGAATACCCCTCAGCCCCATGTCGAAGTTTTTGGAGACGCCTGCCCAACCGCACGAAGGATAGCAATACCCCGTCAGCCTTGAGGGCTGAGGGGTAAAAATGACATATTTACAGTCCCTTGGTACTTGAGATGGGGTTGCTTTGTTGCAATGTCTCGGGACAGGAAAATGCTCCAACACAGGTAAAAACACACAAAACGAGCTTCACAGGTCTTAAAGAGTGACAGGTCTGGTCAAATGTATCCTTCCACTATTTCTCCTTGCAATTTCTCCTACTACTTTACTCTCTCAATTTTTCTCCTTATATACTCTTTTCCAGCCCCCTCCCACCTTCCAGACTTTTTTCAATTCTCTGGGACTTTCCCCTCAGAGACATGCCCAGGACATGCCCAAAAACCTAGCTCCAAACTGGGCTTAATAAAAAAAAGTCAATACTGCCATCTAGTGGCTTTTTTTTCCACATTACAGTACATAATGCAAATGTGGAGACTGTTCGATCTAATCCATTCATTACCACATAGGTTATCCCAGTTGGATAATCCACCGTCTCTCGAACGCAAGAACTCCGGTTAGCGTCCCAGCTGAAAACACTGCATCAGATTCTTTCACTAAGTGGGTGTAGCTAGCGCAGTTATGTTGAGAATTTATTTGATTCCTGCACTCCAGGTGTAAGTTGAGTGTGAGGATGAATGCTTTGCTGGTGTCACAGTGGGGCATTGACTTCACAAAACAGAACGTAGGTTGCGTATTGTAACCCCAGATTCGTAGCTCCATCATCTTAAGCTAATGGAAAAGCTGTTTGTTTGGAAGCCAAATCAAATTTGATATACAATGGATCGAGTCTGTCGTCTAGAAATGTCGGCTGTAGACTCTGGTGTGATTCGTATTGGTGAAATTGTCGTGTCATTTCTTAATCATCCACCTGTCTTTGGGAAACATGAGGAAATTAAGGAAATATTTAAACTTAGCCGAAGCTGTACATTGCGGCACACAGCAGTAGTGTCCTGAAGTGCTGCCCTCGCGTCTTTGAAAAGACAGTTTCACGCATTTTGAGGTCACGACATAACAATGATACACAAATCGTAATAAAATACACAAAGAGACTAAATAAAATGTTTTGAAAATTAATTTGTTTAGGCGACAATGACTAGCATTCCTATACTCACACAGGATTCAATGCTTGGCGGAAGTTATCAAGCAAACTAACACTTGACCGGAAAATACATAATGAGCTGCCGTGCATAGAGCCTATTGAATTTCGGTGCAGATGAAGCGTGTGGCAAAATTATGGAGTTAAATTACTGCCAAAACCTTGTATACAAACCGAACATGTTTTACAAATGCACCACGATTCACAAACAAATACAATGTGATTTGCAAATATAAAAATGATTCACGTGCAAACAAAGTGTGGTTTGCAAATATAAAAACGATTTGCAAACAAATGCAGTGTGATTTGCAAATATAAAAACGATTTGCAAACAAATACAGAGTGGTTTGCAAATACAAAACACCATTAACAAACGAATGTTTTCAGTTTTACAAATACAAAACGTACCGATTACAAGTATACGACGAGAACCATTTCCTACAAGTACAAATCACTTTTGGCAGTTTTCTACCGCTGACATGGCGTAAAGGATTTTCTCACAAATGTCCTCACTGTTATTGTCCCTGTTAAACAGCAGGTGGGGCTATGACTCAATATCCTAGATCTCTACACCGTGAAGTTGAACAGAATAGAGAACGGCCGCCAGCGACAACCGTGGACATGAGGATGATGGCTGAGGCTAAATAAAAACGCAGTGTCTTCGTGTTTGAAATAATTCCGTGTCCGACAGTGGGATGGTGTCAATATAACTACGTGTCCGACAGTGGATTATTGTTTTTAATCTCATGAAGTCTACTGAATCTTTTAGATAGCCTATTAAACGTGAATGTTTGATCAGATGGCTCAGTTCTTCAAGATGGGTACCCAATCAATGTTTCTGTTTAAGCTCTGCTCAATAAAGTGTTCTGATTGATAGTGATATATTTTTATTTTCCATTTCGTTATAAATCTGGGCCCGTATTCACAAAGCATCTTATCTTAGCGCTAGGAGTACTCCTAAGTCGCGCTAAAACATTTATGATAAAACAATCTTAAAATTCACAAAACCGCTGAGAGCAACTTTTAGTGAAGAAAATTGGTAACTCCTAGAATAGGGGTAGCTCTGAGATAGGCGGGAGTAATCTCCGTTGCTATGGCTGATGTCAATTCTCATGCACAAGTCTTGGAACAATGAGCACGGTGATTGGTTGTTTGGTGGCAGGGCAACCCATTGAAAAAAATATCCCACATACAACCCATGGAGGAAAAAATGAGAAAATAGTCCAAGGGACTGGTCTGTCCAAAAAAATAATGGCAGTTGTTACGGGTTCGGCAGTTTTCAAATGCATTTCAAAGTAGAGAGGTACGACAATCCCCTTTTTAAACACTGCCCTAACTCTAAGCCTAACCTTAGCTTTAACATTGTGCACAGTCCCCACATATCACGCTCTAGGCAAATAAACGTACATAGGAAAGAGATAATTGTAAAAACATTAATAGCATTAAACAAGTTATTAATGAAACGCGTCACTTGCCCCAATAGCTACTTGTTACCCGATGAGAATGAGAATATGTTGCGATCATTTAAATGTCGAGCCGTTCAAGTTTGTTTGCCCTAAACTGTCATGGATGTAAGTTCAAAAATGACGCGAAAGCCCAGCTGGAGCCAAGACCAGTTACTGCTGCTGGGCCAGTTGGTGCTGGAGCGAAAGCATGTAACCTAATCAGAGGGAAAATTGGCTCGGGGGTGAACAGCAAATCCAAGCGGTATGCGTGGGATAATATCAGCCAACAGATCGTTGCAGCGTTACCCTCGGTGTCTCGGATGGCTAAAAGTTGCTCTCAGCGGTTTTGTGAATTACTTTTCAGATTTTACTCCTACATAAAATGGTTTAGCGTGAATGAGGAGTACTCCTAGCGCTAAGATAAGATGCTTTGTGAATACGGGCCCAGATTTATAATGAAATGGAAAATAAAAATATATCACTATCAATCAGAACACTTTATTGAGCAGAGCTTAAACAGAAACATCGACTGGGTACCCATCTTGAAGAACTGAGCCATCTGATCAAACATTCACGTTTAATAGGCTATCTAAAAGATTCAGTAGACTTCATGAGATTAAAAACAATAATCCACTGTCGGACACGGAGTTATATTGACACCATCCCACTGTCGGACACGGAGTTATTTCGAACACGAAGACACTGCGTTTTTATTTAGCCTCAGCCATCATCCTCATGTCCACAGTTGTCGCTGGCGGTCGTTCTCTATTCTGTTCAACTTCACGGTGTAGAGATCTAGGATATTGAGTCATAGCCCCACCTGCTGTTTAACAGGGACAATAACAGTGAGGACATTTGTGAGAAAATCTTTTACGCCATGTCAGCGGTAGAAAACTGCCAAAAGTGATTTGTACTTGTAGGAAATGGTTCTCGTCGTATACTTGTAATCGGTACGTTTTGTATTTGTAAAACTGAAAACATTCGTTTGTTAATGGTGTTTTGCATTTGCAAACCACTCTGTATTTGTTTGCAAATCGTTTTTATATTTGCAAATCACACCTTGTTTGTACGTGAATCGTTTTTATATTTGCAAATCTCACTGTATTTGTTTGCAAATCGTTTTTATATTTGTAAACCACACTTTGTTTGCACGTGAATCATTTTTATATTTGCAAATCACATTGTATTTGTTTGTGAATCGTGGTGCATTTGTAAAACATGTTCGGTTTGTATACAAGGTTTTGGCAGCAATTTAACTCCATACAAAATGCCATTCAACACACAGGGCGCTGTTGTACTTCAAAACCTTAAACACACAAAAGGATGTGAGAATTTCATTGTCACTTTGCAAGTTGAATTGTCAATTGCCAAATGCATTTTCAAATTGCATAATGCAATCAAATATTGAATTGCTATTTGCCAAATGAATTTCCATTTGAGTAAAGGTGCAAGAATGCCATGGCAATTTGACATTTGATTAATTCAATTTTCATTCCTGATTGTCATTGACATTGTCATAACTGTATTGAAGATTGCATTTCCACTTTGTACATTAAATTGTCAATTGCCAAATATATTTTAAAATTACTTGACGAAAATAAATATTGAATTGCCATTTTGCCAAATGAATTCCCATTTGAATAAAGATGCACATATGCTTCCTTACATTAGCGTTTACTTGCGATCACATCAGGTCATGTCAGTTTGGTGGATGGAATTGGGTTACGACCGATAGCAAACTTGATTTACCATTAGTTGGAATTGCCGATATTTCTCGTACGAAACCTTTTAATATCTTGGAAAAGGCCATTTTTATTTCTCTCCACTGCGGACACCTCAGTTGTTAAGCCATCATCGCAAGCGTACCCATTTCCAATGAGAAATATGAGACGTCTGGACTTTTTAAACTGGCATTTATATGGGCGTCCAAGCTGAGTCATACCACTCTAATGTGGCGACCATGAACACGTATACATCACAACAGACCGGAATAGTGCGTCCGGCATCGCCTGCCAATAATTTGCCCCTCTTGAAACACAGTAGTTTGAACAACTTTGAGATACGACTTCCGACGTGTTTTTTTTTCTTTAAGACATGAGAAGGTACGCACTTTTAATCCTCACTGATAAAGAATGATTGCCAGTTGAAACATATTTATCTGCAATAATGATTCAAACATGGGCTCTTCAATTTTGCTAATTTAAATTCAAACGGCGACCTTTTATCGAACAGGCAGTGTATATTCGGGGTAAGGCATGACAAGAAGGTATTTTACAGTGCAGAAAACAAGCGAACACCGTTGGAAGCAGAAGTTAAATCGTGTTATTGGCATCAACAAGAGAAGCAAGTCAGGATAAACAAGTCGACATGGTCAACAACATCCCCCGCCAATCGTGTGCTTCTTACTTTCGAACTCCATCAAGGCCTTTATGGTCTGAAGCTATGCACCAAATTTGGTTACTGTATCTGTAGTAGTTTCTGAGTAAAGCTGTCCCCTTTATCTCGGACGGACAGATGGAGGTCAAACCTATATCCCCCTCCCTCTTCGTGTTGGTGGGGGATAAAAACTACAAGGCAGGCTTTGGCAGCATGGTTCTGAACTTTCAAACTTGATCAAGGTATTCATGTTCCAGAACTACACACCAACATTGGTTTGCCAACCTGAAACAGTTTTTGAGAACATGGGTCCTTTTTTCGCCAGTTTCGGAGGGACAGATGGATGGATGGACAAACTGAGATTAAATCTATATCCTGGTCCACTTTGTGGCAGCGGATAATAATTCCTGTGTAAAAGTGGCCCCTTTAAAAAAATCATGCACTAAGTTGAAGAAACGACACAAGGGCAATAACTCCATAGAAAATGGTGGCAAGATACCGGTTTTCGAACTTGACCCGGGTAATCATGTCACAAAGCTACACACCAAATTTGGTAATCCAATCCATAATAGTTTCTGAGAAAACCCGTCCCCTTTGAACATACCATGCACTTAGACAAACGAGACAAGGGCAATAACTCTGTATAAAATGGAGGTACGGATCTGGTTTTCGAACCTGAACTGGGTAATCATGTCATAAAGCTACACACCAAATTTGGTAATCCTAGCTACAATAGTTTTTGTGTAAATGTGTCCCCATTTCAGACGGAAGGACGGACGGAGGTCAAACCTATATAATAAACCGTGCAGCTCCACAACTCAAATGTGAATTACATAATGACGTGCTTTCAGGCTTAGGTAGGCTACTGCCTTACTAACAACAAAAGGACGTCGTGGTAAGAGAGTAGTCATTTCAAAACTGCCGTTAACTGTTAAAATTAAATTAAATTAAAGGAAATTAAAATTAAAGGAAAAAGTCTAACCCCGATCGATAAAAACTTAAATACACTGAAGAAAAATATAAACAGTTTACATTCAGCTGCACAGCCACCACTCTGGTGGACATCCCTGCATCCAGCATGCCAATGGCAGGTTCCTGCATGACCTGAGACATGATGACTTTTGACAAAATTTGACATTTTGAGGTGGCCTTTTATTGTCCCCAGTATAAGGAGGATCTGGGTACTGCTCATTCTGTCTGATCATCATCTGGAAATGCCACACCCATGTACTGAGTGAAATCACTTAATCACTGAGCAAATGCTCACTGACAGAGAGATGGATTAAAAAATGATACACAAATCAAGAGAAATATCCCTATTGTACAAGTAAAAGTCAGCAAATGCTCACGGAGTTGTGGCATCTTGTGGCACTCCATGTGGCATCAATATTTGACATGGGGCGTTTATACTTTTGTTCAGTGTACTTCAATCACATTGCTATGCTGAATGCAACGTTAACCTTTATCAAGGAGAGAAATTTCCAAGCAGGGTGAAGATTGGTGTTAGCCACAAATTTCCTGAGTGCAGCAGTCATGAAAGTGATGAACAACTCCTGATACTTTCCGTAATACTACCGGTTATGCGTTTTACTGCCCTCTACTGTTCCAGTGAAAAACGTCAGAACTGGAGAGGCTGTAACAGCCCATTGTGCGCTTTATCATTTTTAAGACAGAAGTAAAAGCAATACATAAATTCATTACTCGGGCCCAGAGGTGGTTCTAGAACCTGGAATTGGGGGGGCGCAGACACGTCCCTTTATGACAATTAGTCCCGGCTAGTTCTCAATCATTTTCCTTTACTGACGCATTTTCCAATTATCCTAATTGGCAACTGAAGTCAGAGTTTCTCTCCACATGTGATCAGACAGCGATGAAATCATGGGCTAAGTTCAGTAAAGTGGCGGAACAAGAACTGAGAATTGGGGTGCACAAAACATCCGTTTGAAGCAGTTATTAATCCTGACCTGTTCCCAGTCATTTTCATGATTATGAAAAGGTTCACTCCGAGAGCACTCCACAGATAACAGGTGCTGCTTGTTCTCCCCGATAAGGTAAGAAGACAATCATTCATCTGGACGAGTATTTGCTGTATTTAAATCAACTCACGCAAATTGCTTAAGCAGCACGCTGCCTATTTAACTGCCTATTTTTTTTTTTTAATCAACCGACACAATACCGAGTGAAAGGCGATATTTCATTGGAATGCGGACCGGTACAATCAACGCGAAGCAATGGCCTATTAATAAGTTAATTATTTTTCTGAACTAAATTAAGCCCATGATTTTGTCGCTGTTCGATCGTATATGGAGAGAAACCGTGTATTCAGTAGCAAATTACAATAATTTGAAAATGCCCCAGTAAAGGAAAATGATTGAGAACAAGCCAGGACTAATTGTCAAAAAAGGGACGTGTCTGTGCCTCCCCAGTTCCCGGTTCTAGAACCGCCACTGCTTGGGCCGGTAGGTCACGAGTCTAAGTTTCGGCTCCGTTCTTCGTTTTTTTTGTTTTTTTTCCCTCGCAGTCGCGATTGTCCTCATGTGCACGCGCAGTTTCGCGATTGGCCCAGGCCTCGACCTGACCCAAGTGCAGGCTCTGAGGAGCCTCTTGATCATGTCTGTGTGTGTGTGTGTGTCTGTCACTCTGTCTGTCAGCCCGTGGCTGGGGCCAGGTCTGCTATCTCTGATTGCCTTGTTCAAATATGCAGGTGTCAACATTGTGCAGCTTGAGTTTTATTTATTTAGGCAGATAAGCATATTACATTGAATGGAAATCATGAATATCACAGCTAATCGATAATACACATGGCATGATCTCCTGAATAAATTTACTCAGTCATTTAAGTTTGGTCTTAAAAGCAAAACTCTTCTCACAGAGCTTGTATTTGTAGGTCATGCCCATAGAGATAGGTAATAAAACCAGAGAGAACGAGGAAGTACCTTTGCTTCAGCCAGTTAGTATGTTAGCTTCCTGCTTCCGCGTTTCCCAAGGATGCTATTTTGTGGCCAAAGACGCGCGATCTCCATAGACACCAATTGAAAAGTGCGCATTTTTTTCTTGCCAAATAAAGTGAAAACAGAAGATAATGTATTCAGTAATCCTTCATTATTTTGCTCTTTGTCTGACGCAACTGTTCGATGTTTTCAAGAGGGCATGCAAAATAACAGCTGCTACTCAGAGCTTGATGACAGCTCGTGCACGAGTTTGGCTGTCCACCTGTTGCTCTGACTGCAGCAGTTCAGCCAATGAGTATATAGTGCGTGCGCGTCCAAGATCAACGGCGCTGCTCATTTCCCCTCGAACACATTTGCTAATCCGCACAGACGACACTTTCTTGGCCATTTATGCTCTGTAATCAGATTGGCAATCTTATGAAATGGTGCCAGAAATAAGCACCCATGGAACGCTATTTTTATATATGGCGTCGGTCAATTCCATACTTCCTGGGCTGAAGTAGCTAGCCTAGCATCTCCCATTGAAAGTAATCGGGGTGGGACTTCCTCGCTCTCTCCAGTTCCATTATATTACCTCCATGGTCATGCCAGAAGTGACAGAGGTAAGGAAGAACTCTCTAACCCCAGGAAAGAAAAAAAAAAGTTTGCAGAAGAAATCGAAGGCCTGTGACAGGAGGCCTGCATGAGTTATCTTGTGGGATTTCAAATACCATTTCTTTGTTAAACGCTTGTGCAATGGTGACATTTGTAGGGCTTTTCACCTGGATGAATTCCCTGGTGGGGTTTGAAATCATATTTCTTTAAAAAACTCTTCTCACGCTGATCACATTTGTAGGGTTTTTCACTTTTTAAATTTTCCTTATTCTCTTCTTATTTTGAGTGATGAGCCCCTTTCCTGGGGTCTATAGTTACACCCTAAACATTGTTGGCATTGTATCCAACGGCTCTTTCAAGATGATTGCCGTTCCTTTGATTGCAGATATCTGTACTTCCTGGGTACTTGGACAACCAGGGACGGCCTCCATGTATTTCTTCAGGTTTTTCTTCAAAAGCCCCGTTGCACTGGAATTATATCAATTTCCTTCAATTACCAAGTTGTTTTTAGGTCATTTTTCAAGTCTTGGTATTTTGTCATCTATTCTCTTTCTGCTGTATTTAGTCCATAATCAATAGGGACAGTGACATCTATAATTTTGGCACTTTTCTTCTGCCTATTCCAGATGATAATGTCCAGTTTTATCGCACCTCCCTCTATGAACCTTCCAGCTGGAATCACTTTGTCATAGAAGATTCTTACTTTCCCACTGGAAACCACTGGTGCTGGTTCATGTTCCCATATTTTTTCCTTTACCTGTATGAATTCTCTGGTGGTATTTTAAAGCAGATTTCCATAAAAAGTTCTGCTCACACTGATCACATTTGTAGGGCTTTTCACCCGTATGAATTCTCTGGTGGGATTTGAAATCATGTTTCCATAAAAAGCTTTTCTCACACTGATCACATTTGTAGGGCTTTTCACCTGTATGAATTCTCTGGTGGGATTTTAATACAGATTTCTGAGAAAAGCTCTTCTCACACTGATCACATTTGTAGGGCTTTTCTCCTATATGAATTCTTTGGTGGGATTTTAATACAGATTTCCATAAAAAGCTATTCTCACACTGATCACATTTGAGGAGCATTTCACCCGCATGAATTCTCTGGTGGGAATTTAAATGGCTTTTGTGAATAAAACTCCTCTCACACTGATCACATTTGTAGAGCTTTTCACCCGTATGAATTCTCTTGTGGGAATTTAAATGGCTTTTCTGAATAAAACTCTTCTCGCACTGATCACATTTGTACGGCTTTTCACCTGTATGAATTCTCTGGTGGGATTTGAAATCAGATTTCCATAAAAAGCTCTTCTGACACAGATCACATTTGTAGGGCTTTTCACCTGTATGAATTCTCAGGTGGGAATTTAAATGGCTTTTCTGAGAAAAACTCTTCTCACACTGGTCACATTTGTAGGGCTTTTCACCTGTATGAATTCTCAGGTGGGAATTTAAATGGCCTTTCTGAGAAAAGCTCTTCTCACACTGATTACATTTGTGGAGCTTTTCACCTGTATGAAATCTCTGGTGGGAATTTAAATGGCATTTCTGAGAAAAGCTTTTCTCACAGTGATCACATTTGTAGGGCTTTTCACCAGTATGAATTCTCAGGTGGGAATTTAAATACGATTTCAGAGAAAAACTCTTCTCGCACTGATCACATTTGTAAGGCTTTACACCTGTATGAACTCTCCGGTGGGAATTTAAATACGATTTCAGAGAAAAACTCTTCTTGCACTGATCACATTTGTAGGGCTGTTCATCTGCATGTATTCTTGGTAGGTCATTTAAATGAGATTTTTTCTTAAAACACTTCTCATGCTGAGAGCAGGGCTGTGTTATTTCCATTATATCTATTCCCACACCTAGGATTAATTCCGACTCTTTTTTCCCTGATTTTCTGTCATTTGCGTTGGGCTCTCCTGCACACTGCCATGGTTCTCTCTGGCCTTTTCCATCAACACCGGCTACGTTAAGCTCAGTATTCATGACATCACTCACTGCACCTTCACTGGATTCAAACTTCATTTCATCACATTTAATATCAACACACTCAACGTTTTGCAAGGCAGAAACGTGTTCAACCTTAATATAATCTCCATAATCTGTTTCAGTTTTGATCTGGTCAGGATACAGATGGGTTTCAGGGGCCAGTTCTGTAAAGTCTAGGCTCTTGGTCTTTAGATCCCCAGTGTTGCTGGGGCTCAGATCAGCTTCTGTTTTTATCGGTGATGCTTGTGTGTGATGTAAATCACTGACCCTGCTGTTTTCAGTAACACACTCTGGCTCCAGTGAGTCTAGTCCTGGTGCAGTGCATTTTGTCTCTGACTCTGCCATGTGGACAGACTCCAGTCCATGTAGGTCCTCTTCTTTCTCTCTGATCCTGTGCTGCTCGGGGAGCTCTGGTGGGGAAGTCTCAGTGTCCTGTCTCAGATGGACTCCTGCCAGCATCATTCTGCTGATCTAATGTGTTCAGAAGCGCAGCTCCTGCAGGGAAATGGAGGAAAGGATTTTATCTTTAAACTGGACAATCGAGATGAAAGAAATACTTTCTCCACAGATTTTGGATGATTACAGCAAGCTAATCTTTTACTTTTTTAAATATTTTTTTCTCATCTGTCAACCTAAACCAAACTAAAGAATTCCATAACAGCTCACTAAATTGCAACACCAGAATGGCTCAATAGTGCAACCATTTGCATCAAATCAAACAAGAGAAGGATATGTACAAACTTTGTACAACACAATGGGAGTATGATTTCAGTTCCGGCAGTCAAAAAGAGACTAAACACGATGAATTATAATGGTTATACAGATATATAACCAAAAATTGTATTGAGTAACTGCAATTTTCACTTTCTACTGAAGCACTCAAACGTAAATCTGCGTCATTCCACTTACACCTGCAAATACGTGCTTGGCATAGCAATAAGTTACATTATGTTTGAAGTGATGTCAAACAGTTAATTTTCATAATATAAACAGGAAGTAATATTAACGCCTTTCTGCAGATGTAGACGCCTGCAGTTTTTTTTTTGGATGCAGTTGCACTACTCTATCACTAGATGGCACCCCCGGATCAGTTATTGAATATTCGCAAGCAAGCAGAGCTGGAACACAATCTAGAATATTGACGAGTTCACTCCTATCCCTGTTTTTCAGGAGTTGCATGAATTAAACTCCTCAGCTTAGCCTGATGTGCAAACTGCTCAATATCCTTGCCCATAGGATCTATCCAGCAGTTTAAATGAATGACTTCTAGCGACAGAAAAAAAAATGTTTTCCTCTGTAGCAACCACTTCAGCTACAGTGAGCCAACGGGATTCCAATTAGTGGTTCAGAAAAATCAGTTTTCTGAAGCAAAAAATTCCTCATGGTATTGATTCTCTCACATTCTACTGTTGATTGAAGTCATCACATTCAAAAAAATATGTAGTTCCCTACCATGAATTTACATGTAGATTCCTTCATTGGCAAATTCACTGCTTCCTTATATCCACCCAAGTACTGGTATTGATAGCCAATCACTCAATTATGCACTCAGGCTCTTCTGCGTAACTGCACAGTTATAGTTCACGCCCTTGTGAAACTTCCCCGGTAACAATGTATTGATTGGCTCATTTCTTATCCAATGTTTAAACGTTCCACAGTACGTTGAACACATTGATTGGACAAACATAAGAGCATAAAAGCCTATGCGTATCAGCAAGTTCGTTAGAATCCTGTCTACGGTGCACACATTGCACGGCTGGAATAGACGCGATTTATAGAAAAAAAGACTTGCAAAACTGGCCTTGAAGTTCTCAGTTACATTTCCGGGATTAAAATGAGATAAGGACATGGTCATTGAGAATTACTTAGAATGAAAAAAGGACTGGAGGGTTCCTTCTACTGGACACATCGGTTTCTGGAGGAGGGACTCAATGAAAAAGATTGATGGAATCAGTCAAACCTTTCTTGAGATATCGCGTTCACAAACAGTAGGCAATGACACTAACAGTTGCCCGCTTGCCCGGGGCAAGTAAAAATAATATTTGGGCAAGTTGAGATTGTTCTATGGTTGCCTGAACTGGCAAGTGGATTTTTGACGGATTATTGTTAATATAAAGTGTTATTTAAGTGTTTTACAGACTGGGAAACAACTTCATTTTCTTGATAATTTACACAAAACAGATATATTTGCAATCGAGCAGCACGCCGCAGCCGGCAGCTCGCTCGCTCTCTCGTCCTTCCGCCTCACTGCAGTCTGCGTGTGTCCGCCTACAGTCTGTGGTGTGTGCCTGCATTGCCCTCAATGGTGTTTAAGACGTCAGGAGGTATTGAACTGTTATTAAAATGTGACTTTGAAATATCTAAACTACGCATAAAACTTTCAGCCTTTCATCAGCAGGCCTTATTAAACTGGAAAATTGCATATAAGCATAACTTTACCCCTACAATGTGCCTCTATGGAATAACAGAGTTATAACGAGTGGAAGAAAATCTATGTTTGTAGAAAACTGGATGGAAAAACAAATCTGGTCAATTATCCATTTAATGGATGAAAATGGTAATATTCTTAAATTAGAGGAATTTAACCAGAAGTACAACCTGAATTGTTCTCAAAAAGATTATAGTAAGGTAACGCAAAATATACCAGCACCTCTCATTCAATTAATCAAAAACAATATGGAGAATATTCAGACATCTAAATTACATAAAATGATAATAAATCAGGTTGACTTATTAGATAAAAAAATGTAATAATACAATTCTAAGACAACACCTGATAAATAATATTTACCCAGGACAAACACAATTAACACTCAAACTCAAAAAGTATGGAAAGAGTAAAATATCTGCTATCAGAACAAAATATCTGAAATACCCACTTCCCCCAAAATTTAAAGAAATACATTTCAAGAATTTAAATAACATGGTTTGATGGTTTGTTTGTGACATAACTCAAAAACTTATGGCCGGGTAGGTGGATATTAAGTCAGGGAAGAGGTGATTAAAATTTGGCATGCCTAGGCCAAAGTACTGCTGAAACATACGCCAAAGTTCAAGATTTCAAGTCTTTCCAATGGGCCGGAGTACCAATTGCCGTGCTTTTGGGTTTGCTGCCCCCTGGCGGAGGTTCTGCGCTCTCTGAGTGCTTTTCTAGTTTTACTCCTGCGAACCAATACAAGATATATGGAAATCGTTATACAACTATTTCGCATCCAAATCTATAAACATGGATATTCTCTCATACGAGAATATTTGGCTTGGAGTAAATGTAATAAATAATAAAAAGATTGAATATCTAGTCAGTAATATTATTATCATAATTAAATTCTATATCCATAAATGTAGATCAGCTAAATCCCGTCCAATATGGAATGCACTCTTAAATTAAATAGGCCTGCTGATGAAATGTATTAGAAATATCAAAAATGTCCAAGCTAACAAAATGACAGAACTTGTACAAAGTTACAAGTTATTTTAGTCCCCTATTTTTTTTTCTGTCTTTCTTGATTCTATATACATGTATAGGAAGATATTTGATTTATAGATAATTTTACATCTAATATATTTTTCTATTGAAACTGATCTGTTACATGGAGGTAGGATGACTTGAATTTTGTATATTTTGTTTTTTTTCATACGAAACCGTCATTGTTCAATTTTATGGTTCTGCTTTAATTTCTAAAATAAAAAAAGGGAAAAAAAAAAAAAAGTCTGTGGTGTGTGCGTGCGCGTAGCCTCACTGTCTACATTCTGGGTGGCACTGAAATCTGAGCTACGCTGACCAGTCTCATAAAATCATATTAAATAACAGGGTTTCCCGCAGAAAATAGGTTAGTCAAGGTGGTGACCGGGGGGAGCGCGGAAACAGTCAGCGTTTATTTACTCTTTATAAATGAACAAAGCAGTTAAAGTGCAATAACAAAGTGTCAAAGTCAACAGTCCTGTAACTTTTTTGAAAAACAGTCAGATAGAATAAAATGGATGTATTATGCTTTCATGGAAGTGAGATCAAAAATTGCAGTTTGAATGGCTGTCTGGGTTTCAATGGCGCATTTTTCGTGCTTAACAGTCTGAGTGTAACGCTTGTACACAGTGTATTTTAGCCTGACTGTCAGAGCTGAGCTGGAAATAACAAGATCAAACAAAAACAGAATTTTACCAAAATTCATGCAACATGCATGAACACGGACAAAATTATAAGAAAAAATAAAAAGAATGAAAAGCACGTAAAATGCGCACTACCGTTCCTAAGGGTTAAAGGCAAATTAATGTAAGAACAGAAAATGTAGGGGTGAGCCGCCTTGAGTGTAACGCGTCACAATTGTAAGGTGCACATTTTCTCTTGATTGGTCAATGCAGTCGTAATTACATCTCGTCAGCATGTGACGCGTACCGTAATTCACGTGCCCGGGAAGTCTATTCATCCATGCTGCAGGGAGATATCCCCAGAGAAGTTGGTTTTCCACAAAGAAAGTAAAAATTCACTCCCACATTATTTTTTGACCACAGATTTTTTCTTTAATGTTACAGACCTAAAATCCGCTTGGGTGTCTGTATGTATATCGTTACTAGTTTGCATCGTTTTAACACATTATGATTGTTAGGTCCGTTCTGTAAACAATGCCAAATGAACGGTGCGCCAAGCGCCACAGTTGTAACACATTTGAGACAATGGCAGACATTTGCAAGCACAGCTCAAATAATTTTGCTCTTTGCTTACTTTCTTGTTTGCTTCACAGAATGTCCCCACAAAAATGCACATTTTAAACAAGATGTGTTTGTGAAACACTGATGCCCCCGTACATAACATGCACCTGCTAACCATTAAAGGTCCATCATGAGTCAATCAAAGGTTGAAGGTGAAGGTCACAAGGTCAACATTCATTACCTCATTAGAAAGGCCGTATCCAAAGGAATACATATGCCAGGTATCAAATGCCTTTTATTAGCTAATGAAAAGTTATGGCCCAAGTTAAAGTTTTTGTCAGCAAACGTCATGCGCCAAGGTCAAGGTGAGAAGGTCAAAAGTCATGACCCCATCTGAAATGCCATCTCACAAGCAATGCATATGCCAAGTGTCAAAGTCCTATCATAAGCCGATCAAAAGTTATATCGCAAAGCGCGGACAGACAGACAGACAGACAGACAGACAGGTGAAAAACTATATGCCCCTGAAACTTCGTTTACGGGGGCGTAAAAATGCACTAGATGCTGAACGGCACATATTATAATGTCCTTTGCACTGAGATGTAGGCTTAATCCTACCTTGAAATTTAATAAGCTAAACTATTTGGTTCTGTCTGTTGGCAAATGTTATTGTAGCCCATTTTGGATTTTTGCAATAAACTTTGAAAAACAATGAGACTGTTTTTCTATAGCATAGACAAAAAAAAGTGATTTGGGGTGTTGCTACATAATTGACTCTGCTGGGGTACCAGTGCAGGTATGAATGGGACTTTTTCAAAACTCAAGTGTCATATTTGCCAATATTCTGTGTTCAGTCAGCTGTTATTCAATTATATTTGAAATCAAATTAGGGTTGTATTACATTTTTACGACTCCAGTCAAAGTCGCTAATTTTGGAGGCACAATGCATTTTCCTATCAAGGAACTCGCACAAACGCTCCAACCTAGTACATCTGGTAAGTTTTAATAATATACAATATTTTTGAAAGGACATTCTTATCACATTATTGGTGTTAAAGAAATGTTAAACAGTTGCCTGAATGAAATATAATGGATTTTATCTGAAATTGAGTTTAATGGTACTTTTTACCAGTGTTACAATTGTAACTCCTGCGGTTACAATTAAGACTCAAGTGCGCGTCAGTTGTAAAACCGGACAGGGTCTGCTTTCAGTTATATTACTCAAAAACTGTTTTATCAAAGGAAAAACTTTAAGTGGTTTATGACAGCAGACGTGTTGGTGCTTAACCTGAAAAAAATTACGTATGTAGATAAAACGATCTCTTAGTAATAGAGAGAAAAGTGAACAATTATGGCGGCTCTCCCCTATGGGTTAGCTGTTTTGACTTCAATTCCCCAAATGCTTTGCGGTTGTGGTTTTTTTTGGGGGGGGAGAGAACGTTATTATGTACGGAAGCGCATTGCATTCATTGGATTAAAAAAGACACCTTCTCGTAATTACGAGATCAAATTACGCGCAAATGGTGAAGAAGGCCGGCTTCTTTGAATAAAGTACCCTATTTTGACTACTTTTTCCCACCCATTACTGTACAATAGAGAATACCACGTGAAATTGTCAACCATAGCAGAAAGCCACGCGGAAGCAACACATATGTCGCCTTGGAAAGAAACTAAACGAATTGCATATAGCCTCTCTTAATGAAACAGAATGAGGGCATGTAGTTGATAGGAGACACTATTCAAATGTTTAGTTTAGATGAATAATTATCTTACCTCCACATGTCCTTCCCACGACGGCGACAAGTTATTGTATGTCCAAATAATTCGTAGAGATGGCAATTTCAACACGCAGATTCATACGGTTTCGAAACTTCCGGGTTTGGCACGAATTTACGACTCTGATTCAAAACTTTTGTCACGTGACTATTGACGTTTTTCCAGCTCCGCCCGGCAATGATCATGTGTTTTGTTTCACTTCAAAACATTTTAATAGCTGCAATAAAAGTTTTTGCCACTAGGCTGTGCACTACTGACATAAATCTGGTTTCGAAACAATTCGGAACAGTGGTCGTTTCAAAGGTTTCAAGACTGTTGCAAAAGTTCGCAATTGCCATCTCTAATAATTAGCTGCTTCCTATGGGGTGTGATTAGTGCCACGGCCTAGCTACAGAGCTCACTGACTAGACGAACCTCCGTGTCTATCCCGTGACTACGTGACGTGACTCCGCCACAACGTCTGAAGAATTACTTTGAAAAATGTGAACTAGCCATTTATTTTATTCATAGTAAAAGTAAAAATGAAATTAATCCTCCCAGGCACGCAATATTCATTGAAAGACGTTCGCTAGCTTAATATTGCAGTTCATTGTTGCAGCATTGGCTACGGGTACTATCTCAGTTTTTTTTTATTGTTACAACAACCTCTCTAATATGTTCACAATAAGAAACCTAATCTAAAATGTATTATTTTGTTTCCGATCGGTTGAGTGAAAAATGTTGTTTTTAAATCTCTTTAAAAATTTTCTATTCAGTCCTTTATCTTTTTTTATCATTATGCGAGGTCTAACATGACTGATTTTGTACTATTGCTAATATTATTTCAAGATAGATTGATACGATGTGTTACGTTCCTCCATGTCCCTTTTGAATTTCACAGCCGGTACCAGAATCATACACATAATCTTCCGACTGAATCTCGCAACCGATACAAGAGAAAACGGGTACAGTGACGGGATTTGGGATACATTATCATACAGAGGTGGACATGTACGTTGTTCGTCACAGTAGGCTACTGAAGTCGTTTTTTTTTTTTTTTTGAGTGGGTCTATTTGTACTTTACTTGAGTGTTTTTTAAACCGGGACTTTTACTTTCACTCTACCGCATTTAAAAGATTAAAAAGTATACTTTCACTTCGTTACTTTCACAGAGGCCACTTTGTTACTCGTTACACATCAGAATATGAATGTAATTCATCATTTAAGGATTATCTGGATTTGGCGTGTTCGAGAAAAACAAAGGTGCTCGGCAGGGCATCTCAGCCGCTTTGTGCAGGTGTGTTTGCAAACGGACATGGAGCTCCAAATTTTTGCACGCAGTTACAATATTATATCACCAGATGGCACACACGGATCAGTCATTGGATATTCACAAGCAAGACGAGCTCTAGAATAAGGACGAGTTCACTCCAATCCCTGATTTTCAGTACTTGCCTTAATTGAACTCCTCAGCTAAGCCTGATGTGCAAACTGCGCAATATACTTGCCCATAGCAGTCAAATAAAAAATCATAATAGTAAAAATGAGATACATGAAAATTAATTAAAGAGCAGCACAAGGACAGAACAATGCATGCTTCTTTCTATGCGTGCTAAAAAAAATAATTTGTACATGCACTTTTGATACTTATATTTTTTCACAAGATACTTTTGGTACTTAAGTACATTTCATGTACTTTCACTCAAATCTTTTACTCAAATCATTTTCTAATGGGTGACTTCAACTTTTACCAAAGTAACTTTCAGTCATGGTGCTTTTACTTCCCCCCCCCCCCAGTACTTTATACACCTTTGTTATCATATTAGCTATGTGACAAAGTGCAATTCTTGGTCAGGATGTAACTGTCACTTATGAAAATCGTTTATGCTTTCTTTCCTGAATTCTTGTATTTTACTGCATTTTTTTAAACATTGCTTATATCATTTTTTTGACTGTCTACCATATTTGAGGTAAAATTGACCTAAATTGCTCACCTCGCAACACACTTTTCATCTGCAGTGACTGAAATAAATACCAAACAATGTGTTAATTGGGGGCACTATAAAATTTCAAAACTTCCTTATTTCTCACCCAATTTGATCTTGGTGTCAAGGCCTTTTGGAGAGCTTTTAATAGGTAATCAATTCATTAAAATTAATTGCATTTCAATTTTTTTGTCAATTTTGTCAATTGGTAAGCCCAGAAGTGCTGGCAGGAGTCCCAGGGGTATAGGTATCTGTGTTATGCACAATTCCCTAACATGAGTCCCTTACCCCTCTGCCCACTTCCTCCAAGCCCATTTACGCCTTGTCCCTGGCAGTTTGATTCCCAGGGCCCCCCCAACATTGGGCACCCACACGCAGGACCCCTCAACATTGGCAATCCTCTCATTGGGCCCCCTCTGGCATGGCTTTCTGTGTGTCAAGGCCGCCCTTTCCCCTGAGTCTCCAGAATCCTCTCAGACTGGCAGTTTGTCTACGTCCTGCACAGCATGACCGTCACAGCAAATGTACAGCACCCTGAAGATGAGGCGATCTATGTAAAGGATGCTGAAGATGACCGTGCATTCCACAGACCACAAGGAATGACAAATGTTATGCAAAAAGACCTCCATCTCCCCCACCCCCTTTCTTTTTATCAACACTTTCCCATCCACCGTCATATATATGATTTCTACCATATTCACAGTTGCAAGTGGGCAAAAAACATCCTATCGATACATAAAAATACATGAAGGTAAACAGCGAGATCATACGTTCTTCCTATGACTAGCAACACGAAGTCACAAGCTTTACAGATTTACTCAACAATGCCACCGTTTTGAACCATGATCCCGGCTAATTAACCACCTCCTGCTCTAAGACAGCGGGGGAAAAAAACAAGTGTTGAATTACTAGACAACCGTAGTTAATCGTTGCCGAAATTAAAGCGTCTTAGCTAACATATGCGAAGGCTACAAGAGATATAATTCCACAGATCCGACCATAGCACCACTCATGAACAGAGAAATACAAAAAAAGTTTTTTCCCGAGTAGCTACATTTTCAAATCACTGTGTCGATGTTATATTTGTACAGCAAGATCATCGAACATTTTCAGCTACTGACCTTATGTTTACCTTTCGTGGACTGCATTTTCCGACGCAAACACCCGGAACTAAGCTTCTCACGACAGCTGGGGAGCAGGACTCTGAAATACACAGCTGAACGACAGTGGTTGCGAGCGTTCGTTCTTACTGCGGTTCTGGGGAACACCTGCGTCGTGTAACGATGGTTCGCACTTCGTAAGTTACCTCGAAAGTTCGAACGATGGTTTTGGGAAACACTGGCGTCGCAACTACATAGTTCAAACTTTGTAAGTTGCTAACTTACTTCGCAACTACGCTTTTGGGAAACGCACCCCAGAAGTTTGTGCTGCTCGCACATGTTATTTTACTAACCGTAAGGCGAAGGCTCTGTCTGTCCGGGTTCTCGCCCCTTTTTCTTTTCTCTATTCTGTTCATGTACGATAAGGTTGGTGTGCCGTGGTGGCCAGGGATGGTATGGACTGCGCTATAATGAATAAAGCTGCATCTTCATCTTTCTACCCTTCTGATTGCCTGGCGTTTATTTATGGCCAATATGACAGTAGGCTCTACCTTGTTCTCCCTCAGATTTGTTTTTCCCCTCTCCAGGCTAGCTTCTTATTAAAACAAGGGTGCACACCTGACTTGAGTAGCAGCGCACACACACGGTAACAAACAACAGTACACGTGAACAAACACAATTAAACTCGCGATTTTTTCCCTACCGCGGAAAAATCACAACTCGCTAAAATAAACATAGACTTACTTGTTTGAGCTGCCTGGGTGGTGATGATTGCGTCTTGTCCGTCTTTTCCGTGGGGTTTTGGTCCGGTCGGAGTCTGCTTGGGGTAGGTTTGAATGGCTTGCGCGCCGCCATGACAGGCCAACCCGAGCAGCAGTAACTGAGGGCTGATTCAGTAACGCCAGGGCTGCGCAATGCAGCGTGCGTATGGGCAAAACTAAGTTTTGAGGGGTGTTTTGCAAGCTAATGAAATAGTGTTTGTGGGGTATAATATGTTGTGAAATGGATGTTTATGCAGGGTATTGTTGATAAACTATATGATGGCTGTGTTATTTATATCTGAAAATGTTTACTTGTGGTAATTTATTTAAACTGTGTAATAGTATGACCTGGGGGAGGGGTTGAGAGCCTAAAATGTTCACTCTGTGGCAGAGAGAGTGAGGGGTTTGTCAACCGGCAAAAAAAAAAAAAAGGAAGGAAAAGAAAAGAAAAGAGAGAGTGAGGGAGAAGCATCAGAGTACCAGCAGGGCCGATTATGGGGGGTCTGGGCCCCGGGGCCAGGAGTGTGCAAAGCCCCCCACCCCCGCGCCAACCAACCGTACCTAAGGATTCTACAAAGGTTGCTTTCTGCTCTTCCTTCTTGCAAAGTCGTAAACTAACTCATCAAAGTTGAGCTGTCAAACAAACTCTGATTCTCTTGCTAGAAGGGAGAGTGAATTCAACCTATTTTGGCTCATTTTCATCCTGAGCTTATTTTTAATTCCAGCCAGTCTGGAGAATGACTGTTCCCCTTCTCAGTTTGTTGTTTTTGACCCTGCAAATAATCTGAGTGCTATGTAAACATTTGGGAAAGTGGACTGTAAATCCAAATTTAACATGGTCTTTAGCATTGTATTTGGGCATTTTTGTTCTTCTGAAATGAATTATTTGTACAGAACAAGTTCATCTGCCAAGGTCATGGTCAGATCAGTGGGATATGCTGCAGCAAGAGATTCGGCCCTTAAAGTGAGCTCACTGTTGGACATATTATCAGGCCTGAAAAGAACATGAAAAAGATTGGTCAAGTTGTGTATGCAGTTTAAAGTGCCAGTAAATACCTTGCATGTCTTCAATGATATCTAAATTGTGACAACATATAAAAATGGTATCAGTAGGTAGGGAAATCATTCATCTTCACATCGATATGTTATACAAATTTTTATGACCTCGAAAAATATGGATTTTGATGTTAAAAACTCACTCAACCCTCAAACTGTAGAGTAAGTTCCCTTTCTTGTGTACCACGTGACGTGTGACGTAGCACACACAACAGCAATGGCGAAAATAATCAAGTTGACAGCCTCGGAGAGAAAACGCCGGAAAATTGCCCTTGATGCCAAAAGAAGACGATCCCTAGTATATATTGGGAGTGCTATTGATCGGTGGAAGAGTCTGAGAGAGCGACTGGGGATTGACCAGGGGCGAAGCTAGAACCGGGAATTGGGGTGGCACAGACACGTCCCTTTATGACAATTAGGATAGTCCTGGCTAGTTCTCAATTATTTTTCTTTATTGACGCGTTTTCCAATTATCTTAATAGGCAACTGAAGACACGGTTTCTCATGCGATCTAACAGCGATGAAGTCATGTGGTAAATTCCGTAAAACTGAGAATTGGGGTGGACGTAACATCTGTTTGAAAGAATTATTTGTCCTGACCTGTTCGCAGTCATTTTCATGATTAACAAAATGTTCACTCCGAGAGCGCTCCGCACTTAACAGGTGCTGCTTGTTCTCCCCGATTAGGTAAGACGACAATCATTCATCTGGACGCGTTTGCATAATTTAAATCAAAGTCAAATAGAGCCGAATGCTTTTTATAGCCTATTTCACCGCCAAGTGGCACTTTTTTCCCCACTCAATACCTAGAGTAATTTTGAATAACGTTGATTTAAATTAAGCAAACGTTTCCAGATGAATGATTGTCGTCTTACTTAATTCTCCTGTGAATCTTAGGAAATATTGTTCAAGGCCTCTCTCAATTGTGCATTATATTTCCAAAGAGCTTTTGTTGATTCAGCTCTTGAACTCCAGCGAGTACCTGACAAAGATTTCAGCGTGAGTTTCACATCTGTATCATGGAACACCTTTCCCCACCTGTGAGTTGACGAGGCACAAAATGTGTACATTGATTGCAGAAAGTCAAAGAAATGGCGACTAAATTCAATGAATGTGCTGCACAGGGGACATTACAAATCAATGAGTTTATTCGTTTCATATGAGCTTGGACTCCATTGTGCTTTCCAGACACATTACTTGCATTGTCATAAGACTGGCCTTGACAGTTAGTTAAGTCTAGGCCCAGGTTCTGCACCATTGCAACAACACACTCAGCCAAACTGTTCCCACTATGATTTTCAATAGGCTCAAAAGCCAGAAAACGCTCAACTACTTCTCCACCATTATTTACAAACCTGAAAATAAAAGTGAGTTGGTCCACATGAGCAGGGTCTGGAGTGGAGTCAACGATAACAGAGAAGTATTTGGCCTCTTTAATCTCGCTGATAATTGCTTCCTTTGTTCTTTCTCCCATTAAGTGGATAAATTCCTCACAGATTGTGGATGAGAGGTAGGACACCGAGCCTTTGCCCTTGCCTCCAAACCTTTGGAGATGGTCAGCTAGAAAAGGGTCAAATTTGGCCAACAGTTCGACAATGCCCAAGAAATTGCCATTGTGAGGTGATCCCAACTGCTCATCATCTCCCCTGAAAGCAAGGCCCCTCTCCCCCAAAAACTGAATTACAGCAACAACTCTTTTCAAAACTTCCCGCCAGTATTGCCTCTCTGCATTAATTTGTTTGACAAGATCAGAATCAACTCTTCCTGTGTTTTTGGAGCGACTGTGTAATGCTAACATGCAAGCCCTATGCTCCTCACTCCTCTCATGCTCACCGATACGCTCAGAATGTTTCCAATCAGAAAACCCGTGGACAAACGCATTGTGCTTACTTGAAAACAGTTTGCAAGCAAAACAAAAGACGCAAGCAGATGAAGGGGAGTAAAGTAGCCACTGCCTAGTCACAGACTGGCCATTAGGTAGAGAGCATTTGATTATGGAATTTGTGAAACTCCTAGTGATGCCCCTGTTACAACTCGGTCTAGGTAGTGCGGCCACAAGTAGAGAACGGAAGAAAGCACGGGGAGAGAAAACTGCGGCGAATACGAAATAACCTGAACGCTGCACAGTACTCCGGTCCCTATACTGCCTAACCAGAGCTAACTGAGACCTACCGCTAGTCTTCGAAGGTTTACCAGGCACGGGGCGGCTTTTAAACACGTAACTCCAGAACACTCAGTCCAGAAGCGCGGACTGAGCGAGCGAATAGTGTACCCCCTTCGGAAACAAGTTTCCACCCAGAGTCACCTCCAAAAATAACAAAGGGAAAATAACAAAGCAAAACAATAAAGGGGTATCCCGATGGAAGGATGGGAAGACCCAGCTGGGAATACCCTAGCTAACCAGAGTAACCGGACAGCGTACAAAAAGGACGAGACGAGCGAGGCAGTCAGACAAGCGAATCAAAAGTCAAAAACCCGGGCATCTATTACCAAGCAACCAGTTAGAGGGGCAAGAGCAAGAATCAAAGTCACAGAGCGACAAGCCAAGGGTCAATCACAGGGATCCAAACGAACCAAAAACGGAGCCAGGCAAGAATCGTAGGTCAAGACAAAACCGGTCCAACACAGAAGGCAATCCAAATACTCACAGTTCCAAAACGCGACTTGCAAAATGGTCGAAGAGCTAGTCTCCCCTGGCATGTGCAAGCGGCGGCCTTAAAAAGCACCGCCCCCTCCGGAAGTGGAAACAATCAATTAAGAACAAGGCAAAATAAATACAACAGAGCTCGTAACACCCCCCATGATCCTATCTCTACTTGAGGCAGGGTACTTTTTACTTCGATTTTGAAAAGCAGCTGCTCCTCTACTAACCAGAATCGACTTGACCTGTTCAGTAATGGCACTTGGCCATAAGGCAGGGTCATTAACCGTTTCACACTAGCCCCTAGCTCCTAATGTGATACTGGTCTCAGTGTACCCCTCCTGATTTGACGAGACTTTCTCAGGTGATGCCTGGTCTGACAGTGAGTCTCCTGTCCTCAGAGTGCACAAGTCTTTAATGGTTGTGGTATTTGGCCATACAGCAGGGTCAATAAGAGGTTCATGACCGGAGTTGGTGTCCCCAGCTTCTGGTGTGAAACTGGGCTCCGTGCAATCCTCCTCACTTGGAAAGATTTTCTCAGGTGATGCCTGGTCTGAGTGTGGGCCTGAGGCCTGAGCCTGACAGGCCGGGTCTACGCTTGATTGGGTCTGTGAGGGCTCCGGTATGATCAAACCAATGGGGATCTCTTCATTGCTGCAACTTGGGCTACTGATGACATTATCAATATTTGAATCTTGAGGCTTGTCAAAAAAGAAATCAAAGGCCCATCAAAAAAAAAATCGGCCTGCTTTGCCTCCCTATTTTTTATGGCTTTTCGTTTTGAAGCCCCACTTTTTTGTTTGCAATCCATACTACTGATGCCAAGTGTAATGTTAGAGTGTAATATCTATTGGATTCTCACTGGGACTTTCACAACTGATTGTAATAATATAACAATAATATAATACAGTAAAAACTAGTACCCACAATACAATACAAGGCAACAAGCCTTAAAAAAGGGCGTTGGAAATGCTTAGAGCCTTTGAAGGTGCAGTGTTGTTTCTAATAATATAATATAATATAAATGGATATAAGCCTTTCAAAAGGCTGTTGAATGTTAACCCCTTTGTGCAGAAGCCAAATTTGGCTATTTTTGGGTTACCCACTTTAATGCTGTATAATTCAAGATTTAAGCTTCATAAAGAGGAAAAATGTGGCTCAATTCTGAAAAGACACATACAGCATTTAGAATTACATAGTATTTCAGTTAATTTTCATGATTATGGTAGAGAAAATGAGCTGCAAACATAAAAAATCTTCATGAGAATTCACCATTGAAATTGCAAAAAAAATAATTCTGAGGATTGAAAAACTGCTGGGGCTTAAAACTATACATTTCTGGGATCATAAACTCCTTGACCACAAGTACAATTCATCTTCAACATTACATTCTAGATTACCTACATGCTTTTAGCCAAATTATACAGCTACCCAAGTGTCTCCCCGAAGTCTCAAAATGAAGTCCTGTCAAATCATAAAAAAATCATGTATATAACACAAATAAAGTTTTAAGGCATGAAATTTAATAAGAACAAATGATTTTCTGGTTGAGTTTAGTATGAATTTATCAATCTCAGTGCAGTTGAATATAAATGGTCACCAGTAATCACTCCAAACACAAAACATGCCTTTTCTCCATAATAAAGTTTAGAGTTTTGGCCATTTTACTTCAAAGTGCCCCAAGCCAGCACAAACACGCATTAAATAAACTTCTTATTAAACGGTTAGAACATTCACCCTGTAATGGAAGCTACCAGTCCCCTCTTCTAAGCTCACAAACTCATTTCATTACTTATAAGGAACAAGTGCAACTCACTAACTCAGTAATATCTGAATTCTGAAATATACCTTATTTTAACAGAACAGACACTCCACTTTCAGGGAACAATCCATTGCCTCCCTGGATTCAAAAGAAACGTGCAATGAACGTACCAGGGGGTCCATCCAAATGCACGGGCAGTTCGCGTTTTAAACAGGAAAAAAACCTCGACATTCGACTTTGTTGAGTACGTATACATTCCAAAAACAACAACAACAACAACAACAAATAACAAAGTTGCAGCCTCACCTTTCTCATGAATCCCTTCTCCAGAGACCGATCCAATAGCAGGAACCCTCCGGTCCTGTTTCATTCTAAATAATTCCAATTGACCATATCCTTATCTCATTTAAATCCTGTAAATGTAACTGGACACTTCAAGGCCAGTTTTGCGAACGCGTTTTCTATAAATCGCGTCTATTTTAACCGCAAAATGTGCATAACGTAGACAGGATACAACCGAGCCTGCTGATACGCATAGGTTTGTATGCTCTCTGTTTGTCCAATCAATTAGTTTCACTTACTCTAAAATGTTTAAACACTCGGGAATTGGATAAGAAACGAGCCAATCAATATATTTTTACCAGGGTAGCTTCACAGGGCATGAAGTGTAACTATTCAATTACGCAGAAGAGCTTGAGCGTATGGTTGAGTGGTTGGCTATCAACGCCAGTACTCGGGTGGATATAAAGAAGTGCTGAATTTGTCAATGAATGGATCTGCGCGTAAACCCACGGTAGCGAACTACGAATTTTTTTGTATGTGACGACTGTAATTAACAGTAGAATGTGAGAGAATCAATACCATGTCGATTTTTTTGCCTCAGAAAACTGATTTTTCTGAACCATTACTTGGGATACTGTTGGCTCACTGTGGCTTATCTGGTTGCTACAGAGGATAACGATTTTTTCTGTGTCAAGATATCGTTTTTTTAAACTGCTGGATCGATACTATAGGCAAGGATACTGACCAGTTTGCACATCAGGCTTAGCTGAGGAGTTTAATTCATGCAGCTCTTGAAAAACCGGGCGTGGAGTGAACTTCCCCATATTCAGAACAGCGTTGGAGGTCTGCTTGCTTGTGAACATTCAATAACTGATCCGGGGGTGCCATTTAGTGATCGAGTACAGTAACAGCGTGCTTCCTATTTGCAGGTCTATAGATGCGGGCGTCTACGTCTGCAGAAAGGGGTTAAACTGCTGAACAAGTCAGGTTGCACAGGTTGAATACAAAGCAAGTTGTCAAGCTGAAAGGTCAGGTTGTGAGGAGTAGTGAAGCAGGGGGCTACATATAGAGAGAGCCCAAGTCTCCGCCCCTTCATTCAGTCCAATTGGTAAATCGATATTGGAGTTCCACTTAGACTTCCAAATTTGTTCACTGAAAATACAGTAGCCCTTACAATGGCTTTAAGTCTTAAGGTACACTATTATTACAATACAATACAATACAATATAATATAATGTAAATGCCAATGAACTTTTTAATAGGGTGTTGGATGCTAAATCTGATAGTCTAGGAAAGGTTTTAATTTAAGAATATTGTTAGGTGTTTCGATAAATGGATTTAACAATATTGGATTTTCACTTAAACTTCCAAAATTTCTGCCATGTGAGGAGTTTCGATAAAAGCAATGCCAAGTGTAATGTGGGAGTGTTGTATCGATATTGGATTTTCACTTGGACTTCACTTTGTTGGCATTGGTGTGTACAGTACACCCCTTTATGGTGGGGGCATATGGAAGCGAAATCTGCAAAGTGAGGCGTGGCGAAACTCAGTGTTCTGAAGGTGAATATCTACCATTCTACTACTCTCCTCGAAGATAACTATAGCTTATAATGACCCGTGAATCTGCTGTGTATTGTGACTGGACCACTGTACAGCTCGCCCCTGAATCTAGCTCGGCTATTGGACACTTGCTTCACGATATGATCACGACGCGCAATAAATTTGCACGGAGTTAGAGATTTCTGAACTTTTGGACGTGTCGCAATGACAGTTTCGATGCACTCCAAGGACCATTTCATATTGTGTACACACAATACTGTGCGGGAGTGAAATCACTTCTCATAGAAAATAGGTCCAGCTTCTACTAACTGTCTACTGGGGCCAGCGTTAAGCCCAGGATATGCTTGCCATGTGCACATTTTATGCCCGAATGCGTTGCCATGCGTATTTTATGTCAATGTTACGTGTGGTAGGCTAGCACACCTGAACACAAGGTACGCAGACATGTGCGCATGTTGCAATATTGACACAACCGCGAGGGGCAATCTTCTGAACATCCATGTTGAGCTTGTGGGAGAGTCAAACAATGGTGAAAAATATAAATGAGAGCCCGGTTGGCTATCTGCTCCCTACATGATACCGCCAGTATCCAATGTTGCCAATTTAGCGACTTTGTCGCTAGATTTAGCAACTTTTGGCCTTCTCTGGCGACTAAAACCTCATCTAGCGTCTTAGCGGCTTTTTAGGTGAATCTGGCGACTTTAAAAAAACACATCTTTCGAGTGTCAAAATCATTGTTTTTCAATGTAACTTCAGCTCTGCACCGCCACCGGAAGCTTATTTCATGGTTAAGCAGCACTGCACATTAGCCCCGATCTCGAAACTGTACCCTTTGGGATTTTCAACGTAGCCATGTTGACACATTTTCTTGAGATCAGCGACTTGTGCGTGATGTTATGACATCATAGTAACGTCATGACGTAATCTAGCGACTTGTCAGATAGCAACTTTTGGTGAATTGTTTTTGGCAACACTACCGGTATCGTGCATAGTGCTCTGATCGTTCTGCTGCAAGTATGTGCGGTTGCGCACGTAAATTAAGTCACACAGCTAGCATATCCTGGGCCTTAGGGCTCGCTGAAAGGACTTTCATTCAAAACCCTAGGTAAATCAGGGGCCCTTTGTAAGAACATTTGTAAACAGAGGGCTCTCTTAACAGTATGCTCTCCCAGAAGTCGCGACCCTTAGCAGGGGCTTTCATAATCATAGGGCCCTCTGAAACCATTCCCCCCTACTTCCTTGAACCCCTAGTTGGTAAACATTAGGGCTTCCTTTAGGAGTATTCACGAGAGGTACTACAGCAGGGCCAGCCCAGGGGCCCTCTGACTGCCGTCCCCCATAGCCCTGGGGCCCTCTGACTGCCATACCCCATAGCCCAGGGGCCCTCTGACTGCCGTACCCCATGGCCCAGGGGCCCTCTGCCTGCTGTCCCCCATAGCCCAGGGGCCCTCTGATTGCCGTCCCCCATGGCCCAGGGGCCCTCTGATTGCCGTACCCCATAGCCCAGGGGCCCTCTGATTGCTGTCCCCTGTAGCCCAGGGGCCCTCTGATTGCCATACCCCATAGCTCAGGGGCCCTCTGATTGCCGTCTCTGTCACCCCCGCCCAATTCATATCACCCCTCTCTCTCGGTTCTCTGCAGATATGCCCTATAACAGTGTGAGTAGACATAAGATCCTAGAGAATAGAGGCCCTCTGACATCGCAATTGGCATCGGCATCTGCATCGCTTTGGCCCAACCCCCCCCCGGGCCCCTGGACCCTGGACCCTGGGGCCCCTGGGCGCCGGCCCCACTGGCCTGATCCGTAATATGGCCCTGCAGACAGTTACTAATTTGATGCAGATACAAGTTACACATTATGTAGGTTCCATTTTCAACTCGAAGTGATCGAAAAATAACAATCATTTCGTGAATTTGATACATTCTGAGCTAGTTAAAGTGAGAAAGCAAAAATCACTGACCTCACTGTTGTCAGGAAGCTTATCTGGTAGTCGAAGTCGTCCCTTTTCCTTCCGAGTAACACCTTGTCTTATCCTCTTTACATCTGTGAATCTTTGGTAACACCATCTATGATAACCAGCAATGTCAGGTACCACAAGGTCACTATTATCAAGTATCCTGACTGAAACTTCCCTCTCTAATCAATCTATGGATGCCCAGACTCTAACACTCTCATACAGCTTTGTCCAAGAAACATGAGTGCATGACAAAATTGGCTCCTTGTCAATTTCAAGTGGCAGAAACACTCCTTCAAGGAGGCCGCCATTTTTCTGCACTTGGCTCACTGCAGATGCTGCCTTCTAATTGGTCAATAATGGAAAGTTCATCTGAACCACTAAATTGCTTATTTTTAATTAATGACCACATATCTTTAGGAAAACTTTTTCAAAGATGTTTTAATACATTTAAATCTTAATTATCACCAAAATATCCAACTCACCCTCCAGCCTGAAGTCACAATATGATGGCTTGGCCCACGGTCTACTCAAGCCACATGAGGTCTAGCATTGTCTTGCATTAGGAGGAACCCAGGGCCAACCGCACCAGCATATGGTCTCACAAGGGGTCTGAGGATCTCATCTTGGTACCTAATGGCAGTCAGGCTACCTCTGGCGAGCACATGGAGGGCTGTGCGGCCCCCCAAAGAAATGCCACCCCACACCGTTACTGACCCACTGCCAAATCGGTCATGCTGGAGGATGTTGCAGGCAGCAGAATGTTCTCCGCAGCGTCTCCAGACTCTGTCACATCTGTCACGTGCTCAGTGTGAACCTGCTTTCATCTGTGAAGAGCACAGGGCGCCAGTGGCGAATTTGCCAATCTTAGTGTTCTCTGGCAAATGCCAAACGTCCTGCTCGGTGTTGGGCTGTAAGCACAACCCCCACCTGTGGATGTTGGGCCCTCATACCATCCTCATGGAGTCGGTTTCTGACTGTTTGAGCAGACACATGCACATTTGTGGCCTGCTGGAGGTCATTTTGCAGGGCTCTGGCAGTGCTCCTCCTGTTCCTCCTTGTACAAAGGCGGAGGTAGCAGTCCTGCTGCTGGGTTGTTGCCCTCTTACGGCCTCTTCCACGTCTCCTGATGTACTGGCCTGTCTCCTGGTAGCACCTCCATGCTCTGGACACTACGTTGACAGACACAGCAAACTTTCCTGCCACAGCACACATTGATGAGCCATCCTGGATGAGCTGCACTACCTGAGCCATTTGTATGGGTTGTAGAGACCGTCTCATGCTACCACTAGAGTGAAAGCACTGCCAGCATTCACAAGTGACCTAAACATCAGCCAGAAAGCATAGGAACTGAGAAGTGGTCTGTGGTCACCACCTGCAGAACCACTCCTTTATTGGGGGTGTCTTGCTAATTGCCTATAATGTCCACCTGTTGTCGATTCCATTTGCACCACAGCATGTGAAATTGATTGTCAATCATTGTTGCTTCCGAAGTGGACAGTTTGATTTCACAGAAGTGTGATTGACTTGGAGTTACATTGTGTTGTTTAAGCATTCCCTTTATTTTTTTGAGCAGTGTATATAGCAATAATGGAAAGTAAACATTTTCAGGGGGGGCACAATATAAATTGGGACAAATAAATAATAATAATGCATCAATTTTATATAGCGCTTTTCTGCTTTCTGGGGACTCAAAGACGCTTCACATGGATACATTATTCATTCACTCACACATTCACGCTCTGATGGTAGTAAACTACATTTTTGTTGCCACTGCTGCCCTGGGGCAGACTGATGGAAGCGTGGCTGCCAGTATGCACCTCCGGCCCCTTCGACCACCACGAAACATTCACACACAGCCATACCGGAGTGTTCCTATATTGCACGTTTTGTGGGTGGGGGAAACCGGAGTACCCGGAGGAAACCCACGCGAACACGGGGAGAACATGCAAACTCCACACAGAAAGGCCCCAGGCCGGATTCGAACACAACCTTCTTGCGGTGAGGCAGTAGTGCTAGCCACCATGCTACCAACATACAGTTGTGGTCGAAAGTTTACATACACTTGTAAAGAACATGATGTCATGGCTGTCCTGAGTTTCCAATAATTTCTACAACTCTTAGTTTTCTGTGATAGAGTGATTGGAACACATATTTCTATGTCATTAAGTTTGGTTCTTTTATGGGTCAACTGAAAATGTGACCAAATCTGCTGGGTCAAAAATATGCACACAGCAACATGAATTATCATTTTGGTGATGTAGAAAGTTGTGTCAATCAAATTATCTTTGTAGCATGTCCTCTTAGGTTCTTGTGAGTGATTATGATTGACTACAGCTGGTGACTTCTCTGAGCCCATTTAAATAGGGCTCATTTGATACAGTCATTAGACTCGGCCACAAACGCTACAATGGGAATGTCATAGGAGCTCAGCACAAATCTGAAAAAGTGAATCATTGACTTGGACAAGTCCGGGAAATCACTTGGAGCCATTTCAAAGCAGCTACAGGTCCCAAGAGCAACTGTGCAAACAATTGTTTGTAAGTATAAAGAGCATGGCACAGTTGTGTCACTGCCACGATCAGGAAGAAAATGCAAGCTATCACCTACTGCTGAGAGAAAATTGACCAGGATGGTCAGGAGTCAACTGAGAACCACCAAAAAGCAGGTCTGCAATGAGTGAGAAGCTGCTGGAACACAGGTGTCAGTGTCCACAGTCAAGTGTGTTTTACTTCGCCATGGACTGAGAGGCTGCTGTGTAAAAAGGAAGCCCTTGCTCCAGAAGCAGCAGCTTAAGCCTCGACTGAAGTTTGCTGCTGATCACATGGACAAAGACAAGACCTTCTAGAGGAAAAGTCTATGGTCAGATGAAACAAAACTTGAGCTGTTTGGCCAAAATGCCCACCAATATGTTTGGAGGAAAAAAGGTGAGGCCTTTAACCCCAAGAACACCATACCTACCGTCAAGCATAGTGGTGGTAGTATTATGCTCTGGGCCTGTTTTGCTTCCAATGGAGCTGGTGCTTTACAAAGAGTAAATGGGATGATGAAGAAGGACGATTACCTCCAAATTCTTCAGGATAACCTAAAATAATCAGCCCAAAGGTTGGGTCTTGGGCGCAGTTGGGTGTTCCAACAGGACAATGACCCCAAACACACATCAAAAGTGGTAATGGAATGGCTAAATCAGGCTAGAATTAAGGTTTTAGAATGGCCTTGCCAAAGTCCTGACCTAAACCCCATCAAGAACATGTGGACAATGCTGAAGAAGCAAGTCCATGTCAGAAGGCCAACACATTTAGCTGAACTGCACCGATTCTGTAAAGAGGAGTGGTCAAAGATTCAACCAGAAGCTTGTGGATGGCAACCAAAAGCACCTAATTGAAGTAAAAATGGCCAAGGGACATTAACCAAATATTAGCATCACTGGATGTATATTTTTGACCCAGCAGATCTGGTCACATTTTCAGTAGACCCATAATAAATTCATAAAAGAACCAAACTTCATGAATGTTTTTTTTTTTGTGACAAACAAGTATGTGCTCCAATCACTCTATCACAGAAAAATAAGAGTAGTAGAAATTATTGGAAACTCAAGATGGCCATGATATTATGTTCTTTACAAGTGTATGTAAACTTTTGACCACAACTGTAAATGCACTTTTGAAGTGTCTGTTGCCAGAATAAGTTGGGTACGGAGCTTTTGTTCACCATGGAGAATGATTGCCTTGTGGGCTGGTTTGGAATAACAATGTTAGTTTTGTTTTCAAGTTAATATATCATTAAATCATACAAAAATGTATCCATTCAGATGTTGAAGGTCCCTCCCCTGAAGACTCCTGACCGTGATGCTGTCATCCCTTGACAGCAGAAATCGGAAGACGTATGTGACCCAAGCTTTGCAAAAAACAAGAGGGCTTTCACTGACTTAAAGCATGTAGGTACAGTCTGCAATGGTGCACACCAATTTCCTGATCATAAAGGGGTCTATTCTCCCATGCATGTAAGTCGAAAAAAGCGCGTAGCTACGCACTTTTCAGGCTACGCGTATTCTCCCCTCGACTTAAGTCTGTGCAATACGCGCCCCAAAGGCAGTTACGCGCTTGGGGCGGAGTTACGTGCATGGAAGAATAGACCCCTTAATGCGTAGATATGAAATTACTTTAAAGCTTGCTAATGAGTGAGTCAGGATAGAGTAGTTCTTGCAAATTGCACTAAAGAAAAAAGCGCAGATCAGCAGAAGATGCCTCCAGGGCTGTAAATGAGTTGAAAACACCAAGGACAACTTGTAACGGGCACAGACTGGAGCAGTGGTTAGAAAGTTCAGGTCAGGCTATCAGCAAACAACATAGGTAACAGCGATTCTACACCGTGTTCATCAACAGTTCGGGGTCAGATATTAGGTGGTGAAGATGATTTGCAACACCTGCAGAACAAGGCGTCCACTGGTGCCTGTGTGGGAGTGGGGTCTGTCTCTGCTCTAAAGGCATCTAGAGAACAGGGAGAGCCTGTACCTATTAAAATGCACTAGTTGCATCAGTTGTACTACTTTTACCGAGATAAGCAAAAAGGTGAGCACTAGAACTCGAGATAAAGAGCTGGCTAGGAAATGTCAGTCAGCCGGAACAATCCAGCGACAATTTACACCAACCTAGCGACTTATATAAATATGACATTAATCAATGGGATGGGGTGTGTGGAAGGAAACGAGGATGTCAGGGGTTCAAGTGCTTCTCTCAACTTTTAGAGGAGCAGGAGTGATTGGTCTAATTTATGCATATCAACTGATGAGTCCGCTGAATGAGTGTAAGTACTGAGGAGGAAACGATGTCTTTGGACATACTTTGGGAACAATTTTTGGAGCATACTCAGCAGTCACCAAAATGAACCCAATATTTTTGGAGGTAATTAAACACATTTTCAGCTTATTTTTGGTAAGAACACCAAGCCCTGGCACTAACTCGGTGGTGTATTGTGATCCACAAGGTAATCTTGACAAAGCAATGCATTTCTATCTGCCTCCATAACCTGCCTATTGAGACATAGAGTAAGTTGAGCTACAGTATCCCTTGATCATTTTTTCTCTTTTTCTACAGCTTTGCAAAAGGAACACAAAGGGCAGTGGAAACACATCAGGTGTCAGAATACCAGACCATACTCAACCACTCCATCCACTGCAAAGTGGTCAAAGGTCATCAACCACGATTTCATGGACGGTCAAAGAAAGTTCAAGGACATTTACTTCCAACATCAGACCATCTTAAGAACTGAGCTTGTCCATCCACTGAGGAACGCCACAAGATGTGGCTGAAGTCCTCAGATGCAGTGTACACCCTGTGTATAGATTTTTTATTTGTTCAGATTTATTTGTCTAATGTTTAGTTTTGTGGTTCTTTATAATGTTGATTTCTCTTTCTTCCTTGGACTTAAAGACCACAGCCAATGCTGTCAAGTACTTGTTTTTAGTAGATGGGCACTTCAACAAACCCACTCTCCTTGATACTGTGGACTCACTGTGTGAAGTTTTTAATGTTCTGGACATTCTTTCCACAGTCAGTTGTGTGTGATCTTAAGGCTCTTCATTTGTCTGCCTGAGCAGTATTTTAACCACATGCAATACTATATGTCTGTCTTGACCCAAATGTTACATAAACTGCCACTTGTACTGTTTATAAATGTAACTGTGTAAGGCTTGAAGACTTCTGACCAGGACATTGAATGCAGATTGCTAACGTGGATAATGCTGTACAGTTTTCATTAAAAAAGAAAATACACTGATCATTTGAGAAGATGGTACAACTTGTCTGCTTGAATGATTGCAGTTAACTCAAGTATTTTTAGACATTTTGCAATTTGAATATTATCCTGCACGAATAGTAATCACCTGCTGTCTATGAAGGAGAAAAACAGGTCAGAAAATGCGAGACACTGTTACTTGGTCATTAGTAATATATAAGAGTCGTAATAGGGGAGGAACTATTCAGAATCACCATTATAGCATTTTAAAACACAAAACTTAAATTTTGGTTGTCTTAACCCAGTGTAGAGTAATAAGTTCCCATAAATTGGGTTGTACAATGTGTTGTATGACTACAAACTAGTCTCTACAGTCAGCCTGGAAGGCTTGAGTCTCTACAATCAGCCTTGAAGGTATCTGACTGAATACTATGCAAGATTATACAATATAAAATCAGCATTAGCCTTCTAACCAACCTGCAAGACACAAGTCGCTACAGTCAGCCTGCAAGGCACTAGCCTCGACAATCAGCCTTGAAGGCAGTTAAAGTTACAGCAACTTGCAGTTGATGTTTTTAAGAAGCTCAACTAAACAGCTTATTGAACAAAACATCCCACAAGTAGGCCAATTTTATGTTTCAGAGTTATACTTGAAACTATATTGTAGAAGTGTTTAAGTTACAAGTATGACCTGTTTAGCTAAGGTCAGGTCTATAAGTTAACTGGAAGACAAAAAAGCACTTGTTTGCATTGGTAAACATAATCAAAATAGCTGAAATATCTCACTTTATCTCACTAATCAGTTTCTTTAATGAGAAAAGACGATTACATGCATTCATTTTTAAAGGTGACCTCATATGCTATTTTTCCAAGTTTATATTTTGGTCTTTGACTCCCCTAGAGTACTCCTAATCGCGCAAAGTAAACAAGATGTGTTTGTGAAACACTGATGCCCCCGTACATAACATGCACATGCTAACCGTCCTATCATCCAGGCCTATCATGAGTGAATCAAAGGTTAAAGGTCAAGGTCACAAGGTCAACATTCATTACCTCATCAGAAAGGCCTTATCCTAAGGAATACATATGCCAGGTGTCAAATGCCTATTACTAGCTAATGAAAAGTTATGGCCCATGTTAAAGTTTTTGTCACCAAACGTCATGCTCCAAGGGCAAGCTCACAAGGTCAAAAGTCATGACCCCATCTGAAATGCCATCTCACAAGCAATGCATACGCCAAGTATCAAAATCCTATCATGAGCCGATCAAAAGTTATCGCCATGGCAAAGTGCGGACAGACAGACAGACGGACGGGCAGACGGACAGGTGAAAAACTATATGCCCCCGAAACTTTGTTTACGGGGGCATAAAAAAAGGGTACATATTTCGCTTATACTGTCATTCTCAAAAAAACCCATTTGTAGTCCATAGTAGTCTCTGCCTGAAACGCCTCATTGGGTGGCTCTTTCGCTGTGGCACCTAATCCCCGTGTGCCCACTTTCTTCTGACTGGCCAGCTCTGCGGAGGGCGAATCTAGGCGGGATGAGGTTGCAGGATGCAGTTTTCCTGGTCCGGCTCCAGAGAGAAACTGACACGCCTCCCAAAGGAATCGATCGGCATATTCTGTAATCTAACGCAGTACATGTGTATATAGCTAATGAAATTAATGCAATGGCGAAAGTGGAGGACGCAGTGCGAAAGTCTGGCAGCTCAAGCACAAATTTGCTATCAGCTACAGTTTGCTATGGCAACAGTTGGTGAGAATAGCGGTTTTTCTACTCCGTAGCTAGGATGCAAGGGAAGCTAAAATCCACCCCATATAGACATATCTGTAGAACGGGTCGTCATGCCCAAGTGTAGACCGGAGACCGTAGAAATCCGGTGGGAAACGGACAGTAAGGAGCAGCTAAAAGTGCATCAACAGCTGATGGACTGCTTCGGTGTGTATTAGGACCTGCTGCTTCGTGTGCATAGCTGTGGTTTGTTGTTGGCGTGGAGAAACGAGCAGCTTCTGCGCTGGTATATGACGGAGGGGCGAAAGCTCCAAGCTAAACAGCCTTTTTGGAAATTGCCCTGCTTAACACAGTCATGCAAGATCATTTGATAATCTTGAACATCTTAGTATATCTGACTTATAGACACAATGAATGCTCTACCAATTATAGTTAGACTTCAGCTTAGCGTCCTTCTGAGCTGAGAGACGGGGCTTAATAAGTGACTCCGTTTACGACACTGAGGAATGAGTTCTTATGTGATGCAGTGAAGTGAAAATAGCACCACACATGGACGCACTGAACAGAACTCATGGGTTTTCATTCACTCTGAGGACAGGCTCTCCAATCAGTTACCTCATGGACATGAACGTCACCTGAGGAAACCAGAGGCAGATTACAGCTCGCAGTGGCAGATATTTTGAAAACCTTGCTCTTCTTTCACCAATCGAGAAGTCTGATAGGAAGACCAAGATTTAAGTGTTTTACTGTCTAACTATTCATACAGGCATAAATGTCAGTGTTTATATTCACCTTTAACAGGTCAAATCATCACTCGAAACATTAACAGCAAGTAATTTAGAAAAAATTAAAAGCTTGTTAAAATTCTGTCATTGCAACAGTGTTTAGAACAAAAACCAGCACACAGGGGGTCCCCAGGGCCGAGTTTGGGATGCACTGGCCTAAGGGGTCGGAACAATCTGGAAGCAACTTCCCCCGAGGGGAAATCAGTCACATCAAAATCCAACAGGCAGCAAAGTCAGAAAAAAAAGTCATTATTTCTTGATTGAACTGACTAAATCCAGAATAATGATCATTAATTCTGGACCATTTAAAAACTAATTGAAGCAGAAAGATGTGGAAAAACTGGGCGGGGCATGAGAGGAGTTTAGTTTATTTATTTTTATTTATTTATTTAGAAAGGTAGGGATAGTGCATATTGTTGAACAATAATATGTAAATATGCCAGATTATAGCCTATGGCTATATCTGTTGTCCCTAGGCAGGGTGACCATCAGTTATACTACAAAGACAGTACAAAATAGTACAATACAATACAGTAAAATACAACAAGTCAATACAATACAATTAAAAGATGATCAATCATACAGGCAGGAAATGAAGCGATTCGTTTTAAAATGCAAAAGGTTCTGGAACTCCAACCCTCCCTCGATTTCTGACAATTCAAAGTAATACAAATGTCTCTGCTGAAAAAATCATGTAATTAAAATCCGAGTGACTCATAGACAAGAATCCTCACTCCTGAAAACCTTTATAACAAGTCTTGTGTTTTGATTTTTTAAAAATATTTACATTAGGATTAGTGATCTCTGAAAGGGCAGGTGACAGTAGGGTACCATACACTATAAACCTCAGACTGACCTCAGATCAGCTCTGACTTCACCTCAAAATCACCCCTGTTTACTGTTACTGTTTCCTGTGCATCTAAGAGCACTTTCCCACCTGCATCAGACGGACTCTCCAGTTACATCTGCTGTGAAGCGACTCTTCTAATAAACACCTAAGTGAAACTTTCATCTGATCTGTGAGCTTCGCTGGTCTGGTTCAGCCTGATACTGGTGATAACTGAGGCAAAATGAGGATCTCTATCACCCTAATTAAAGGAAATCTGTGCGCACACCCCAGTCTCTGCAGTTTGGTTAGGGTCCTCCAGTCCAGCAGAGAGCGCTCTCACTCCTGAATCCTGCACTCATTGTCTCTGAGCTCCAGATCTCTTAGCTCTGAGTGAGGAGAACGCAGGACTGAGGCCAGAACATCACAGCAGCTCTCTGTGAGATTACACCAACACAGTCTGTATAGAAACACACACAGATTACACTAACCCAGCCCATGCAGAAACACACACAGAAACAGATTTCACCAACCTAGCCTGTGGAGAAACACAAAAACACACATTCACACAGATTACACCTACCCATCTTGTGGAGAAACACACACACACACGCACGCACACACACACACACACACACACACACACGCACAGGCACATAAACATGCAGACACTGACAAAGATGTTTTGCTGTGCAGTTTTCTACACAGGATTATTGCTCTTCAATTTGGTCATCTCAGTAACTGGCTGAAAGGACTGACTATGATTATCATTTCCTTCACATTGACAGGAACTGCAGGTTTAAAACCGCAAATATGCACGCCACTGTCAGAATTCCCACTGATCTCAAGCCAGTTTGGTCAGCGAGGATCACGCATAGCCTACGGCAATTGCTTAGCATCTCGGAATTTCATTTACGTGCCAACACGTATGCTCTTATGTTTTGCCCATTCGAAGAAAATCCAAAAACTGCCGGTAAAACTGGCGGTGCCTTTTCTTCGTGCATAGGCATTTTAACGAGACCACCGTAGGGCAGGCAGCCCATTGCAATATGCGCGCAGGTGTGTGCCTCACAGTCCATCTGTGCTTGCTTAGCCACCCACCCAATGAAAAGTCGCTGAAATACCAACATCATCATCCATCTATTGTTTAAACCGCTCATTGCTGATCAAGGTTGCAAGGCGCGGAAGTTCATTCCGGCACTCGATTGGCAAGAGGCAGGGATGCAGTTTGCCTATCTATTGCTAGGCTCACGTACCATTAAGGCCTACACACAAACTCATGAGCAATTTTGAGTCGAACGTACCTTTGGACAGCGTGAGAAAACAAGGGTGAAAAACATAATCATGTTCGAAAAATTATTCTGGAGTTATTATTAAGATGAACACATTTCTGAATGAATCCTACTGAAATAAAACAATGAGTGCATTTCTGTGTTATGATGCTAGAGGGCAGTGTTCAGCCGCGCTGCTGAAGTGTCCTCACGTGCCCTCTGCGAGGGTCCTTCATCGCATCTCCATTCTGAGCCTCTCGCTCCTGGAGAAGTGGTTATTATTGAGCATTTTTGGAAAGTGCTTCTTCTAAAATGTGCCTCTCTGCTTTGATCACCGTTCTCTGTTATTTCAAAGCAGCTACCACTTCACCTCCACGGATATCAATGGATTTTCATCGTGAGCACATTGATGATAAAAAGTGAAAAACCGTACTGCATCGAATGTGAATGAATGAATCAAAGAAAACAGGAAAAATCCCCTTCTGCGGCTTTCTGAGCAAAATGACCTATTCTCAAAAACGGAAAAACTTCTACGATATTCATGTATATTCCTATTGTGCATTTGATATACGAGAAGATGAGATACGAAAACATGTAGAAATTTCCGTACAACCACAACCGTCGCCATTCCTTCCTCGCCCACTGAAAACCATTCCATCTCTCCCTGCCATAGAATATCCCCTCCCCCCAACTCTGGCACACAAAATGCATTTCTTAAATTGTCGTTATACGGGCAGCAGCAGCAGTGAGGCACACTGCAATTCAAGAAAAAATAGTAAGTCACAAATGTGCGCGCTCGCAAACACACACCGCACACACACACAATTTCATCTGTCACAATTTCAAAAAATAAAGATAGCAAGGGGTGAAAAGAAACAGTCCTTCTCAAAGCATTCAAAATCATTCTGAAAAATCGTTGTTTAGGGTAGACCAGGGACCGTTACAACAGGGGATGTTTGAAAACTTGTCTTTTTTCTCCAATCAGAAACGAGCTAGAGTGATGACTCTCACACTGCACATGCTCAGTTGGATGCCCCCTTGCAGAGAAAAAGCAAGCAGATTCAAGAGCTGCTGGATTTACTGGAAAAAAAAAAACAGTTTTTGAGATCTGAAAGTTTTTTCTTTTTTTATAAAACGTACCTCGTTATTATAACGACTGATATGTTAACTTTTAGCTAATATGGTTTGCATGTATAAGCCAATCAAGGTCAATTGTTTAGCTAGCACATGAGGTTTTATCATGGCTGACAGGAACCATTGTCTCCATATAATGCATTAATATTAAAACAGAACACACGAAAGTATTTTTCACATTTTTTCTTTAGTTTTTACTTAAATATAATACAGTTCATCAGGGTAGAGCAGGGAAAGGAGGTTTATGTGTGTGAGTGCGTGCATGTGACTGTGTCGATGCGTTCGTGCAACTGTGTGTTTATGTGCAGAGGAGAATGCAGTGAATAGTTAATTACAACCCCAATTCCAAAATAGTTGGGACAAAGTGTAAATTGTGAATAAAATCAAAGTGCAATGACTTTCAGATGACATGAGCCAATATGTTATTTACAAAAGAACATAACATTTCAAATGTTGAAACAGACATTTTACATTTTTATCCACAATATGAGCTTCTATCAAATTTTCTGGCTGCAATAGGTCTCAAAAAATTTGGGACACAGGCAAAAAAGGGCCGAAAAAGCAATAAATATACAAAACCCAAAACCAGTGAAGTTGGCACGTTGTGTAAATCGTAAATAAAAACAGAATACAATGATTTGCAAATCCTTTTCAACCGATATTCAATTGAATACACTGCAAAGACAAGTTACTTAATGTTTGAACAGGTCAAATTGTAATTTTTTGCTAATATTAGCTCATTTGGAATTTGATGCCTGCAACATGTTTCAAAAAAGCTGGCACAAGTGGCAAAAAAGACTGAGTTGAGGAATGCTCATCAAACACTTATTTGGAACATCCCACAGGTGAACGGGCTAATTGGGAACAGGTGGGTGTCATGATTGGGTATAAAAGCAGCTTCCCTGAAATGCTCAGTCATTCACAAACAAGGATGGGGTGAGGGTCACCACTTAGTGAACAAATGCGTGAGCTGATTGTCGAACAGTTTAAAAACAACATTCCTCAATGAGCTATTGCAAGAAATTTAGGGATTTCATCATCTACAGTCCATAATATCATCAAAAGGTTCAGAGAATCTGGAGAAATCACTGCACGTAAGCGACAAGGCCGAAAACCAACATTGAATGCCCGTGACCTTCGATCCCTCAGGCGGTACTGCATCAAAAAGCGACATCAGTGTGTAAAGGAGATCACCACATGGGCTCAGGAACACCTCAGAAAACCACTGTCAGTAACTACAGTTCATCGCTACATCTGCAAGTGCAAGTTAAAACTCTACAATGCAAAGCGAAAGCCATTTATCAACAGCACCCAGAAACGCCGCCGGCTTCGCTGGGCCCAAGCTCATCTAAGATGGACTGATGCAAAGTGGAAAAGTGTTCTGTGGTCTGACGAGTCCACATTTCAAATTGTTTTTGGAAACTGTGGATGTCGTTCCTCCGGACCAAAGAGGAAAAGTACCATCCGGACTGTAATAGGCGCATAGTTCAAAAGCCAGCATCTGTGACGGTATGGGGGTGTATTAGTTCCCAAGGCATGGGCAACTTACACATATGTGAAGGCAGCATTAATGCTGAAAGGTACATACAGGTTTTGGAGCAACATATGTTGCCATCCAAGCAACGTGTTTTTCATGGACACCCCTGCTTATTTCAGCAAGACAATGCCAAGCCATATTCTGCACGTGTTACAACAGCATGGCTCCGTAGTAAAAGAGTGCGGGTACTAGACTGGCCTGCCTGTAGTCCAGACCTGTCTCCCACTGAAAATGTGTGGCGCATTATAAAGCGTAAAATATGACAACGAAGAGCTCGAACTGTTGAACAACTTAAGCTGTACATCAAGCAAGAATGGGAAAGAGTTCCTCCTGAAAAGCTTCAAAAATTGGTCTCCTCAGTTCCCAAATGTTTATTGAGTGTTGTTAAAAAGATAGGCGAATGTAACACAGTGGTAAAAAGGCCGCTGGGCCAACTTTTTTGCAATGTGTTGCTGCCTTTAAATTCTAAGTTAATGATTATTTGCAAAAAAAAAAAAAAGTTTCTCAGTTTGAACATTAAACATCTTGTCTTTGCAGTGTATTCAATTGAATATAAGCTGAAAAGGATTTGCAAATCATTGTATTCTGTTTTTATCTATGACTTATATAACGTGCCAACTTCACTGGTTTTGGGTTTTGTATAAAAGAATCAGCTGAAAGAACATTTAGCAAGTAATTAAGTTAACTGGCATCAGGTGTGTAACATGATTGACTATAAAAGGGATGTCTTAGAGAGGCTGAGTTGCTCAGAAGTAAAGATGGCCAGAGGCTCTCCAACCTGTGAAGCCTTTCTTAAAAAAAATTGTGGAAAACTTTGAAAACGATGTTCCTCAACATCAAATTGCAAAGGCTTTGAAGGTCTCGTCATCAACAGTGCATAACATCATCAAAAGATTCAGAGAAACAGGAAAAATCTCTGTGTGTAAGGGACAAGGCCGAAGATCTTTACTGGATGCCCGTGATCTTTGGGCCCACAGATGCCACTGCATCACTCACCAGCATGAACCTGTCATTGACATTACTAAACAGCCCCAGGATTACTTCAAGAAACAACTGTCTGTAAACACAGTCCACCGTGCCGTCCACAGATGCCACCTAAAACTCTATCATGCAAAAAGGAAGCCATTGTTGAGCATCATCCAGAAGCGCCGCCGTGTTCTGTGGGCCAAGGCTCATTTAAAATGGACTGTAGCAAAGTGGCAAGGTGTCCTGAGGTCAGACGAGTCCAAATTTAACATTCTTGTTGAAAATTATGGGGTTGTGTCCGCTGGGCTAAAGAGGAGAAAGACCACCCCTCCCGTTATCAGCATTCAGTTCAAAAGCCAGCATCTCTGAGGGTATGGGGATGCAGCAGTGCATACAGTGTGGGACACTTGCATGTTTTAAAAAGCACCATGAATGCTGAAAGGTATATAAAGGTTTTAGAGCAAGATATGCTCCCCTCCAGACAACATCTATTCCAGGGAAGGCCTTGTGTATTTCAGCAGGACAATGCAAAACCCCATACTGCAGCCATTACAACAGCATGGCTTCATAGTAGAAGAGTCCATGTGCTGAACTGGCCTGCCTGCAGTCCTGATCTTTCATCGATTGAGAACACTTGGTGCATAATTAAATAAAAACTCCGTCAAAGGAGACCCAAAACTCTCCAGCAGCTGGAACCCTGTATTAAACAAGAGTGGGGTCAAATTCCAGTAGCTGAACTCAAGAAGCTTGTCTCCTCAATGCCCAGACACCTCCACTCTGTGTTAAAAAGGAGAGGGGATGCTACACCATGGTAAACAGGCCCCTGTCCCAACTTTTTTGAGACCTGTCGCAGCCATCAATTTTGAAATTAGCTCATTTTTTGGATAAAATAGTAATATTTCTCAGTTTTGACATTTGCTATGTTATCTCTGTTCTATTATTAATAAAATACTGGCTGGTGTGATTTGTCAGTCATTGCGTTTTGATTTTATTCACAATTTACACTTTGTCCCAACAATTTCAGAATTGGGTTTGTATCAAAAAATACATTTTCAGAAGTTTTCTGAAGTTTCACAAATTAAAGTTTTAACAGTTACAGTGCTAGATAAAATTGATTGATATGAAAGAATTTTAATTAAAAGACAATGAAACCAGATTATTATATTGTTATTGATATTACAGTTTTAACAGTTCCTAAAATGAAAGTGATTGTCGTAAAGTTATCTTAACCAGGTGCAAGATACAGTTAAATTGTTGACATAAAATTTTTTACCATTGTATTGGTAAAATGAAAATGATGATATAAGATATTTTGTAGATTTTTAAAAATGTTTAAGTTGTTTTGACCAGACGCAAGATGGAATTATGTTGTTGATATCACAGTTCATACAGCTGCATTGCTAAAAATTGATGGATAAAAAAGCCGATGATGCAATTATATTGTTAGAAGCAATTATATAATTGTCAAATACAGATAATGGGGTGTTAATGGCTGTTTTAAAGTTCATAACTTATAAGTTTATAAGATGCATTTCTACAGTTGTGTTTCTCCACAATGGTTTTGGAAGCCCAGTTTTCTCTAAAGTCAATTTTGCATAATGAATGCATATACTGACAATAGGCAAAATAAAAGCCTATAGTCTCATAAATTGTTCCATTCGTCCTATGTCGCTGAAAGCCTACTGTATTTTATGTCAATTTGAATCTTTGACATTTGCACATAAGGGCTACTCATCTAGACAAATGTATAATTGTAATCTGATCATAGCTGATAAATAAATAACACTGTATTATTATTTTAACTTACATTTTTGATAATTATCCTCTTATCAACACTGATATATATTATATTTGTTACATGTTGAAATCATCCCCAAACAATGTTGCAACTGTCCCCAGGATCAGTTGTAACATCTGACTCCTTACATTCAAATACAAATTGTGAAGAATTTACTTTCTGTAATCATCTTTAAATGGTTTTGACGATTAACAGACAGGTCTGTTTATTGTATAAAAATTTGGTTTGTCTAATCCAAACCGTCGCTGAGTAACACAGTCAAATGCAAAAAGAGTCTCCCTTATGTGCTACTCGGCTGCAAGCCAAAGAACCAGTCAGTCATACTGTGACAAGAAAGCTCCTGAACTGGCAGACCTCCACCTAATGTTATACTATGTTTATGATTATAAAGCTGCATAGCTTTCTATGGGAAATAAATAAACAAATAAATAAATGCTCCAAGCAGCTTGGGTTCCAGTGCACATCCCAAAAACAGAGAAGAGGTTACGGAACAGAGTCATGATAATACAGCAGAATTAAGACGTGCTCTGTTCCCAATCTTCTCTGAAGTCATCTTGCGAATCGGTAGGCGCCCTTGCTGGTTTCCAGATAGAAATTCTTGCTGACTGTGGGCTATCTGGCGAAGTGATGTAGCTGTAATCAGGCACGCAGTTTAATCTCCGACAGTGTTTTCTTATTGCTCTCCATTTGCTTTCTCAGTTAAACTTGCACTGCAGTTTTAACTTTGCTTGACTATCTCAGTTCTCACCAACCTTGTTCCTCTACCGTCCTGTAGGTTTTCACTCCTGCTCAAACAAAACCTCTCCTCATTCAACAGCTAAAGATCTACAAATGAGCCAATAATTAGTTGAGGTAGGTGTGACAAATCAGGGCTTGAGTGAATACATGCAGGGACGTAGATCTCCAGGAACAGCGTTGGTAACCACAGCTCACAGCTAGAGTATTCCAGCGATGCACACAGAGTCACAGGCCCAATCCCAAACAGGCCCCTATCCACTAGCACTTAACTACGGAGTGTCACTCCGTGTGAAATCTCCCTCAGCTATGGAGGGAGCTTCATTAAGGGGGAGGGTGTGGAAACGTGTGCAGACTTTGGGAAGCCCTTGCCCGTTATCCAATGGGAAGCAGAGGTAATCATCACCATGCCTACCGATAGGTGCGTCGCATTGCATACGACGGGATAGTTCCCTAATGATACTATCCATACCCAAAATATTTTAGAGAGGATAATGTAATTAAAAATAATTAATATTCAAAATATTTAATGCACAGCATTGACAAAGATGAAGGCATTTGTGCATGAAATGGCACATTGTGAAAAACACCAGTCATTGATTCAATAAATAAAACTATTCACTCAGTGTTTTCTCGGGAGCACATCTGCATGTTTATTTCAAAATTCAATGTGACTTTTTGTTCCGTAATGTGCGCATGAAATAGTCAATCAAATGTCCGTTTGAAGTTAGGTATTGTTTTACTTATCTTTCGGAAACAGCCGCATGGAACTGAAATTTGTAAATATGCAGCGTTTCTTCCATCTCAGACAAAAAATAAGAGCTGCGCTTGAAAGGAGGGTGGTTTGTAAGCTTGCATCGGAGTAGACTCACTGCAGAGAGTTTAATAAGCCTCTTCCACTCCATGCTAATTGGTTTGGGATGGCACTCAATGTGGCGGACCCTCAGCGGGAACGTGCAAACGGAGGAGGAGTGGATAGGATGAGTAGAGAGGGACCGGTTTGGGATTGGGCCACAGACCTCCCACCCGAGATATGTAGGTCTCGGCTGCTCAGTCCTTTATCTCCCAGATGTCTGCAGCCTGACCCCTAGAGAAGCATCTCGATGAAACAAGGCCAGAGTGCGGACATCTCAAGAGGTGGACATTTGGGTTGAATGATGTTTTGGCAGCAGCAGCATACACAGTTAACTTAAATATATCTCAAGATTTACAGCGCCTGGATTTTGCTTGGCTTTGTCCTCGTCCTTCAGAAAACTTCCAGCTTGCAACAGGAGGCAGCCAGACTTCGTCTCAAGGCCTGGATGAAAATGGGATTTATTTATTTATTTATATATCCATCCATTATCTGATTATTATTTATATATGTTATAATGAAGACCAGGAATCAAGCGCAAAATCAGAAACTCAATCCAACTGGTAGTTGATTGACAGTAATACAGCAGGGGTTGGGGGTGGAGCTCCAGGACAGTACAGCAGTGATACAGCCGGGGTTGGGGGCGGAGCTCCAGGACAGAACAGCAGTGATACAGGGGGGGTTGGGGGCGGAGCTCCAGGACAGGACAGCAGTGATACAGCAGGGGTTGGGGGCGGAGCTCCAGGACAGTACAACAGTGATACAGCAGGGGTTGGGGGCGGAGCTCCAGGACAGGACAGCAGTGATACAGCAGGGGTTGGGGGCGGAGCTCCAGGACAGGACAGCAGTCATACAGCAGGGGTTGGGGGCGGAGCTCCAGGACAGTACAGCAGTGATACAGCAGGGGTTGGGGCGAAACTCCAGGACAGGACAGCAGTGATACAGCAGGGGTTGGGGGTGGAGCTCCAGGGCAGGACAGCAGTGATACAGCAGGGGTTGGGGGTGGAGTTCCAGGACAGTACAGCAGTAATACAGCAGGGGTGGGGGGTGGAGCTCCAGGACAGTACAGCAGTCATACAGCAGGGGTTGGGGTGGAGCTCCAGGACAGTACAGCAGTGATACAGCAGGGGTTGGGGGCGGAGCTCCAGGACAGGACAGCAGTGATACAGCAGGGGTTGGGGGCGGAGCTCCAGGACAGTACAGCAGTGATACAGCAGGGGTTGGGGGGGGAGTTCCAGGACAGTACAGCAGTAATACAGGAGGGGTTGGGGGTGGAGTTCCAGGACAGGACAGCAGTGATACAGCAGGGGTTGGGGGCGGAGCTCCAGGACAGTACAGCAGTGATACAGCAGGGGTTGGGGGCGGAGCTCCAGGACAGGACAGCAGTGATACAGCAGGGGTTGGGGGCGGAGCTCCAGGACAGGACAGCAGTGATACAGCAGGGGTTGGGGGCGGAGCTCCAGGACAGGACAGCAGGGACAGAACCTGAAGGAGGACAGGCAGTTCTGCACAGCTGTAATAGGCCAAGCTTGAGCTGCTATCCACCAAAAGGCATAAGGAGGTGCTGCCAGGTTGCTATACAGGCTTTGCTGGCACTGAAGTGCTTCAGAGCATGGAGAGGTTGCTCGGAGGGAACGTGCTCCCAGTCCTGGACCCTGATTGAGATTGGAAGCTTGTTCTTAATATCTTGAGTACATGAACAGGAACAGACTTGAGTTAACTATTGTGAATCTCTGATTTGTATGTTTGTTTTTAGTATGTTTTCTTTATCATATTTATTCTTTTAGAGTATGTATGTTTCTGTAAGATTGCGCTGTCTTTAGTCTTCAGTGTCTTCCTCTCGTTTCTGTCTCGTGGTGTCTTGTCTTTTTCATCACACTCTCTTCCCTGTATTTCGGTTAGGTATTTCCTCTTCCTTCTCTCTTGCTGTTCTCATTGGCTATCCACACCTGAGAGTAGTTTAGTGAGGCACAGGTGTTTAGTTAGATTAGAGTTAGAACTCCAACCTTTTCCTCTCTCTCCTATCACCGTCCTTGCTTTTCTAGCTCCACCTCTCTCTACAGCTGTCCTGTGTTTAGCAGGGATTCCACTTAATTAGTTTGTGTGTTTAAAAGGCCCACTTTTTCCTCAGCTTCTTGTCGACTCGTTTCTTCCCATAGCTCATCTTGGTTAAGTCTCGTTTCTGCGCTTTCTTGGTTTCGATTGTTGATTGCTCGTTTCTTGTTACTTCTCCCGTAATCTTGTGATTGATTGTTTGTATTACGATGTTTGATTGCTGGTTGATTGATTAGTACTTCGTTCTCCCTTATTCCCATTTTGTACCCATCTGTTTAGATTCTCCTGTGTTTCTCCCTTTTCACATCCTATTCCCTTTTCCCTCCCCTTCCATACCCTTAGATCTACCCCTTTTGTTACCGTCTTTGTGCGGATTGATTCCCTGGTTACCGAATATTTCTGCTTGTCCCCTGACTCTGATTCTGACTAGTCTGCATTACCCTGTTTGCCTGGCTATTGATCTGTTTCAGTTTCGACCATGAGCTGTGTGAATCCTAATAAACGCCCTGCCGATGCTGAACTGCATATGGAGTCTAAGCCCGTTCCTTTCATTAACTTGAACTCGTACTCAATCCTGGACCCTGATCAAATTAATGAAATGATTTGTGGGTCTAGTTGCATTAAACAAAGACAAAAGAGTTTTTGAACCGTCCATTAACAAGGATAACTCGCATGCAAGCAAGTTTACAATCCAGCAACTCGCACATGAACTACGGGGCTTAAATACTCCTTTTGCCGTCATTAAGTGCACAACCGCATAAGGAGATTTAGCCGAGGGGGAGGGACACACAGGATGTCAACCAATCACAGCACACAAACACTTAATAGACACACAAGCTGCTGAATTGCAAAGAGAGACACAAGGGATTCACACGAGGTTTGTGACATATATATATGTATTATCTGATCTGCTTCTTCAATCGGGTCACTAGGGAGCTGGAGCCTATCCCTGCTGAGACACAATGGACCGCTTACCTAGCCACTGCAGGACACACACACCATTCACTCACACCTACGCACTATTTAGAGGCTCCAGCTAGCCTGACGTGCATGTTTTTGACTGTGGGAGTAGACCAGAGAAACGGGAGGAACCCCATGCAAACTCAAGAACATGCAAACTCCACACAGGATGGCCTCAGGCTGGATTCGAAGGCACAACCTTCTTGCTTTGAGGTGGCAGAACTACTGACTAATTTATTTATTTACTTTTTATTTATCTCTTTGTTGATTTATTTATTTCTCCCAGGAGTTGTCTTCTAGAGGAGGAGGCAATGGAGGTTTCACTAAAGCTCCACTGGCCTTTATATCTGCCAGAGGAAGGAGAGTCATAGGCCTTCTTGCTGTGTTTTAGTAACCTTAACCCTGGGGAGATAATGACGGAGACAAACCCTTCTGCCATTTCCTCTCCGTCTAAATGAAGGTCCTGTCAGGGCCTCCCGCAGTGTTTTCCCGCTGCAGCCTTCGCTCAGCTCTCCTGCCTGTCCGTATCTCGCAGAGATAATACATTCTCAGGCAGAATATTCAAGATCAGCGGTGTCGATCTCATTTGAAAAGGGCTGGCACGGGTGCACTAATGCACCTGATCCCATTCATCCATGTCTTCTCTGACCACGGTCTTCAATCAGGCATTAAACTACTGGGCTGAAATAAAACCCTGCACACACCCTGGTCTTTTACTGATAAGACTGGACATCTCTGTTCAATGCGTGTTCACCTATGTACGTACAGTATATAGGAAAGAATAACGTACAAGTGTGTTCCAGCTGGACAGATATGACTGTTGATGGGGATTTTACCATGGTGTCTGCGTTACCATGGACTCCCTTCTGGTGACTATGGCAACGGAAAAGTGACATGCCATGTGAGTGTCATTATGTAGTGCGAGCATGTAGATGAGCATTTTCATGCGTACCACATGCGGTAACAATTTATAACCCAAATGGCCCGCATGCCGCCGCTTTGTTTGATGGTTCCAAACAGCTTTTTTCATTTTATGACTTGTCCTCTTCAAATTTTCCAGTGAGAGATAGTACAGACTTCACATCACTAACTCCCAACAAAGGCTTCAGATAGTTCCATTACAAAGTCATTGATGTTAAATGACTCAGTCGATGAGAACACTGTAATTAAAACTCCTCTTGTGTAACTCATATTGGGGATAATTATTATGCACAAATGGAGGCGGTCCTCATTATATTTGAATCTCTCATGGTCTGTGGCCTGAAAAATAACTATAATTCCCAGAACATAAGATCGTGGATTATGATTGTAATACCGAATGAAGATGATTTTGTGAATTATGTGGTATTTTACAGGTACGCATTTCCCTGTCGTTCTGGTGGACAGTGTGGTGGTACACGAGGTACAGAGATGCCAAGGCTGACGTCTCAGGCGTGAGTTTCTCCTCTTAGTGACATTCACGTTTCTGTGCTGTTGTCAGTAATTATTCAATCAAAGCGCACTGAAGAAATTCACTCGCGGAATTGAAGTCCTTGTGCATCGAGTTAATCAGTTTCACGTGCATTACGGTGGATTTCCCCACTAATGACACGGAAATCGATAATGACTCGGGAATTCTCAGGCTTGTATTTATTGTGGGATTAAAAGCAATGGAATTGCACTAAAACGTTTCAAATGGTCTTATTTCATTAAAACAATCTAAACGATCATGAAGCACATGCATTGTTTCCAATCCCTGAGTAAAGAGAAGCACGGGAAGTCCGGAGTCATAATCGCTTTCCACGTTACTTGTGATGAAGTGCACCTTTATGCAGGTGAAACGGAAAGTTCGATGCACAAGGATTTTAATTCCATATGAGAATCTCATTAAGCATTCAATGAATAATTACAGACTACGGTGAATAAGCCAAAAAAAATGCGTAAGACCTACACCAAATGCGTGAGACTTGACAGCTCTGGAGATAGCGTTGTCCTTTCGCAGCCTCACTCTTGGTTGTGTTTTGACCCGGACTGGGACCTCTCTGTCCTGTTCTCCAGTGTTTGCATGGGTTTCCTCCAGGAGCTCCAGTGTCCAATGACCCCCATGCTAAGCTAACTGGAGACTCTAGCCCATGGCTGTGGGTTTGTGCGTTAATCTGTGTGCCTTGTGATGGATTGGCAAACTGTTCAGGTTGCATTCTTACCCCTTACCCATTGCATGCTGGGATAGACTCCTGCTCCATGTGACCAGATTTGGCTTCGGCACAAAGGGGTTAATATGACTCCAAACAGTATTTATGTACTTTTCTTATCAGTAATTTACTGAAAATACATGGAAGAAAAGCTTAGTTTAACACTAGAGGAGACAAACCGACTGGTAGGCTTTGGGCAGTTTAGAGCATGACAATCCAGCTACCATGCTGAAATCACGATGAAATTATCTGGACAGGACATTCACTAAAGGGACGAGGCAAACGAATGAGAGCAAGTGGGAGGAAACGAGACAGTAATTCAAAGGAAACACAACCACAGAAACATGCAGACTGCTGGACAGGGGAGGAACCAATTATGGACACGTAAGGAATGTGACAATAACAGTGTAAGTATTCAGCGAACCAGTTGAACTGCAAAGCTAAAAGCACACGAAGGTACAATGGAATGTAATTCTGTAATTATAATGACAAGGAAAGAAAATAGGTCAACAGTCAGTTCCTCTGTATCGATTTGCATTCATGATGAGTGATTTTGATCCCTTCTTCACCTAGACTGAGGGAGTAGAATGTTTCAGGTCTCTGAGGGAGGAGTGCTGCTCGCCATTGGAATATCTGCTTTGTGCTTCTGCGTACAAATCAGTCCCGGTCATGAATTATTCCCAGACAATTTCCTCTGATCACTGTTTCTAAGACACCAAAAAGAGCAAATACAAGCAGGCATCCCAACTTGCTATCCTGGCTATCTGAACTAATACATTTAAACTATGGCCTACATTATGGAGTTCATACCTGCATGTGGACAATAAGTGTGATCTGACAGTTTCTTGTGGGGTAAGAGACTGAACTGACCTGAGTAGTTAATCATTATACAAGATATAAGCAGGCTTAATGAAGGGAAAAGGCCAGTCTCATAAATAAAGCCATTTCATTGGGTTTCTGCACATGAGGACGTTTTGGCCAAACACTTCATCACTTCAGCACCAGTCAATAAAATGCATCCAATGGGAAGCAGTCGATGGTGGTGATTGCAGCTTGCCTCCAGATTGCTCAATAGCGAGGCTATGTGCCATTCCCTTTCAATACTTTCCCTTTACTCCTCCTTTACAAAGAAAGAAGGGACCAGAGTACTACGAGAGGATAAACAAAATAATCTCCAGGAGAATCAGAATGACGCAAACAATAAGATGACAGAAACGCCATGTAGAGAAACACTGTGTTTTACCCAGGGCTTTGAACCAGAATTTTTTCCCAAATTGTTCGTTCTGAACAATCGATCTTTCCACGATGCGCAGCAATCGTTTTTGCATTAATGTAAATGTTTGGCATTTCAAGAGCTACATGTCCGTAGAATTTCTAAAGACGTATTGATATTTTAAGTCTTCATGTATGTGCGGATGAAAACGCCTCATAATTTTGTGGTGGAATGTATATCAGTTCAATCGAGAACAAATTTGCCGTCTCCCATTGACTTCGATCAATTAGTCCGCGCAGCTGTTGCTGATCGGGAAAAGTAAACTGCGAGAGGTTTATGTTATTAAGAATTGAAAGGTGAGGTTTCAGTGGGCCTTTGTGGCTGCAGACTGACCGCTGCTGTGTTACGCTTTTGTCCCCCTGGATTGTGCTAATGGTCGAGAACTATTGCGTTTTAGTGAAGAAAATTAACAGTCTGGGCAAAGCATTGGGCTTCATGAGGCTGAATTCTCTCTACTCTGCCCGGGCATGTCACGGAACGACACACTGGAAGTGATTGGTGATTGGTGATTATAGCCCAAACACGAAATATTTCAAGAACGAAAAAAATAATGGTATTAACTGGTTACCATTATTATTTTATAAATAATTCTGCTCCGGAACATTAAAAATTCTGAAGTTTCTGGTTTCATTTTTATTCCTACCAAAAATGCAATTGTTTCTGGTTTTCGTTTTCGTTCCGCGAACCGGTTCAAAGCTCTCGTTTTACCGCCTTGTTCACTTTTTTCATTTTCCAGTTGCAGCTCCTAGTCTTGTTCCGATTTTGCCATAATGGCTGAGGTTTCAATTTTATTCAAGGTCTCCTGGCGGAAGATGTATTTAGTTTTGTTTTTATTTAGTTGAGCTGCGCCCTGGGCTTATTAACCAGCTTTTCTGAGCTCAGAATGGATGGGGCAAACTGGGGACTGGAGCAGTTTGGGCTTGGCTTATTAACCAATTTCAGTAATTACTCACTGACAGTGATATTCAGACTTTTCCTGTGACTCTGGCTGATAAAAGTAGTCATCAATAAAGTGTTTAGAGTAGATTACTGATCCAGACCAGGGCTCGTTTCCTCTTCACAAAATTCACTCTTGCCTTTCGAATTGCATTTTTTTTCTTCTTCTTCTTCTTTTTATGGACCATGATGCCTCTGCTTGCATAGACTTATTGTTGCAGCTGTAAACAAGGCAAATCTTCGGCATTTTTCCGAGAGAATATTCCGCAATTACAAATCACTGAGTCCAATGACATTGATAATGAGTTCTCTGCAGCTGGCTAGATACCTTCGGTGAAGTTATGGCCGAAGATAACCGAAAATAAATTTTTTGCTGTTATTAAAACACAAATATATTCGTAAGGGCTGATTATAATTTGAAATGACCAGTGCACAATGGGTGTACTTATATTAAATATTCCATGGTCCAAATCTTTTTGGATGAACGAGCAATTTAAGTTACCTGCTCATTAAAGTTACACAGCCCTGAGCCTCCCACGATTGTGATCGCAGTGAGCGGCACGCAACAAACATTAAGCGACTCTGAGATAATACTGAGCACGCTGCATACCTCAAGGGTTATTTTACGAACACGTGAAGTTATTTGAATTGGTTGATAGGAGGACTTAATGTGTAAAGACACGTCTTGCCTATAAAGTTGAATAACTGGCTTGCTAACTTCTATTTTTGGAATTGAATATTTGTTTCCAAGGGTCAGCAAATCTTTTCAAAGCTATCGAAGCAAACTGCCGGCATTTTCCTGTCCAACAGAAAAAAGGCAAATTCTGTGTCGCTCTTAATCCCCATCATCTCCTTCCCTGTTCTGTAGCAGGTCAACACTAACCCCATATTCGCTGTCCTTTCGGAAGGGGCTTTTCCTGCTTGGCGTTTCGCCTCGCTGTATTTCGGCACTGTGCTCGTTAGTTTTACGGCTTAGTCTTTGGGAACTTGGATTGCCTGCCGCAGTAGCTGGGGGCTGCACTCCCAACTGCTCTGAGGTGCGTCCAGTGCAGTGTAAAATAACATAATACAGGAAAACGACAGGCAGCGTCTCTGGCGATAACTACACCCCCATGCACTTACAGTGGGTTATACAGCGCCCTCCATAATCATTGGCACCCCTGGTTAAGATGTGCTCTTTAGATTCTAATAAATTCAGTTTTTTTAAATATTATGGGACCACAATGAAAAAAAGATGAAAATCCAACCTTTAATTCAAGTGCATTTATTCAGTGGGAAAAAAATCCCACATTAAGAAATAATTCTTTTCTATCAAATCATGTGTGCCACAATTATTAGCACCCCTGATGTTAATACTTTGTACAACCCCTTTTGCCAACAAAACAGCACCTAATCTTCTCCTATAATGTTTCACAAGATGGGAGAATACAGAAAGAGGGATCTTCAACCATTCCTCTTTGCACAATCTCTCTAAATCATCCAGCGACCTGGGTCCTCTCCTCTGCACTCTCCTCTTCAGCTCACTCCACAGGTTTTCAATGGGGTTGAGGTCTGGGGGCTGAGATGGCCATGGGAAGAGCTTGATTCTGAGTCTGGTGAACCATTTCTGTGTAAATTTTGCCTCATGTTTAGGGTCATTATCTTGCTGAAAGACCCAGTGACGACCCATCTTCAGCTTTCGGGCAGAGGCCACCAGATTCTGATTTAAAATGTCCTGGTATTTCGAAGCGTTCATGATGCCATGCACCCTAACAAGGTTCCCAGGGCCTCTGGAAGAGAATCAGGCCCACTGCCTCACCGATCCTCCCCCATACTTCACAGTGGGCATGAGGTGCTTTTCTGCATACTCATCTTTTGTGTTCCGCCAGACGCACTTAGAGTGTTTGTTGCCAAAAAGCTCTATCTTGGTCTCATCTGACCAAAGCACATGGTCCCATTTGAAGTCCTAGTACCGCTTAGTGAACTCCAGACGTTTGCGTTTATCATTGTGAGTGAGAAAAGGTTTTTTCCGTGCATGCCTCCCAAACAGCTTGTTGGCATGTAGATAGTGCCTGATGGTTGTTTTGGGACTTTGTGACCCAAAGAGGCTACCATTTGTTTCAATTCTTGAACAGCGAGCTTTGGAGAACTTTTTATTTCTCTTACCATCCTCCTCACTGCGCGTAGTAGCAAAATAACCTTGCGTCCTCATACAGGCTTGTTTACCACTGTTCCAGTGGTTTTAAACTTCTTAATGATTCCTCTAACAGTAGATATGAGCAGGTGCAGGCGAGTGGCTATTTTCTTGTAGCCATTGCCTGACTTGTGAAGGTCGACACACATCTGCCTTACTTGAATGGTGTGTTCCTTTGTCTTTCCCATGTTGAAGAGTGGATAAGAGAAATGGCCTCTGTGTCATGTCATATTTATACCCCAGGGAAAAATGAAGTGATGAATAACTAATTAAATGTTCCTAGATACTCTGATCAACTTTGTAAACTACTGTAGAAATGACAGAAATACTTCAATTACATTTATTTCCTTAGAATTGTTAGGGATGCCAATAATTGTGGAACAGATGATTTTTTGAAAAAAAAATAATTTCTTAGTCAAGGATTTGTTTTTTTCCCCTTAAAATTCTCTTGAGTGGAAGGTTACATTTTTTTGCAATTTTCAGGGTGAGAGTATGCTTCCGCAATAAAAATTTAATTTATTTTAAGGCTTTTAACACATCTTAACCTGGGGGCCAATAATTATGGAGGGCGCTGTTTGTCATGACTGAGTGGAATTATTTTTGTATTAGTCAATATTTTTTTTTTGGGAAAATCCGGCTCAGTGTACGATTAAATTAAGGGATCAGTGGACTATAGCTGCCTGGTTACGCTTTTTTGCGTACAATGTCCTTCCTTGATTTAGAAATAAAAGTGTCTTTGCCCTCTCCTTTTGTAAGTCAGTTGAAGTAGTATGCCAGCATTTTGAAATTCTCTTCTTCAGTTGTTGCCAAAGTCTGTAAGATGTTTAGAAAACAAAACACAGTGAAATCATTGTTTTGTTTTTAGAAATTAATTTCTGGATAATAAACCAAATCACAAAATAATGCCAGCAGGTGTCTCAAAATCCCTTTTGTTAATGAGTCACATAAGTCTCTCAAAATTTAAGCAGTACGTTTTTCTGTTTAAATCAGTGGTTATCCATCATGCTCCTGTTATTTTCTGGCCCCTCCCCTAGGGGGCCAGGTTAAGCAATGATCATGTCTGTGTGTGTGTGTGTGTGTGTGTGTGTGTGTGTGTGTCTGTCACTCTGTCTGTAAGCCCGTGGCTGGGGCCAGGTCTGCTATCTCTGATTGCCTTGTTAATAAATAAATTTAATTTGCCCCCATTCCTCTCCAAGTCTTAGGTATATTGTCAATGAGTCTGCTTCATCATGCAAGGTAGAATTACACATTTTTCTTTCATAAATTGACAAGATTATGCATATTATATCACAAAATACATGTTTGTCAGATTTAGAGTTAGTTTGAGAAACAAAATGTGATTTAGAAAACAAGAGAAGGACAGTGATTATTGGTGATCACTAAACAGAGGGAGAGAATTGCTCATTTGTTTGAGTTGTTGAATTACTTTGCTTGCTACTTTGCATTCTGAGGCTGAGGGCCAAGTTGCCTCAACTCATTCCCTACGGCAGGGATACTCACTCTTTTCCAGAATGAGCCACAGTGGGTGCAGGCTTTCACTCTGTCCAACCTGTCCCACACCTGATTCTACTAATCAACCCTTAAAGCTTTTGCCATAGTCCCTTGATAAGTATAATCAGGTGTGTAACTGCATGGTTAGAATGAAAGCCTGCACCCACTGCGGCTCATTCTGGATTCGAGTGAGTATCCCTGCCCTACGGTAAGCCAGTGCCAGCAGCGTGGTTGATGTCATTCAGAGTTCCGTTGAAAGCATGCATAATGCATAATATCGCGTCAATCTGACTAATCTGACAGCAGTAATAGCGACCTCGACCATTAGCAGTTTGATGAAAGCACGAAATCAGTTGACAATTTCGTTGATGGCCCACCAGTACTTCAACCACAGGAGTGGAGGGGCCGTGGCCGAGGCAGAACAGGTCGTGGTCGAGGAGCACACAGTTGAGCGCCTAGTTGAGGAGCTGCTCAGTGTCAAGTAGCAGGCAACCAAAATGACAATTGGAATTATGTTACAAATACCCAAAAGGACACTGCTAGTTTGACATTTGCATTTGAACCTGCTAAAAATCTTTATTTTGAAAATACAGACGTTTTAACTAAACAAGTGTTTATATTGTGTAATTTTGGGGTAAAGTATTTTGTACAACTTTGTACAAAAGTATTCCATAGGGAATGGGTTAAGGTAATTTTGTCTTATGGTAAAAATAATTGTCAACTAAAAAAAAAAAAAAAAAAAAAACCTTAATTGGCATCGCAAATGCAACCATTGAAATTAGGTGTCGCAACTGTCAGTAAATACCTTCTTACCAGTGAACTGGCAGTGCAGTGGATTTCTGGTCTTATTGCTCAGCCCATTTTGAAATGACCAATGTTTGACGCTGAAATGTTATACTGATGTTCCAGCTATATGCTAGTGCTGCTGGATGACAACAAGTGTGTAGCCAGGCTAAATGGCCCGGTTCTGTCCCCATCAGATACCCTTGTGTTCTCCAGATCGCCACTGGGACTGCTCTGTGAATGCTCACACTGGCGGACGTGTGCAGTAATTTGGTAAATGAAGACTAATTTATTTTACTCCGTTGTACCTGTTGAACCTGGGGCGGAGTCCTGTGTGTTGTATAGGAATGAGCTGAGTGTTTTACACACATGCAGTGATACAAGTGCAGCATTTCTTTTTCCACAGGAGGGTTCCTTAAGGCTTTAAAATAGTTATCTATGGATATTTATTCCAAACTACAAACAGTATAAATAACAATCGAAGAGTCTAGTGTAAAAGGTTCTTTAGTGATATGGAATCAGTAAGACACCAGATGCGAGGTGGAAGGGAAATGAGGATTTATTAAACAAAAAATAAAACAGGCACGAGGGCCAACAAAAAACTTGGCCCAAAGGGTTGCAAAAGACAAACTAAGGTGCTAAAAAGGCAAGAACAAAAAACCACTGGAAACTCCAGGCAGAAATCCAAGAAAAATAAATAACAAGACTATGGCAATATATACAAGGACTATGAACAGGACTTGGAAACAAGGACTTGAAAGCGTGAACATGAGCGAAGATTTGAACATGAAACGAGACTTGAGACACTGTCTGCCAGCCAACTTCCACCGCATCCAGATAAAGGATAGAAATCAAGACATGAGGGGCAACACCTGGAGGAGGAGAAACAAGAGGCAGGGCAAGATCATGAGACATGGACCAAGACTGGATAACAAGACTTGCTCATTAAGAGAATGAGCGTGCTCAGCTTAAGTACCAATTAAGTATGCAGCCTGGAAGCAAGCATGAATGTTAAGAACAGAAAAGCACAGCAAGATCTTGAAATAGCAAAGCAGGAATCATGACAACAAACTTCCTGTCTAAATTAGTAATATTAGTAATGTGCCTATCTAATGAATTACACCACCCAGTCAGTGTTAGTAAATGTTAGTAACTTAAAAAACAGTTAATTGTCAATTAAGCTTAGACAGCCCCGAATCAGCACAGCACAGAAGGAAGGGGAAATACCAAAGCCAACCATAGCTCTGAAATGTGCAACAACGAAGGCACGGGGCGGAACGCAGACAAGCGGTGGAGTGGCTTGGCAGACCTGGCGAAAACAAAAACATGGAAAAGTAAAAACATGGACAATAACTAGGAACTGTGAAATGTGTAATCCTAATACAAAAAAACTGTTAAAACTGTCATGAACTATGACTGTGGACTATGGAACATGAAACTGTTAAAACCATAAATGCTGTCCTGGCCAAAGGCCAGGACCCCAGAACACAACATTTAGCCACATTGTTACCTGCATCCACGGCCTCCATTTTCTCAGAATGAACAAGTACTTTTAACACTGGGGTTTTCAATTAGGAGACCGGGTCTAGTTGTTACATTCTAAATAGTTCTGATACTAAAACACAGACGGCGTTCTAATTTCTCCTGTTGCTCCGCAAAGGTGACCAGTGTCTTTACATGACAGAAGGACATATCGAAAGTCGCAGGATAGTGTTCCAGAAAAATGCTCGAAAAAATAACTTTCTTGGTGTTTGGGAGATTTCGATTAACATCAAGTGTAATTGATACATACCCAAGATTTTCTGGATTATGAGAGAGGAAGGCATTAGCCACTGTGTCATGACACACCCATGTAAAAATTGCACTGGAACATTTCAAAATGTTGGGACAATGGTGAAGGGTTGCTGATAGACTAGTGTGACAACAAGAACTTGCCCCAAAACCTGCAACAACTTGGGAAAGATCAAATTACCTCACTGAATGACTTTCTACCTCTTTGTTTTTCAGAAATATGCCTTGAAATTACAAACGAATAACAAAATGTGACAATGCCATCAGAGAATGACTCAAGAGGTTCCTAACAGTAGCTTTGTGGGATAGTACTAGTGAGGCCTGTAGCAAACTACCCATTCTGTAACAAACTACCCCATATATGGGGTAGTTTGTTACAGGTGGCGGGTCTCTTTTTTTCCTCACCAGCATCACGCATGGGCAGAATATAGGGGTTGCAGCAGATCAGTCATGTAGTCTAATAATCTTTCTATCAGTACACTGCATATTGGTAACAAAAACCTGATGTCGTCAATTCTACAGCCGTTAAAATAAAGTGTTACAACTAGACCCAGTCTCCCCAACATTAATAGTATCTAATTACAGAAGCATAAGGATTTCAAGGCTAAACAACACATGAATGCCACTGGAAATAATATCACCTTCACTCCACTCTGATTGGAGGAGAATCACTCGAGACTGAGACAGCACTCTGTACAGAACACCGAGCACAACACAGTCAGAGCTGCACAGGCCATTCACGAGTCAAACTTAAACATGCCCAATAAAGCAGAATATTGCACTTACAGCTTAACAGCAGGACCCGTTTGCTCTGTTGGGGGGGCTCTGTCTCTGGTTTAGGTCCGTATTCTGCAATGCAGAGGTCACATTCAGCGCAAGACGCAATGCGGATTATAAATTAAAATGAATGCTAATTGTAATCAGCCCTGTTTGACAGAGGAAGCCATCGATCATTCCCTGATTAGACCAAAGTATCGGCAGGAAACGTCTTACAGCATTGACTCATGATGATGGATCTTTAAATGCAAAGGCTGATGATGTTCATTCTGTGGAAGGGCAGTTCTATTTCAAACCCTGCAGGGCTTGTATGGGTCCTCTAATACTGTGAAAAAAGTATTTGCCCCCTTTCTGATCAATTTTTTTCATGATCGTTAAATGTTTTACATCATCACGTTGATTTTAGAAAAAGACAAAGATAAAGATAAGTAAACGCAAAAAATTAAGTTTTTAAATGATGTTTTTCATTTATTGAATTACAAAAGCTATTCAACCCTACTTGGCCTTATTTAAAAAAAAGTAATTGCCCCCTTAGTTAATAAAAATCAATCAATTAAACAAACGTAATTGATAATAGCATTCAATTTCAGGGGACAGATGCAGACGTTCACTGCCGCCCCCTGTTGAATTTAAACATCACTTAAGTAGAACTTGCCTGGCAATGTGAAGTATGCAAAAAAATCAAACAACATACAAAGAGCCTATGACATTTAAACAGCTCCAGTCCAGAAGTTCCATGTGCACAGATAACGAGTGCAGGAGAGTGATTAAGCACGTGCGAGAGATTCTCGCTGAAACTCAAGAGAGGACAGAGACAGGCTGAGGGGTGTAAAGAACAGGCCGATTGCAGAGAGGAAATTAGTCTAAATTAGTAGTGGTGCAACTTTACAGATTTAACTAGAGTGCTCGTTAGTAAGTTCGTAATCTTCTTTACATGGATTAGTTGTGTTAGTAGACTATAATAGAAAATACAAATGTTAGTCTTGTTAGTAATCAGAACAGAAAGGAAAAGGAAGAAAACGAGATACGAAGGAATATTTCAAACACCGGACTTCATTTAAATCTCCCGAAGTCAGTGAGCACGCACAGGGAAGACGGACTGAACCAACTAGATCACAAGACGGGGGAGACAAGTGCAATGGAACTGAACATAGAATGAACCAAAAAACCTGAATATTACAAAAACCAAAAAGAATAAATAAAAGACAATAATCATAAACACAAAACCAGAACATAAACATGACCAAAAACCATGACCATGACAGGACCGCAAACTCAGGGTCCTGTCTCTTCACCTTCGGCCTCTCCTTGGGAAACTAGAGTAAGAGCATCGGTTACTTCCGCATCTGCGAAGCACACTCTCGGCTAACCTGTCCCCGTCTGCTGCCCTGCTGGCTTCATATAGCCAGTTTCCCTGATGCAGATGGGGTTCGGGTGTGTGGCCTCGTGCAGAAGGTGACTGGAGAGCCCTTCTCATTGGCTGCAAATGGAGGGAGCTGTCCAGTGTAGAGCGGCAGCCAAGGGTGCTGAACTGAGCCCTGTCCAGCGGGCGCTGTCCATGGTGCTACTGGAGGGAGAGGATAGGGGAGGGGAATCTATGGTTCTGGGCAAGGTGACATGGACAGTGGGCGTGTCTGTTCCCACGGTAACCACGAGCGGTAAAAGCGGTATGTTCCAGGGTTGGAGTCCGCTAGTTTTGGGGTTCCTAAATCATGATGCATTTTTTTTGGGAAGCGAGCAGTCAGTGGAGACAGGATGACCAGCTATCTACTGTAATTGTGTCTTGGGTCACACTTTAGATGAAGTGTTGCTCATAAAGGCTTTATACAGCATGTACAAAACCCAAAACCAGTGAAGTTGGCACGTTATGTAAATCGTAGATAAAAACAGAATACAATGATTTGCAAATCCTTTTCAACTTATATTCAATTGAATACACTGCAAAGACAAGATTTTGAATGTTCAAACTGAGAAAATGTATCTTTTTCGCAAATAATCATTAACTTAGAATTTATAGGCAGCAACACATTGCAAAAAAGTTGGCACAGGGGCCTTTTTACCACTGTGTTACATCGCCTTTCCTTTTAACGACACTCAGTAAACGTTTGGAAACTGAGGAGACCAATTTTTGAAGCTTTTCAGGTGGAACTCTTTCCCATTCCTGCTTGATGTACAGCTTAAGTTGTTCAACAGTCTGGGGTCTCCGTTGTCTTATTTTACGCTTCATAATGCGCCACACATTTTCAATGGGAGACAGGTTTGGACTACAGGCAGGCCAGTCTAGTGCCCGCACTCTTTTACTACGGAGCCATGCTGTTGTAACACGTGCAGAATGTGGCTTGGCGTTGTCTTGCTGAAATAAGCAGGGGCGTCCATGAAAAAGACGATGCTTGGATGGCAACATATGTCGCTCCAAAATCTGTATGTACCTTTCAGCATTAATGGTGCCTTCACAAATGTGTAAGTTGCCCATGCCTTGGGCACTAATACACCCCCATACCATCACAGATGCTGGCTTTTGAACTTTGCGCCAGTCCAGATGGTTCTTTTCCTCTTTGGTCTGGAGGACACGACGTCCACAGTTTCCAAAAATAATTTGAAATGTGGACTCGTCAGACCACAGAACACTTTTCCACTTTGCATCAGTCCATGTTAGATGAGCTTGGGCCCAGTGAAGCTGGCGGCATTTCTGGGTGCTGTTGATAAATGGCTTTCGCTTTGCATTGTAGAGTTTTAGCTTGAACTTGCAGATGTAGCGACAAACTGTATTGACTGACAGTGGTTTTCTGAAGAGTTCCTGAGCCCATGTGGTGATGTCCTTTACACACTGATGTCGGTTTTTGATGCAGTACCGCCTGAGGAATCGAAGGTCACGGGCATTCAATACTGGATTTTGGCCTTGTCGCTAGCGTGCAGTGATTTCTCCAGATTCTCGGAACCTTTTGACGATATTACGGACCGTAGATGATGAAATCCTTAAATTTCTTGCAATAGCTCGTTGAGAAATGTTGTTTTTAAACTGTTCGACAATCAGCTCACGCATTTGTTCACTAAGTGGTGACCCTCGCCCCATCCTTGTTTGTGAATGACTGAGCATTTCAGGGAAGCTGCTTTTATACCCAATCATGGCACCCACCTGTTCCCAATTAGCCTGTTCACCTGTGGGATGTTCCAAATAAGTGTTTGATGAGTATTCCTCAACTCTCTCAGTCTTTTTTGCCACTTGTGCCAGCTTTTTTGAAACATGTTGCAGGCATCAAATTCCAAATGAATTTGCAAAAAAATGAATATTTGCAAAAAATTACAAAGTTTACCTGTTCGAACATTAAGTAACTTGTCTTTGCAGTGTATTCAATTGAATATAGGTTGAAAAGGATTTGCAAATCATTGTATTCTGTTTTTATTCACAATTTACACAACATGCCAACTTCACTGGTTTTGGGTTTTGTATAATGCTTTCATAAATAAGACATAATGTCTTCATAAATCACACATAAGCAAATGTCACACTTTGTAAATGGTGAAATAACACATCCTTATTCAGCTTGTGATGCCAGATGTGATATAACTGACAATGTCACTTAGTGGCTAGTGGCTAAATGCTATAAAAGGTGACATTGTCAGCTAAGTGACATTGTCACTTGCTGAATTTGGATGTGTTATTTCACCCTTTAGAAAGCATGATATTTGCTTACATATAATTTATGAAGACATTATGTCTCATTTATGAAGGCATCATACATGCTGAATAAAGCCTTTATGAGCAACACTTAATCTAAAGCGTGACCGTGCCATATGTCTTATTAAAAAAGTTCACAGCCTTTACTGCTGTAATCAGCTCTTGTAGACTCTAGGGACAGTATTTTCCTGAGACCGATTATGATTGGTATCCATGGGAAAACTGGGACAACTTTCAGCTGTGAAACTGGGCAGGACTGAAGATGAGTTAGTGACTGTGGGTTTCATAGTCCTTGCCCACGTACACAAAGAAACCACAACCACAGTTCAATTATTCTGAAACCTTAAGATTCCTTGTTGAATTAAACTAAGCTAGTCTTTAAAATATACAGATGCTAACATAAGAAGATGCATTCTACTGGCTGCTTCAGCCACATAATGTTCCAGTATAACTGATTTCTTTTGACTCATAAAAAGCAGAAATATGTATGCAGGATGCATCCCTGTTACATAGTATGTCCAAAATGGCCAGAATCGCAGAGTCATAAATTCTCAGTTACTATATAAAGTACAAGGCCAGGCATTTTTCCATGGTCTACACTGAAAAGGGTGTAATTCATTCTGTCCGTCAACCCTTTGAATCATCAAAACAGGCAAAAGAGAAAACAATTATAACACAGAAAAGCTGCCACCCTACCACGACTCATTGGTCTCTGGGCAAGAGGCCTTGTTGACAGCCTGCTGAGGAATCGACCAATTAGTGAACAGTTCTTTACTGGGGGCTCAATGTCAGAGTTCTGAGAAAGTTTAGCAAATCACAGTGACACTGTAGCAAAGAAGGCAAGTGATTAAATGTTTTTTGCCAAGATATCCCTTTCTTGTCGTTTGTTGATGACTAAAACAGGAATCCGAACTAGTCCAACAGCGTTCAACTGTGTTTAGCCAAAAGAAAGCTCACGGAAACCATGCAGTGATGCTGGACTGTGAAGCAGTAGGTTGTGATCAGAAAGGACTGAAAGATGGCTAGTAGATTACACTCATAGTTGTAGATTTGGGTAGGGATGGTCGGTATGTGTCCCAAGCAACTTCTCGGCATGGCAATGAAATCCTTAGCCACTTAAGATCAGTGGGGAAAACAGCAGAAATGCGGAATTGTAAATTGAAAGTGGTACAGTCCAATTTTAGCACCTCCACGATTTGCGGCTTTCGACAGTCCACTCCAGGTCATAGACAGTCAGTGGTCCAATCTGAAGTGTTTATCTCGGCTATATTCGCATTACAACTAATGTTTCAAGAAAACAATACAGCACAAAAAGATGCTCTATAGACAGGATTGTAAACTAGCTAGCTAATGTAATTATTTACCCCCATGCAGTTGGTATCAATGTCTTTGCAACCAGATCTGAGCGGGTGTGCAGAGATTTGACGGTTGTGGAAAATTAACAAATTTCAAACATTAGCTGATACTCAAGTAGTCACTGACAATATGATGTGGCAGTGTAAAGAGAATTTAGCTTTCTTGAATGCAATCAAGTTTTGCTCTGCTGTTAAATTGGGATGATTCTGAAAAAGCTAAATATGCGAAATAAATAATCTTCAAGAAAGTCTCACTGTCGAAACCGTAGTCTAATGTTAGGAAATATGTGGAACATTGGGTCAGTCTGATTTGTACAGCCGTTTGATTGCGTGGCTGGAATCAGATCATAGCTAGATCACTAGCAAGCTATTTAGCTCATAAACTACTATGTAATGATTTTGATTTTCACTAAAAATTCAACATAGTGTCACGTAATTAAGATACTTGATAAGTGAAAAATTTTATTGATTGTTCAATATTGTTTAGCTTCATCATAAATGTTCATAACACAAATAACAATTGTAAACTTGTTTTTGAAAATCAAAAGTATTTAGATACTAAATAGAAAAGCACATTTATGAATATGGGCAGACATCTCTCTATTAAAATTACAGAAGTACCTAACCTAGCACCATAAAATATCACAGGAACACTCATCAGGATAGTCTTGGTCAACAGAAAAGACGGTATTCGCAATCAAATTTTTGCAAAAATTTTTCAGCTCTCGTGCTGGCATTAATTTTAAAAAGTGGGTCCATTCCGATGATGTTCTTGCCTATTTTACAACAAAGGTGCTTTAATTAGCATTGGCACAATGCGACAATTTATTTTTTTAATTGATTTTAAAGTCTGAATTCCAATAAGCTGAGAAAATTCCTGGTAAATATTAAAAGTGCTGTACAGATTTATGTGTACATTTACTATATATTTACTATATATTTCGAACAAATCTTTACTACTTGCAGTGCTATTTTGTGGATATTAACTTCCATATTGCATGACTTGTGCATGAATTACAACTGCTGCTCCGAATTTCGGCAGAAAAATTCTTGGAGAAATCAGCATCGTCAAAAACAGAGTCCTCATATACATTTCTTGAGGTCTGGAGCCTTATTATGAGAACCCCAATATACTTAGAATTCGGGACAGTGAAAGATACCTACATTTTCCGTATACTATCTCTGATTAACCCTTGATTTATGCCCTGCCATCAGCTTTTAAATCTCCCTCAGAACTGTGCAAATAAAACCGTATTCACTGTAAGCAGGAACAACAGCCCCAATAAGATGGTACAACATGTATAAAAATGATGATTTACCTGCTCCAGAATTTTGAGGCATTACAATGACTAAAGGCAACATACAGTATATTATTACCAGGGCATAGAAAAGTAACATTAAGTTTCATACATACATGCAGTATGGATGTAAAATTATTTCATATTAGCATGGAAAATCTGCACTTTAACATCATGCTTACTGTTTCATTTCAAATCCAATATGCTGGAGCGCTGAGCCAAAAATAGAAAACCTGTGAAATACTTGCACACCGCACTGTGTGGATTATGTCTCTGATCAATGTTTCAACAGAATTCTGCTATGTTATGTCATTTATTACCTTCATTTAGCTATAATTACATTGTAAAGCAGCTGTGATAACAGCCATACGGTTGCCGGTTCAACCCCGTCTGTTGCGCACTGTGGTATGAAGTAGGAGGCAATTAAATTTGGACTTGATCTGGTGAGAAACGTCAACCGCAAGCAGATTACGGTTACTTCACACACTGTTGTTATTAAATTTAGCAGCTGCAGTGTTGGCAGGTTTTCAATGGTTTGGACTGTTAAGACAGTTTGTGGTCTATGGTCTGTAGTGCAAGCAAAACAATAACTACAACATCAATTCCAATATTGGGACAATGAAAAAAATGGAAATAAACATAGAATGCAGTAATCCCTTTTGACCAGTATTCAATTGAATATGACCAAAGACCAAATGACTGATGTTTTGACTTATAAACACTGTCATTTTTAAATTGCTGTTTTGAAATGTTATGTTTGCAACACCTTCCAATGGAGCTGAAACAGGTGCACGTTCACCACAATGTTCATCACCTCTCCATTTAAAATCACTCAGTATTCATTCTGGAACAGAGGGCAGTAATTGTTGGAGTTTTAAGAGCAGAATTTGCTCCAATTCTTGCCTGACTTGAAAGTCAGAGGTTTCTGTTGTAGTATTTCGCACTTGATAATATGTCACATTTTCGGTGGGACGCAGGTCTGGGCTGCAGGCAGGCTTGTCTAGTACCTGCACTCAGTGACTTTGAAGCCAGCACAGCATATCTGTCAATATTCCTGTATAATCCCATTCAAATTTCTATGCTTTCTTCATTAATATTCAAACAATATTTAAATATACTCAGCCAAAATAAAAACTTCAAACTCGTTTGGAGTGTTGAACATACAAGAAATTAGGTTTTAAATAATGATTCTATTTGATTCTGTACTCATTAAAGATGGTCTACCATAAAAATAATTTCCATAATGTAACCAGTTCCACTGGAAATGCTACGGAAATGTTCAAGAGTAAAAATGGTAAGTTACAACTTGAATAAGAGCAGTGCGCAGGCGATTACATATGGTTTGGGCAGTCACACGACCTTGAAACAATTCATTCCTAGTGGACGTTGCAGTGACAAATCGATTATGCAAATGACGAAAGACAATTTGTCGGTCTTCTGCTTTTGACATCACACGTGGGCTACCAGAACAAGTCGGTCAGCTGTGGTGCCAGTTTGTTGGAGACGTGTCCGAAGATCACGGATAGTCCATCGACTGCATTCCATATCCCTAGCAACGTCAGTGACGGACTTTTCCATATTCAGCAATTCTTTGGAATTTTTGGTTCCTGAACGCACCATTGCAGTCTCACTTTAGAATTAAGCTACAAGTGCAGTATAATATTAGAATTGAGCAGCAAGTGCAGTATAATATTAGAATTAAGCTAAAAATGTGGCGCAACATGAGAAATTAGCCGCTAGTGCAGTGTCACATGAGAATGAAAGCTGCTGTAGCTAATGTAGTTGTTTTAGCTAGCTTCTGGTCCATCGTCAAAGTCATCATTCCCTGCACCCCTATCCCCAAGCCACACATTAACATGCATTGCTTTCCAATAGAGGCAGAAATGGAGAACAGCAACCATGACAGCCACTCAATTACCTCAGACCCGAAATACAATATAAACAAACGTTGTCAGTGATTGTCGTGTGAAGGCCACCCTGACAACATGGACCAATGACCCATTACATCCATACAGGAACTTCTGTATGAATGGCTTTTTGAAAGTATTAACTAAAGCTAGCTAATGTCCTATAGCCAAACCAACAGCTAGCTAATGGCATGATGGCATCCCTGATTATGGTGAGGAGATTGTTGATTCAGAAAAAATCACAATCGTCTATACAAAAACGCTTTCCTGTGAGCCCTTTTAAAGCATTTTTTTTCTGTCTCGTGTACTGTCAATATATGCTATTGCCGTCATAGTTAGACAACAGCCTCCCTTGTCATGAGCAACAATGTAACTTTACAACACAGCTGTGCATTGCCATTTCATGTAAATTAGCATATATTTTGCAGCCAAATGTTTACTCTTCTTATGAAGTGATATTCCGAGTGCATTTTAAGACAAATAACAATAACTACCACATTTCGCTGCTATCGTTACACAGCTAATCAAGCTGTAGTTGGCCACAAAAGACAACTGTACATTTATAAACTAACATTAGCATGATTAAAAACACCAACAAGACTACCCTAGACTACTAAAACTGCATAACTCCTACAGATTAAAACATAGCTTACCTGTCCAGTAGCAGCAAGGCTAGCTGGGCATCAGTTTTTTAGACCCTTGGATTCCTTTAGTTTTCTCTACCTCTTGAAGGCAGCACTAATATAAACGCGGCTCTAGGCCATTTGCGTTTTTTTTTCCCTTCACTCCATCTGTTCCTCTTCCTATTTTTACTGCTTTGGCTATTTAATTGTATTGTTATGGCCCCAATTTGTTATTACATTTACGACAGCAAGGGATGACAGACACAACTTTAAAAACTTCAACAGATTTAATTAAACAAAGGCTACTAACAACGAACTACTCTACTGACCTAGATTGTTAAATACAAGAACAAAAATATTTACAGTCCCTTTGGCTGGGTTGCTTGGTGATGTCCTGGGTGAGGAAAATGCTCCAACACAAATCCACAAAAAACTTCACAGGTGTTGAACAGAATGACAGGTCTGGTCACATGTATCCTTCTCCTTGCAATTTCTCCTACTACTCCACTCCCTCAATTTTCCTCCTTATATCCTCTTTTGCAGACCACTCCCACATTTAGACCTCTTTTTTTAATTCTCTGGGACTTGTCCCAGACATGCCAAAGACATGCCCAAACCTAGCTCCAGTCTGGGCTTAATATAAGAAAGGTCAATACTGCCATCTAGTGGCTTCTATTCGCATTCCAGTATATATATAGTTTCTTGTAGCGCTGGCATCGGTAGCTTCATCTGCTCCGCCATTGTCAACAACACAGCTTCAGCTCTCTGTGCATTCATGAGCAGAGAAGACCACATCTTTATGGTGCTTTTTCACCCACTTGGATAGAGGCAGTGGGTGACTCCAGAATTTTATATGCTGCTTTACCGCAGAGGACAGTGACTGAGAAACCTGTGTTATAGACCAGGCGCTCTAAATCAATGATCTCTGTTGGAATACGGAGTCATTAAACACTTGTTTTCAGAAAAATATATCGCTTACAGCAGCTTTAGGCTACAAGTGAGGTGTCACGTTAGAAGCTACAAGCACAGTGTAACACTTAAATTAAGTGCAATTTCACTTTTAGAATTGATTTGCAAGTGTGGTAGTACATTAGATTTAAGCTGTCAGTACAGTGTCATATGAGAATTAAAACTCAGGGTGGAGGAGCAGAGGGGGCTCTGATTGGGTAAGAGGGGCAGAGAGGGCTCTGATTGGGTAAGAGGGGCAGAGAGGGCTCTGCTTGGGTCAAAGGGACAGAGGGGGCTCTCATTAGGTCAAAGGGACAGAGAGGGCTCTGATTGGGTAAGAGGGGCAGAGAGGGCTCTGATTGGGTCAGAGAGGCAGAGGGGGCTCTGATTGGGCAAGAGGGGCAGAAAGGGCTTTGATTGGGTAAGAGGGGCAGAGAGGGCTCTGATTGGGTAAGAGGGGCAGAGAGGGCTCTGATTGGGTCAGAGGGGCTAAAGGGGCAAATCCTCCTATAGTGACAGAGGGCTCCTCTTCTTCTGTTTTTTTTATTTAGCTGAGACACAAGCACATCTCCATGTGAAGATAATGATTCCCCTGAACTCCCAACACCAGTTTATTTTACTGGCGCAGATCTGCCCCTGTCATGTGGAAATATCACAGTGATCCGACGTGCGGGTTCTGACAACACTGAAGCTGTTGAGTGTGTGCAAAATAAATAAATAAATAAATAAAACAAGTTTCTGCTGTTAAATTGCCTCAGCCTGGTGGCCCTTGGTTTGACCACAAAGCACTGCCCTTAACTGGAGAGAAGAAAAACCAAAGATAACAGTTGTTCTCACCGAATAAATACAAAACTCTCCTTTTTCCTTCGAGAAACACTGACTTGCTGATGCTGTTGTGATAAAACTTGCTGTAGCTGGAAGCAGGCTCTGTTTTTTTTTCCTCATTATATGTACATGGATGCATTTCAGGATGAAGAAGGCTCCCTTTTATCCGTGGATTGGCTGAATCGGAGAAAAAATAGATTTTGATAGGTAAGGCAGAAACTGAAAAACATGAATACGCTTCTGCTTGCTTTTCTTCTTTTGCATATATTGTGCAGCGTCAGTGTTTCTGTTTATGAAGAATACCAGCACACAGGGGAAATGAGATGCCCTCTTTAAACTGCATCTCTGCCACCTGCAGCTGAGCACATCCTCAGAGAAAAAATTTCACTCCAACCTTATGTTCTGAGATAATCCTGCCCCCACTCAGAAGAACTGCAGCCATGCAGCTGGAGCTAAGTTAGGGTCAATAGAATCACAAACATGCCATCAGAGCTAAGATAGGGTTGGCACAATCACAGACATGCCATCGGAGCTAACACAGGGTCAACGGAATCACAGACATGCCAACAGAGCTAAGATAGGGTCAACAGAATCACAGACATGCCATCGGAGCCAACACAGGGTCAAAAGAATCACAGACATGCCATCAAAGCTAAGATAGGGTTGGCAGAATCACAGACATGCCAACAGAGCTAAGATAGGGTCAACAAAATCAGAAACACGCTAACAGAGCTAAGATAGCTAAGATAGAGTTGACAGAATCACAGACATGCCAACAGAACTAAGATAGGGTCAAAAGAATCAAAGACATGCAATCGGAGGTAAGATAGGGTCAACAAAATCACAGACATGCCAATAAAGCTAAGATAGGGTCAAAAGAATCACAGACATGTCATCAAAGTGACGATAGGGTTGGCAGAATCACACACATACCAACAGAGCTAAGATAGGTTCAACAGAATCAAAGACATGCCAACAGAGCTAAGATAGGTTCAACAGAATCACAGACATGCCAACAGAGCTAGGATATGCTCAACAGAATCACAGACATGCCATAAAAGCTAAGTTAAGGTTAACTGAATTACAGACATGCCATCAAAGCCAAGAAAGGGTTAACGGAATCACAGACATGCCAACAGAGCTGAGATAGGGTCAACAGAATCACAGACATGCCATCAGAGCTAAGATAGGGTTGGCAGAATCACAGACATGCCATCAGAGTTAAGTTCAGAATCAACAGAATCACAGACATGCTGCTGGAGATAAGAGAGGGTTGGCTGAATCACAGACATGCAGTCGGAGCTGTCGGAGCTGAGATAGGGACAACAGAATTACAGACAGGCTATCTGAACTAACTCACAGTCATTAAAATCACAGACATGCTGTCAGTGGAAGATAGCATCAACAGAATTACAGATATGCAGTAGGAGGTAAAATACAGGTGGCAGAATCACAGACATGCTGTTGGACGCAAGACAGCGAAGGCAGAATCACAGACACATTATCAGATGTGAGATGTGTGTGGTTGGCAAGAAAATCATCTTTGAATGCATGAGCACTCTTAACCTGGCTACACATTGGACTTGATTTTTAGGTTGAGAGTAATCCTGTGTTAAAAGGTACACTGAAATCACGACTGTAATGTTTTGTTTCCAGTAAAACCCCACCACCTTGTTCTGTCTGTTGAGCTTTCCCAGATTTGACTGGATCATTTAATGTCTCTGATGAACAACAGCATAGATTCGACAGACCTGTAGTCTGTGGTGCGGTACATAGCCAGGTGGCTTGCAGGCACCAACTGTCATCTTGCATCAAACTCTTCTTCCGAGTTTTACGGAATACCACACAAAGAAGTATAATTCAGGGTTTGAGAATAATGTTGAGCCGTTTTATATAAAAGAAAATGGCTTCTTGCTCAGTGAGGAAAATTCAGTAATGGCTAATTCAGTTCTATTCAATCCATCACTGTGTTTATAATATTATCCTCTACTACAGAGATGTAGTCACAAATAAGCTTCCTTGAAAATAGGAGAATTAGTCATGGTGGGACCAAACAGCCTAAATACCAAAGAGCGAGGTGAAAGCTCCACCGTGACAAGAAAAACAGAAACCGCAGATAAAGACAAACCCCAGAGGACAGAAACCACGACAACATGCCGCTGAGTCTTGTGCAGTGATTTAAAGGTGAGCTGGCAAATAACAGGGAAGTTCTGGAGAAACTATTGGAGCAAATAAACATTATGCTTCGCCCTGTTCAAAACACTATAAAACAAGCCAAATAGACCAGCAGTCTAAGTAGGTAAAGTGCAAACAAACTTCAGAAGAACCTGGCATTATATACATAATGACACGTTATGTCATGCTTAGCGTAGCTTTAACTAATAGCTGGAGGGCTGACACCTTTCCCAGAAGGCAGGAACTCATCTTGGACAGTAGGACAATCAAATCATAGAGAGCACAAACCCTCCGAAAAGTCTATTCGGCAACATTGAACAACAATTAATGGCTGGTTCCCAGGATATTCTGAGCTGTTTTGTGTTCACAAAGTATAGCAAAATGATATTCATTTTCATTTGAAAAAAGAGAAAAAAATATTTTGCATTTATCCCAGATGTTAGCATCTTTCCTTGCGATAATAAAAATAAGCGGTGTCTGACACGGTAAACACATTCAGCGGCATCGTCTATGCACACAGAATATCACGCGGCCCTCCACGCTTTTTTATCTGCGGTTTTGGACTACCTTCATTAGTCAATAAAGTCTAATGCTATTACACTCTTATTAATGGGTTGTAAAGTGGGCCTTGAGAAGATTTGAAGTCATTGAAAACTGTGATCGTAAATTATGAATACATAAGTGATTACATAACCCAAAGCAAGTAAAAATGTAAAAGTATAGTAATCTTGTGATTTACTCTCTGTAGATTTTCATACCTCTTACCTTTTCAATGTGAAACCCTTGTGAAACTTCTTAAAAATCACTTTGATGGGAATAGGAAGGTTTGTCATGCCTGCAGTGGGGGCCCAGCAGTATTTCTGTGGATATGGGTGGTATATTTGGCTTTCAGGTGAAAAGTATTCGGAATCGTGGCAGCTTTGTCATAGAGAACATTCATTACCACCCAATTGTCCTCAGCATGTCCCTTGTCCTAAGATGCCCAAAATTGGCGCATACTGGTGTCAACAGATGGGCATTAGAACATTCTGTGGAGAGAACATGGTGCTGAGATCTGGTAAACCTGTGACTCAGCCTTCCAGTGTGACCTGCACAGCTCCGGTTAGCTCTGAAATGATACTATCGCACACAGGCGTTCAGGCTGATTCCAGGAACACAGGAGCACAGAGCTGGCCCAAGCTTTTACTGGAGAAGGTAATTTCTGTATGGGTTGCCTCTTTATTTGTCTGATTTATGGCGACTTTCATTAGCTCGGGCTCTGAGAGTGACAGAGTGACTGTGATAAAGATGCTAGTCTGCCCTGCAAAGGAAGACTGCAGTACCTGAATATGTTAACCTATTGCAGATACTGCAGTTTACCATTATAGGACAGAGGTGTGAAGCCCTTTCATTTCCATTTTCTGTAGAGCCCAGTACAGGAAGGGATTTAGCAGAGCTGAATGTATTCCTGTTTCACCTCATGTTCATTACAGCCACCCCACATAAACTGCATTTTAGAATTTGTGTGTGAGTGTTTGTGTACGTTTGTGTGTGCGCATGTGTGCGTTTGTGTTTGTGCATGTGTTGTGTGTGAGTGCGCGTGTGCATGTGCATGTGTGTTGTGTGTGGGTTTGTGTGTGAGCGCCGTGACTCGGCCATCTGCTGATTGTGCCGTTTGACACATCATGTGGTCTGGATGGTATTGTGGGACTTTGGTCAAGATTTTTTCACAACACAGCATGAAGTTGCTCACACATTCACACACACATTGTGGACAGCACACACACACACACGCACGCACAAGCATTCACCTAATCCCCATCTCATCGTGCCTGAGGCATCACACACACACACACACACACATGCACACACGTGCGCTCGCCTAGTCCCAATCCCACCGAACCTGAGACATGACACACGCACGCACACATTTGAGACACGCATCATTAGTTGTCACGTTAAGCTAATGGAGCATGTTGCCAGCTGCCCTCCAGATGGCCTGAGCTCATCTCCAAGATATTGAGCAGTAGGTGATGATCTGTGATCTCATGACAGTGTGACTCCGTGCAAGGAGCTCTACAGCAGGTTAACAGTGATTGGAGGAGGTCAGTTGATGCGCAGGTCGCCAAATTACTCGAGCATTAAAGGAACCACATAATAGAAAATACTGTTTCCCAGGTCAGTCCACCTTTACAGTGGCCCCAACTGAGTCTAAAAGCCCAAGAAGGCTGACTTTAAGGACTCCCCAGTCCTTAAGTCATTTGATCCAACACATTACAGCACATGTCCTTTAGTGCTAATGTGCTCTGGGGATAAAACATTCAAATACTAATGTGCTCTAGCTCTAAAACACTAAAATACTAAAGTACACTAGTACGAACATGCTCAAATGCTTACATACTCCACGCTAGTGTGCTCTAGCTTTCACATGCTCAAATGCAAGTGTGCCATAGCTGTAACACACTCAAATGCTTACGTGCACAAGCGCTAACACACTCAAATGCTAACGTGCTCAAGCACCAACATGCTCAAATGTGAAAGTGCTCTATTACGAACATGCTAAAATGGTAACAAGCACTAACGCCAACACGCTCCAATGCTTACGTGCTCCACACTTGTCTACTTTAGCACTAACATGCTCAATTGTTAATATGCAACAGGCTAAAATGCTGTAGTGCTCATATGCTTGAGCGCTATTGTGCTGCATTTGTATGAGCTCCTGCGCTAATGTGTTCCCACTCACCGTTAGCTCGGTGGGACTCGTGCCTGACGTACGCTGAATTAGTCACTCCTGTTCCCACTGTCCCAGCCAGGGCGCCCTCTGCCTCATGAATCATGCGCGCTCCCCTCCCTCTGAGCCCCCAGCACGTTGACGTTAGCGCCAGTCAGGCGCATTGGGCTGTAGCGCATGTCAGGCTGCTTACTGTGCGCAACTGAATCTGCTAAATGGAGCAAAGTTCTCATTGAAATTCTGCAGGGTGACCTGCAGCTGCAGTGGTCCTACCTGGTGGGATGGAAGGAACATAGCTAGTGTGATTAAATCTCAACAAACCCGTAGGGAGTGGTTGGGTCGGGGGGATAATTAATTCCGATGCCATCGGGTTTGTGCTGGTGTGGCCCTGTTCAGATCTGTGGTGAGGGAGCGTCTACAGAGGCCGTCTGTTTGAATCAGTTTTAGATGAGATAATTCTGAGAATTTCCCGGAATGGTGCTGGACTGCCCCTGAGTACAAAGGCTCTCCTCTCAACCTTAATCGTGATTCCTGAGGCATAGTAAGGCGCTAATTATTTGTAATGAGACTCTATTGATGTGTAGTGAGGGATTATTTTCCCTCTTAATATCAAATTATATCAGAAACAGAATTTCATGTTTCAAGGAGCTTTTAATAATTCTGATCCTTTCTCAGACTCCGTATGCAAACTCAATCCTTTTGCAAAAAACTAATTTCACTGAGTCACTGGCTATCAGCCGGTGACATGTGACACAACACAAGACTGGATTCAATAAGTATCCGGATATGAAATACATATGCAATCACTAATCAGAGATGCGCTGTCAAGGCCGGCTGTGACTTCACCATTTAAATAGGGTTACTGTCGATCTGATCTTGAGACCTTTACTAAATACAAAATACAAAACCCAAAACCAGTGAAGTTAGCACGTTGTGTAAATCGTAAATAAAAACAGAATACAATGATTTGCAAATCCTTTTCAACCTATATTCAATTGAATACACTGCAAAGACAAGTTACTTAATGTTCGCACAGGTAAACTTTGTAATTTTTTGCAAATATTAGCTCATTTGGAATTTGATGCCTGCAACATGTTTCAAAAAAGCTGGCACAAGTGGCAAAAAAGACAGAGAGTTGAGGAATGCTCATTAAACACTTATTTGGAACATCCCACAGGTGAATGGGCTAATTGGGAACAGGTGGGTGCCATGATTGGGTATCAAAGCAGCTTCCCTGAAATGCTCAGTCATTCACAAACAAGGATGGGGTGAGGGTCACCACTTAGTGAACAAATGCGTGAGCTGATTGTCGAACAGTTTAAAAACAACATTCCTCAATGAGCTATTGCAAGAAATTTAGGGATTTCATCATCTACAGTCCGTAATATCGTCAAAAGGTTCAGAGAATCTGGAGAAATCACTGCACGTAAGCGACAAGGCCGAAAACCAACATTGAATGCCCGTGACCTTCGATCCCTCAGGCGGTACTGCATCAAAAACCGACATCAGTGTGTAAAGGACATCACCACATGGGCTCAGGAACTCTTCAGGAAACCACTGTCAGTAACTACACTTCGTCGCTACATCTGCAAGTGCAAGTTAAAACTCTACAATGCAAAGCGAAAGCCATTTATCAACAGCACCCAGAAACACCGCCGGCTTCGCTGGGCCCAAGCTCATCTAAGATGGACTGATGCAAAGTGGAAAAGTGTTTTGTGGTCTGACGAGTCCACATTTCAAATTGTTTTTGGAAACTGTGGACGTCGTGTCCTCCGGACCAAAGAGGAAAAGAACCATTCGGACTGTTAAAGGTGCAAAGTTCAAAAGCCAGCATCTGTGATGGTATGGGGGTGTATTAGTGCCCAAGGCATGGGCAACTTACACATATGTGAAGGCACCATTAATGCTGAAAGGTACATACAGGTTTTGGAGCAACATATGTTGCCATCCAAGCATCGTCTTTTTCATGGACGCCCCTGCTTATTTCAGCAAGACAATGCCAAGCCACATTCTGCACGTGTTACAACAGCATGGCTCTGTAGTAAAAGAGTGCGGGTACTAGACTGGCCTCCCTGTAGTCCAGACCTGTCTCCCATTGAAAATGTGTGGCGCATTATGAAGCGTAAAATTCGACAACGGAGACCCCGGACTGTTGAACAACTTAAGCTGTACATCAGGCAAGAATGAGAAAGAGTTCCACCTGAAAAGCTTCAAAAATTGGTCTCCTCAGTTCCCAAACCTTTACTGAGTGTCGTTAAAAGGAAAGGCGATGTAACACAGTGGTACAAAGGCCCCTGAGCCAACTTTTTTGAACAATGTGTTGCTGCCTTTAAATTCTAAGTTAATGATTATTTGCAAAAAAAAAAAAAAAGTTTCTCAGCTTGAACATTAAACATCTTGTCTTTGCAGTGTATTCAATTGAATATAAGTTGAAAAGGATTTGCAAATCATTGTATTCTGTTTTTATCTATGATTTACATAACATGCCGACCTCACTGGTTTTGGGTTTTGTATTTCCAGTGCCGTGAAAAAGTATTTGCCCCCTTCCTGATTTCTTACTTTTTTCCATATTTTTCATTTAAATGTTTAAGATCAAACAAATTTTAATATAAGACAAGATTAGCCAAGTAAATACAAAATGCAGTTTTTAAATGATGGTTTCATTTATTAAGGGGAAAAAGCTATCCAAACCTTCCTAGCCCTCTGTGCAAAAGTCATTGCCCCCCTCCTTCTTAAATCATGAATTATTTGTGATTAACCAAATTTTTGAGTTCAATTTCACTAGCCACACCCAGGCCTGATTACTGCCAGACCTGTTGAATCAAGAAATCACTTAAGTATAACCTGTTTCACAAAGTTTGCTAAAAGATCTCAAAAAGCAACACATCATGCCGCGATCATAAGTCATTGACATATGTCAGTCTGGAATGGGTTACAAAGCCATATCTAAGGCTTTGGGACTCCAGCGAATCACGGTGAGAGCCATTATCCACAAATGGAGAAAGTGGTGAACCTCCCCTGGAGTGGCCGGCCTACCAAAATTATTCCAAAAATGCATCGACAACTCATCCAGGAGGTCAACGAAGAACCTCGAACAACATCTATAGAACAGCAGGCCTCACTTGCCTCAATTAAACAATAAGAAAGAGACTGGGCAAAAATGGCATCCATGGGAGAGTTCCAAGGCGAAAACCACTGCTGACCAAAAAGAATACAAAGGCTTGCCTCACATTTGCCAAGAGACATCTTGATGATCCCCAAGACTTTTGGAAAAATATTCTGTGGACTGACGGGAAAAAAGTTGAACTTTATGAAAAGTGCGCTTCCCGTTACATCTACTGTAGCATTTCACAAGAAGAACATCATACCAAAAGTCAAACATGGTGGTAGTGTGATGGTTTGAGGCTGCTAGGATGCTTCAGGACCTGAACGACTTGTCATAATTGATGGAACTATGAAATCTGTTCTCTGCCGGAAAATCCTGAAGGAAAGTGTCCGACCCTCAGTTTGTGATCTCGAGCTCAAGCGCACTTGGGTTATGCAGCAGGACAATGATTCGAAACACACTAGCAAGTCCACCTCTGCATGGCTTAAAAAACATAAAATGAAGATTTTAGAGTGGCTTAGATTTAAATCCGCTTGAGAAGCAGCGGCATGACCTTTAACAGGCCGTTCATGCTCAAAAACCCACCAATGTGGTCGAATTAAAACAATTCTGCAAAAAAGAGTGAGCTAAAATTCTTCCACAGCGATGTGAAAGACTCCTTGCCAGTTATCGCAGATGTTTGATTGCAGTTGTTGTCGCCGAGGGTGGCAAAACCAGTTTTTAGGATTTAGGGGGCAATTACTTTTTCACATAGGTCCAGTTAGGTCTGGATAGCTTTTTCCCCTTAATAAATGAAACCATCATTTAAAAACTGCATTTTGTATTTACTTGGCTTATCTTTGTCTTATATTAAAATTAGTTTGATGATCTGAAACATTTAAGTGTAAAAAATATGGAAAAAAGTAAGAAATCAGGGCGGGGGCAAATACTTTTTCACGGTACTGTATTGATTTCATAATCAGGACCAGTATGAGGCCTATGAGGACTCAGAAGTTATTATGGCAAAGATTACAAGGTTTCAATATGAAATTGTAAGGATCATAATAATCTGAATAATCAATTTGAAAATGACTACATTTCTCTGTATTCTATTTTTTGTCGTGGCACTTTTTCATGAGAGGTCCCCTATTTTGTAACATTTCCAAGTTTAGATTTTGATCTTGGACTCCCCTTGTTGTGTTCCAGGGTTCTGGCCTTTGGCCAGAACAGTATTATTCATACATATTTTAACAGTTTCATGTTTCAAGATTTCATAGTTCATAGTTTCATGTTCCATAGTTCATAGTTCATGTTCATGTCATAGTTTTAACAGTTTCTTGTTTAGGATTACTCATTTCATAATTCATGTTCCATGTCCATGTTTTTACTTTTCCATGTTTTTGTTTTTGCCAGGTCTGCCATGCCACTCCACCGCTTGTCTGCGCTCCGCCCCGTGCCTTCGTTGTTGCACATTTCTGAGCTCTGGTTGGCTTTGGTATTTCCCCTTCCTTCCATGCTGTGCTGGATTCGGGCCTCTCTAAGCTTTATTGGCAATTAACTGTTTTTAAGTTACTAACATTTACTAACACTCACTGGGTTGGTGTAATTCTTAGATAGGCACATTACTAATACTACTAATTTAGACAGGGAGTTTATTGTCATGATTCCTGCTTTGCTATTTCAAGATCTTGCTGTGCTTTTCTGTTCTTAACATTCATGCTTGCTTCCAAACTGCATACTTAATTGGTACTTAAGCTGAGCACGCTCATTCTCTTAATGAGCAAGTCTTGTCAACCAATCTAGTCCATGTCTTGATCTTGCCATGCCTCTTGTTTCTCTCTCTCTCCAGGTGTTACCCCTCATGTCATGATTTCCAAGCCTTTATCTGGTTGCGGTGGAAGTTGGCTGGCAGACAGTGTCTCGCGTCTCGTTGCATGTTCAAGTTTAGCCAAGTTCTTGTTGTCAAGTTCCCTAGCATTTCTAGTTTCAAGTCTTGTCCAAGCCTCTCGTCTTGTGTATATATATTTAGTCTGGTTATTTATTTTTCTTGATCTTCTTGCCTGGAGTTTCCAGTGCCTTTTGTTTTTTGTCATTTGCATTCTTTGTTTTTTAGCTCTGTGTAGCTTACCTTAGTTTGTTTTTTGCAACCCTTTGGGCCAAGTTTTTTGTTGGCCCTCGTGCCTGTTTTGTTTTGGTTTAAAATAAAATCCTCATTCCCTTTTCCCGCATCTGGTGTCAACTGATTCCATATCACCCCTAGAGTACACCTGATCGTTCAAAGTCCAAAAAGGGTCGTTATTTAGCTCATACTGCCATCCTCAAAAAATCCCAACTGTAGTCCATTGTAGTCTCTCCCTGAAACACCTTGTTTGGGCTGCTCTTCCGTTATGGCCCCCCTCTCCGTGTGCCTGCTTTCTTCTGATTGGCCAGCTCAGTGGAGGGCAGAACTGTATCAGACTGGAAGGCATTATACCTAAAAGTTTTTAATTGAGATGTTTAGAAATGACATGTAGTGAAATACAGCTGTACGTCTTGGACCCCGAATCTGACCCGGAACAAGAGGAACATTCACCCAGGCAACGAAAAATGCACCAAGACGTCTCAGGTTGGAACGTATTACGACCACAGAGCTAATGAAAACACAAGAGAACATCATCATTGGCTGAACTACCGTGAAACATGAGATGCGCCTGCCATCTTATCTAAGCAATCGGCGGGGAAATTCTGCAATCAAACGCTGTAAATATGCATAGATCAAATAAAATGAGCTTGTTCTAATAATCACAGTTGCGAAAAGATCTCAGCATTCAAACGAATAAATTCAATGCTGGCTCAAAATTTGGGAAAACAGAAAAACTCTGCACATGGAATAATTTGTGAGTACTTGCTTTCGCGTAGTTACCACAAAACAGTAGAACAGTGCCATGACAAACTGAAGAAACTGCGGCTGCGATATTTCTAAGTTGAGGACGCAATGCGAAAATCTCGCAAGATCAAGTTATGAGAAAGATCAGTTTTCGTGGTATAGGCAGTGGACAGAATTATCAACCAAAAATGCAGGGACGAAAGTATTCCGTTTTCAACGTCCATCAATCCTGATAGTATTCATTACTTTTCTTTTTTGGCTTATCTTCTAATTTGGGTACCCAAAGTTTCGGGAGAGCAAAAACATCAAGTATCCAGTCAAGATAATTTCAGGTTTAATTTCTCGTGCTGCTATACATGGTAATCCATGTTACTGATGACCCACCACGTTGCTATTGCACGCGCAGCACATGCATTCACAATTTAATATTCAATATTAATATTCTAAACTCCCTTCTCGATAATAAACTGTGTAAGCATTGCTTATGTGGAGCTAGCAAATTGATTTAATTATATATATATATTTTTTTTTTTTTAAACAGGGAAAGTGCATATTGATGGACATATTTTTTTCAAAAAGAAAAGAAAAAAAGTAAATATGCAAGATTATAGCCAAAGGCTAATTTCCATCTTTAGTCCCTTTGGCAGGTTGTAGTCAACAATAAATAATAGAAAGGCAGAGCAGTATCAATAAGGGGAAAAAAAAACATAAAAAAGCATACACCATAGAGACTAGACCACAAACATAAAACATATCAATATAACAGGATAAGACAAAAGTTAGGGGATAAATAACAAGAGTGCACAGTTAAAGAGCCGAGAGTTGAAGTGCTAGAGTGCATACTCAAAGTGCCGAGTGCTAAAGTGCTAAGTGCAAAATTGCTCAGATATCAATATATTGCACACTTTTCAGTTCTCCATTTCACATTGCTCAAGATAGTATTGCACGGTGCCCGAACATACACTGCACACTCAGAAGTGTCAAAATTATTGGACAGTAATATACACGTAGAATATGTAACATTAATACACAAAAGTGCCATTCATAAGTACGCTTATGTATGCACCTTATATGTACTAACAATAGTCTGAACACCCCTTTCCCATGTATACCAGATCTATTCATGATCACAGACTTGGCTCTCACTTAGCCATGATTTTAACTGCTTCCTAAACGCTTCCAGGCTTGAACACTCCCTTGTTGCAGATGGCAAACTGTTCCAGAGAGCACAACCTTTCAATAATAGAACATTTTGAGAAAATGATGTTTTTCTAAAAGAGAGTACACAATCTTCCCGATCAATGGGTCTGGTTGTTCGTGCAGTGGAACTTCTGGCAGATTTATGTTTGACAAACTGGTTGAGTGGTGGTGGTGCCAGGCCATGCAGGATTTTGTACACGAGACAGGTGGCTTTAAAATTTCTAAAATTAGCCCAATTTAAGAGCCTATACTTCTCCAGGATGCTACAATGATGGTAGGAAAAGGGTTTCTTGTCCAAAACCTTTAAAGCCTTTTTGAAGCAGGATTCAACAGGTTTAAGTAAAGAGGGACAGGTGAATGACCAGCTAGAGACACAGTAATCAATGTGTGAAAATATCATGGAATGTAAAATCAGGAGGGCCGCACTATCAGTCAAGGATGTTCAGGGGTGCATTTCTCGAACAACGACGGAAGTTAGCTTTGAACTAACATGGTACGATGCATCGTTAAACGAACAAACATCAGAGCAACGACTGTTTCCCAAAACCGTCGTACCTTGTTCGTACCACAGTAGTTTGAACCATGTTGGTTTGAACGACATTAGTTTGAACCACGATAGTTTGAGCGATTTTCGCTCGAACAACAATGTTACCAGGAGCACTCCGGTCTGATTTCCACCGCGAGAAGCTTAAAAACTTGGTATTTGTGCCTAAATACGGCAGTTGTGATCGGAAATAAAATACTAATTTTAATTCTCCAGCGAATACAAAATTATGAAATTCATTCATCATTAACATTTTTAATAGGTATATATACATACTAAGCATGCTGCTGTATCGATGTGGCTGTGGTGTGGTAGACTAAACTCCTGGCATAGCAAAAAATACAGGTTACGTACTGTCGGTTCGACTTCCGTTAAGATCTGGCATTTTTTTCCCACGCAGTCCTTTTATTCATGGCAACGTGTACTCCGATGAGCAAGTGATAATTAAATTTAGACGATTTGTGTGTCACGTTGTCTCGTTTGATATACTTAGTAAATATTTATTTAAGATCACCCACCTTATTTATGGGCGGAGAAATACACAAACAGACAAAAATGGAATATAAAAGGTAAACATTTTTATTTCCTCTTACTAGCTTAAAAATTATTTCATTGACTGAAAGAACAAAAAATGGCATAAGACCGCAGAAGAGATATATTCTGAGGGCCACGGATGGAGATACAGTGCAGTGGATCTGAGGGGGGGATGGAAGGATTGCCAGCTAGACATTACTCAGGAGAGCAGCAGCTCCAAGGAGTGCACTACAGAGGAGGGGTGGTGGGAGCTCCGGTCTGTCGGCCTCCTCTTACTCCTGAGGGGAGTTTAGTCCATGCTAAACCCAGAGGTGCTGGCGGGAGTCCCAGGGGTATAGGTATCTGTGTTATGCACAATTCCCTAACATGAGTACCTTCCCCCCTCTGCCCACTTCCTCTAAGCCCATTTACGCCTTGTCCCTTGCAGTTTGATTCCCAGGGCCCCCCAACATTGGGCACCCACACGCAGGACCCCTCAACATTGGCCATCCTCTCACTGGGCCACTCCATATTGGGCCCCCTCTGGTATGGCCTTCTGTGTCTCAGGGCCGCTCTTTTCCCTGAGTCTCTAGAATCCCCTCAGACTGGCATTTCATCTGCATCCTGCACAGCATGGCCATCACAGCAAATGTCCAGCTCCCTGAAGATGAGGTGATCTCTGTTAAGGATGCTGAAGATGACCGTGCATTCCACAGACCACAAGGAATGACAAATGTTATGCAAAAAGACCTCCATGTCCCCCACCCCCTTTCTTTTTATCAACACTTTCCCATCCACTGTCAAATATATGAGATTTCTACCATATTCACAGTTGCAAGTGAGCAAACAACATCCTCTCCTATCGATACATAAAAATATATGAAGGTAAACAGCGAGATCATATTTTCTTCCTATGACTAGCCACACGAAGTCACAAGCTTAACAGATTTATTCAACAATACTACCGTCTTGAACCATGATCCCGTAATGTAGGCTAATGAACCACCTCCCGCTCTAATGACAGCGGGAAGAAGTGTTGAATTACCAGACTAGCGTAGTTAATCGTTGCCGAACATGAAAGTTTCTTTGCTAACGCATGCGAAGGCTACAAGAGATATTAATCCAGAAATCCAACCATAGGCCCACTCATAATCAGAAAAATAGAGACTATTGCAACAAAAATGTTTTTCCCGAGTAGCTACATTTTCAAGTCACTGTGTTGATGTTATATATGTCTGTACAGCAAGATCATCGAACATTTTCAGCTACTGACCTTATGTTTACCTTTCGTGGACTGCATTCTCCGACGCAAACACCCGGAACTTAACTTCTAACTACAGCTGGGGAGTAGTAGTTTGAAATACACAGCTGAACGACGGTGTTTGCGAATGTTCGTTCGAACTACGGTTTTGGGGAACACCTGCGTCGTTTAACGATGGTTCGCACCATGTAAGTTACCTTGACAGTTCGAACGATGGTTTTGGGAAACACTGGCGGCGCAACTACATAGTTCAAACTATGTAAGTTGCTAACTTACTTAGCAACTACGCTTTTGGGAAACGCACCCCTGATCGGTTTAAAGTTATACAGGTTAAATTTTACATTTTTAACAGCGTTCTTAATATGGCTTTTTAAGGAAAAAGTTGAGTCCAACACAACTCCAAGATATTTCAATTCGCTCACAGTTTGAATTTCCTCACTTCTCAGAAAAAATTTAGAGGGAGATAGATGAGTCCTGGGTTTAGTAAATGTCATACTGACTGTTTTCTTAGTGTTCAGAGAGAGGCATGATTTTGTTAGCCAGTCCTGAAGACATGCCAGGGCAGATGACAGCTTTTGAGTGACTTCATATGTGTTTTTGGCAAAAGTAAAAATGACAGTGTCGTCCGCCTCCAGGACTGTGTCCACATTTTTACATACATTGGGTAGTTCATTCACATACAAGAATAACAGTAATGGACCTAGAATTGACCCTTGAGGGACCCCTACTGGACAGTTCATATATGGAGATTTAGTATATTTAACTTGTACACACTGCTTCCTGTGAGAAAGGTAAGACTCAACCCAATCAATTACATTACATTATAAATTAAAAGAAGAAAGTCTTGATAGCAAAATGTTGTGGTCTACAGTATCAAATGCCCTTTTAAGATCTATAAAAACAGCATCTACACAAGTTTGCCTATCAAGATAGAGTTTGACTTTTTCAATAAAGTAGCAAACAGCTGTTTCAATAGAATGGTCACAACGAAAGCCAAATTGCATGGGATGTAAAGACGGGCCGTTTGAATCCAGGTGAGCTGCATGTGATCAATTTAGCAATCCATTTTTCAGCTATTTTTGAAATCACAGGGAGAATGCTAATTGGTCTATAATTAGCTGGGTCGGTTTTATCCCCAGATTTAAGAACAGGGGTCACTATTGCCACCTTCTGAGCCAAGGGGACAGCTCTTTGTGTGATTGACTGATTTATTAGGTGTGAGATTGGATGCAATAGAGGAAATTTATAACATTTCAAGAAGCTAGTGTCAAGACCTAGATCATCCCTGGCTATAGAGTTCTTAAGAGAGTCAATAATTTTTAACACTTCGGATACGGTTATGACTTTGAGGTCGAGAATCGGAGGGCTCACAAAATGGAGCAGGTCACCAGCTGCGGGGCCGGTGGCCATAGACACGATCCCACTGGGATCGCTGTGAACAGTGAATTGGATCAGGCCACCAGCTGCTAGGCCAGTGGCCGTAGACACGGCCCCACTAGGATCACTGTGGACAGTGAGTTGGGGCAGGTCACCAGCTGCAGGGCCAGAGGCCATAGGCACAGCCCCGCTGGCACTGCATTTGATAGTAAGATGCAACTGCTTGCCAGCTGCTGAGCCACTGGCCGTAGGCATGACCACCTGGGATCACTGTGATAACTTGTACCAGACAGAATTCCAAATCCAATCTACATATTTTTCAGTTTTTCTATTAGCCATAACAACTTTTAAAGGGGAATAAAATTCCACAGCGGCAATGCAGAGAAATCGTTTGTTAAACCAGACACATTACAGCTTGTGTGGTGCGCAATTGCTTTCACCGCGGTAACATCATCGAGCTAGCCCAGATATTGGTGAAGTATTCGGCTGATCCTGGTCATGGATAAGTGAAACGGTCGTTTCACAAACAGCAGTAAACAAAACCAAACACATACACCAAACTCTGCAAAACCTACTTCCTGTCTAACTACAGCCTTATCAGACCAACTTTGCAGACACATGCTCAACGGTTGACTTTAACTGTTGCGGCTATGGTAATGTATCATTATGGTAAACT